>WFKH01007768.1:23229754-23243284 GCA_016163765.1 Magallana hongkongensis
ATGCTTGTTATCGCTACTCCTCTAAAACCATAAGAGATAGAGACTTGGATATTTTGCCAATGTCTTCAGTACACTTAGAGGGTTCTTCAATCTATTCATACCAAAAGGATCTGAGGCCCCCGTCTAGTAGTTATTGCCCCTGAAAGTATTTAAATTTCTATAAAATCACCTCCAACTTTTTCATTATTTATCGTAGAGACTTCGGACCACTTGGGATGGAAGTGTCTACCTCAACCGAACAAAATGACATAAAGGTCAAAGGTCAAGGTCATTTGGATATTTATGAATTAATGAGTTTTTAGATCTCTTTTGTTTATGGTGGTAGAGAAAAACTTTTTCATGGATATAGTAGTACTTCTTGAGAAATTCTAAAATATAACACGTCAGCCCTGTTGCAACCACTATTGAAATAAAACCACTATTGAAATAAATTATTTCAATAGTGGTTGGAAATGTATTTCGTTAGTAGAATCACTTTGCTATTGAAATAAAACCACTATTGAAATAAATTATTTCAATATTTAATAGTGCCCCAATTACTATTGAAATAATTTGTTTCTGTAGTGATTAACGAAAGTGTTACACAGAAACAAAATAATAGACTGAAGACGCTCAGACAGATGGTCAAACTCAATTTAATATTCCCGACTCTGATTAAAAGTAAACGACAATATTTATTTCTATAGTAGCTGTGTTTAATTGGTTTGAACATATGTTATTGTATATTTAATATACAGGGCGTTGGAATAAAAGTTCTGGCAACTTACAACCTGTTCACCCTTGTACTAATAATTAACAATATATAAAACATGATATATCTATAGAAAGAGAAAGGTAAAAGAAAAAATATGAAAACAATTTTAAATGTATGTAAATATGCAAGAATTGCTTATTTCTGCACAGCAGTGAAAATCCTAACATTAGTACATTAATTTTATAGTCTCAGTTATTATTACTGTAAAAAATGGAAGTCTATAATACCTAAATTGTGTATTTGGAATTGTTCGTGAGATAAAGTGTTCCTTGCATTTGAAAATAGTTTACAAAAATGATACACAACTTCTTTCTTTCCAAATGTGTTTCAATAGTGATTATAAAGTAATATATATAAAGAAATTCATTCCCGACTACGATTGAAAAAATAATTTTAATAGTAGTTGTATTTCAATAGTAGCTGTAAAGTGATTCTTATAATGAAATACATCCACAACGACTATTGAAATAATTAGTTCAATAGTGGTTGTATTTCAATAGTGGTTGCAAAGTGATTCTTCTAATGAAAAACATCTCCAACCACTATTGAAATAATTTACTTCAATAGTGGTTTTATTTCAATAGTGGTTGCAAAGTGATTCTACTAATGAAATACATTCCCAACCACTATTGAAATAATTTATTTCAATAGTGGTTTTATTTCAATAGTGGTTGCAACACACTTTGCAACCACTATTGAAATACAACCACTATTGAAATAATTATTTCAATAGTGGTTGGGGATGTATTTCATTATAAGAGGCACTTTGCAACCGCTATTGAAATACAACTACTATTGAAATAATTATTTCAATAGTGGTTGGGGATGTATTTCATTATAAGAATCCTTTTGCAACTACTATTGAAATACAACCATTATTGAAAATATCATTTCAGTACTAGTTGGGAGTAAATTTAATATTAAATATTATTTTGGAACCACTATATTTACACATGTGAAAAAAGAAGATGTACATAACTTTTTTGTTTGTTAAAAAAAGAAGTTAGAAAACAAGAGATACTTTCTTTAACGAATTATTCAAAATACACGATTTACTTATTATAGATAATTTTATATATATAATTTTATACTATAGGATAATATAACTTTAATAATAAAACCAATGATAGAATTTTCACTACTGTGAAGAAAATTTACCGGTAC
Organism: Magallana hongkongensis; assembly: GCA_016163765.1. NCBI lineage: Eukaryota > Metazoa > Mollusca > Bivalvia > Ostreida > Ostreidae > Magallana > Magallana hongkongensis. Next base: position 23,231,673 of record WFKH01007768.1, read on the forward strand.
AACTAGTTTTCGCAGATCTACCTACATATGATATGTGTTTTCATATTTTTGTCTACCTTTCTTGTTCTATAGATAAATCATGTTTTTTGACAATTGTAAATTATTTTTGTGTATTAGGGTGAGAACCTAGTAAGTTGCAAGAACTTGTGTTCAAACCCACTGTATATCATATATACACTAAAATATGTTCAAACCAGATAAAAACAACACCTATTTAAATATAGATTGTCCTCCGCTTTCACTCAAAATGGTAAATATTGAATTGGGTCCAGTCTGGCTGACTGTTTCTCCCTCTATGATTCCGTCTGTATGAAACACTTCGTTTACCACTATTGAAGCACATTATTTCAATAGGTTAGGTGCTTAATTCATTATAAAACAACCACTATTAAAATAAATTATTTCGATAGTGGTTTAGTATGCGTTTCATTACAACCACTATTGAAATAAATTATTTTTTTCATAATTTTTTTTAATAGTAGTTGGGAATGAACTTCATTTATAAATATCAAATTGTAACCATTATTTAAACACAATCACTATTGAAATAAATATTGTCCCATGAATGTTGCGGATATAGATTTTGGTCTGACCGTCCGTATGACTGTCCGTCTGTCTATTATTCCGTCTGGGCGAAACAATTTTGTTTCCAGATGATAGGTGGTATTGGGAAACCTGGCGATATACAGGTGAATCAAAGTACATCGTAATTAAGAAGGAAGTCTTCTTGTTATAAAACATACTTCTTTTATTAAGAAATTCCCCTACCACCTATCATAAGTGTTACACACAGACGGAATAATAGTCATAAAAATGACATACATCCAAACTACTATTGAAATAATTTATTTCAATAGTAGTTGTTAAGGTCTTCCGTTTCCAACGGAAGACCTTATGGTTTTCGTACCGTTTCTTCTTCTTATTTTTTTTCCCACAAATTTTGTGCAGGCGATTTCTCAAAAACTATCCAACCGATTTCGACCATTTTTTCACAGATGATTGCAAGTGGTCTGAATTTATTTTGTTTTTAATATTTTTGCCGTCGTCACTTCCGGTACCGATTTATCGGCCATATTGTACATTTTTACGACCTATTTTGTGCATACAAAAACTCAAAAACTATCATAGATATGGATATCATATTTTCAGGATAGGAGACCATAGTTTAGTTGTTCCGAATGTTTTTGTTTTCCGCCACTGGCGCCATTCTTTAGAGCTCGCCATGGCTCGAAAATTGGGTACCAATTTTGACATTCACGCCCCCCCTTTTTTTTGTTCACAAGATTTCTCAGAGACGGCTTGACAAGTTTTTTTTAAATTTTCAGGAATGATAGAAAATAATAATATCTGCATATGATTATTTCATTTTTTAAAAATTCATTTTCTCTTGTCCGTTTCCTGTCCCGCGACAAATGGCTTGTGACATTGAGATCTAAAAAATGATAAGGACTTTAGCATTCAAACTTTGTAGGATGATAGACCTATAGTTGTAGATGTCTTCAAACTATTTTTTTTTTGTTCGTCATAACTTCCGGTCGTCACCGGAAGCAGTTCAAAAACTATTTTTTATGCATTTAATTTATTTTCACATAGAATTGAAATATAAGTATAAAGCCTTACATATGTCATCTATTCGATGTTAAAGAAACAAAAAAATTCTACTTCCGGTGAGATATCTCAAACATCTCAGATAGACTTTTTTAAACCAATGTTTTACCCGCGAGATCTCAGAAAGTGCAAGTTATTAAGACACGAAACTTATGTTAATGATAGACATTTCATAGAAAATGCGTTTAACCGCTTTCATTTTGTCAATCGTCACTTCCGGTCCTCACTGGAAGGGTTAAAACAAATCAAGTTGTTTGAACTTTTTAACTGTTTTTGTTCAAAAATTTTAGTAAAATTGATAAATAATAAAGTACAGTTATCCAGTGTTAAAGAAATCCAAACTTTTTATTTTCACTTAGCACTTTCGTTTGTTTGTTTCCTGTCCCGAGACAAAAACTTTGACTCCACGAGATCTCAAAAATGGTGACGACTTGAACAACCAAACTTTGTGGGATGATTGTCCTATGTATGTGTCTGGATAACATTATTTTCTGTGATTTGTCGTCACTTCCGACCGTCACCGGAAGCACATAAAATATATTATTCTTTATTTTACTTAGTTTACATAGAATGAATATATCAGTATACGATCTTATATATGTTGACTAAACAATGTTATATAAGCAAACATATTCTACTTCCGGTGAGATATATCAAATATCCTAGGTAGCTTTCCTTTTTACAAATTTGATACCCGCGAGATTTTAGTCACTGTAAGTGATTGATACACAGATTGAACATGTGTTTAACGGGTTTTATTTTGTTAACCGTCACTTCCGGTATTCACCGAAAGAATTCAAACAATTCATGTTTTTAACAAGTTTAACAGACTTTCTTGGGTGTTTCATCTAGCCTGATAAACAGTGACGTACACTAGGCAAATGTACAAGAAATACTACCTTTTATTTCCATTAATCACTTCTGTTCGTCCGTTTCCGGTCCCGAGACAAAAAAAACCTTATATTTACAAATATTTCATTGTATCATATAAAACAAATCGGGCGGAAGACCTACTCGTTACTCGTAACGAGATCTAGTATTTAATAATGTTTGCAAATTATTTCTTATAAGGAAATTCATCACCAATCACTATTGAAATAATTTATTTCAATAGTGGTCGTATTGAAATACATCCCCAACCACTATTGAAATATTTTTTTCAATAGTGTTTGCATTCCAATAGTGGTTGCAAATTATCTTTTATAATAAAACACATCCCAACTACTATTGAAATATTTTTTTTCTGTAGTGATTAACGAGAGTGTTACACACAGACAGAATAACAAACGGAAGACCGTCAGACGGATGGTCAAACACAATTTAATATCCTCCACTCTGATTGAAAGTAGAGGACAATATTTATATCTAAAGTATTTCTTCTGTTTAACTGGTTTGAACATATTTTATTGTATATTTAATATATAGTGGGTTTGAATAGAAGTTCTTGCAACTTACAAGGTGTTCACCGTTAAACAAATAATTTAAAATTTTCATAAAACATGATATATCTATAGAAAGAAAAAGGTAAAGAAAAAATATGAAAACAATTTTATACGTATGTAAATCTGTGAGAATTGGTTATTTATTTCTGCACAACAATGAAAATCCTAACATTAGTACATTAATTTCATAGTCTCGGTTATTATTTCCCTAATAGTAAAATATGCAAGTCTATGATACCTTAATTGTGTATCCGGAATTGTTCGTTAGATAAAGTATTTCTTGCATTTGAAAATAGTTTGCAAAAATGACATACAATTTCTTTTTTTCCACATGTGTTTCAATAGTGATTACAAAGTAATATTTATAATGAAATTCATCCCCAACTACTATTGAAAAAATAATTTCAATAGTAGTTTTATTTTAATAGTGGCTGTAAAGTGATTCTTATTTAAGCAATATAATGCTTTCTTTGGTGATTCATGCGGTATTTGAAGGTGGCGACATTGCAGAAAAAATACAAAAGACGCGTTAGCGTTAGTTTTGCTGCAGTGTTCGCTACCTTTATATCCCGCATGAATCATCAAATAAAGCATTTCATTGTTTATATTTACATCTTTCTTTTAACAAATTAACAAATTGATTGTAAAAAGCAAGTAAAATTCACTAAAATACTGTGAGATATGTGCTTATCGCATCGTTTGTAAGGAAAATATATTAACATCAAACTCTGTTGCCTGTATCATTTCATTTATATTTATGTTAAGCATCGGTTTTCCTGAATCCATGGAATTATTTTTTTTTTTATATTTTTTGATACATCATATCAATGGTTTTCAAACCGCAAAAATTGATGTATTTCTATACCTTATTCATTATTGAAATGTTATCTATATTAGTAACTACTTCCTCCAAATTGCATTTTTAATATTTTAATTATTTTTTCAAATCTATGACTTTATCTACTTTTGTGTAATAAAGTTTTATGATCCATAACATGTTTATTATTCATAGAAGTTCTATCTAAATAGACTACAATTTTTATCACTTTCAATTAACAAGTTTTTGAGATAAACAATGATACAGGATGTATCTTTAAACGATATTTACGTTAATTTATTAATCCGATATTTGCACAACCCTACTAAAAATCAATTTATTTATTTTTTTCTATCTCAAGTCAAAAGGTATCTCAATTCCCTGAAAATGCAACTTTATGGATTCATAATTTTTTTTCAACCATGTTTATCATTTACATCTAAAACCAAAACCACACCTTTACCAATTGTTAATGCAATAGCTAGTAAAACAGTTATTCCAAGAACATGCTGCTTCAAGGATAATATAAATCAAATAAGTTTCTGTTTCTTTGATGTGAGATGTAACATGGCCTGATTGTAATAGATGAATTCAGAAGAACATTGATAATACGTTACTAGAACTTCTTAAAAATGGGTAGTAATTAAAACTAGGACATTAATTTACAGATTATGTTACTTGTTTGGAGAATTCGCGTGGATATCGTCACCATCAAAATGTAAATACATCGTATACATTTGTTGTAGACTGCAGCAAATGTGTCCTCTAAAATTAACATAATATAAGTTTAATTTGCAGACTTACCGTTTGTAATATTTTTTTTTATTAATACTAATATAATTTTTCAATTTTGATTTTAATATATTGATTTCTTTAGATAAATCATGTTTTATGACAATTGTAAGTTATTTGTATTAGTGTGAGAACTTAGTAAGTTGCAAAAACTTGTTTTCAAACCCACTGTATATCATATATACAATAAAACATTTTCAAAACATGTAAAACAACTAGTATTGAAATATATATTGTAATGAAACGCATCCCCAACCAGTATTGAAATAATTTATTTTAATAGTGGTTATGATGAAACGCATCCCCAACCACTACTGAAATAATTTATTTCAATAGTGGTTGCAAAGTGATTCCAATAATGAAATACAGCCTTAACCACTAGTGAAATAATTGATATCAATAGTGATATTTATAATAGAATTTGTTTTAAAATAATATTGAATAATTATTTGCAAATTGAAACTTATTTTGAAATACATCGACAACCTGTATAGAATAAAATAATCATAAAAGTGATATGTATAATGAAATTTATTTCCAAGTACTATTGTGAAATTTATTGTCGAATTTTGATAGTGGCTGCACAGTGATTCTTATAATGAAATACATCCCTAACCACTATTGAAATAATCTACTTCAATAATAATAATTATAATGAAATACAATAAAAATTATTTCAACAGTGTTTGTATTTCAATAGTGGTTGCAAATTATTTCTTATAATGAAATTCATCAAAAACCACTTTTGAAATAATTTATTTCAATAGTGGTCGTAATGAAATACATTCCCAACCACTATTGAAATAATTCTTTTCAATTGTAGTTGTTTTTCAATAGTGGTTGCAAAGTGATTCTCCCAAGAAAAAACACCCCCCTTCTATTGAAATAATTTGTTTCTGTAGTAAATAAGGTGGTATGGGACATCTGTCGATATCAATGTGAATGAAAGTACATTATGATTAAAATTCTTTATCGGTTTAGAATTTTCAAATTTTACAATATTTATCCAAAAATACTTTTAAAAATTTTTGGAGAGTTAAAAATTGTAAAATCCCCAGCGGGATTCGAACTCATGACTTACAGATTCGTAGTAAACCCTCTAACCCACTGCGCTACGCTGTTAGGTAACAATAACGGGAAAGAAACCACTTATATAATTACACTTGGTTTTGTTGTTTATTTCGACAAACAATACGTCACAACATGGAAGTGTCCCATACCACCTTCACAAAAGTGTTATTGACAAACAGTATGATAGACGGATAGACGGTCAGAGGGACGGTCAAACCCAAATAAATATCCCCTACTCTGAGTGAAAGTGAAGGACAATATTTATTTCTATAGTAGTTGTGTTTAATTGGTTTGAACATATTTTATTGTATATTTAATATACAGTGGGTTTGAATAGAAGTTCTGGCAACTTAGAAGGTTCTCACCCTTATACAAATGATTTACAATTTTCATTAAACATGATATATCTATAGAATAAGAAAGATATAGAAAAAATATGAAAACATAATTTTATACGTATGTAAATCTGCGAGAATTGGTTATATATTTCTTCACAGCAGTGATAATCATAACATAGGTACATTAATTTCATAGTCTCGGTTATTTTTACCCTTATAGTAAAATATGCAAGTTTATGATACCTTAATTGTGTATTTGAAATTGTTTGTTGGATAAAGTATTTCTTGCATTCGATAATAGTTTGCAAAAATGATATACAACTTCTTGTTTTCCACATGTGTTTCAACAGTGATTATTACAAAGTAATATTTATAATGAGATTCATTCCCAACTACTATTGAAAAAATAATTTTGATAGTAGTTGTATTTCAATAGTGGTTGTAAATTGATTTTTATAATGAAATACACCCCCAACCACGATTGAAAAAATAATTTTACTAATGGTTGTATTTTATCAATAGTTGCAAAGTGATTCCTATAATGAAATACATCCCCAACCTCTTTTGAAAGAATTATTTCGATAGTGGTTGTATTTCAATAGTGGTTGCAAAGTGATTCTTCTAATTAAATACATCCCAAACAACTATTGAAATAATTTATTTCAATAGTGGTTTTATTTCAATAGTGGTTGCAACAATGAAAATAACCAATATGATTTTTCCTATCGACAGAAGAAGTTCGGAATTGCATCTTCTTAATTTAACAAATTTTACTGTACATCTGGATAACGTAACTTTTGATTTTCGAAAGAGTGCGGAAACCTGGTATCTGCCATTATTTGTCCGCAAAGATATGTTAACTAGTGACAGTTGCTACATGAAAGAGGTATTACCTACGTCTGACTCTGAGGATAATGTTGTTCCATTTATAAACAATGTAAACAATTTACTACTTTGCGTACAGATACAGCTAGAAGGAAATGAGTATGTCTTATCAGATGAACACAGTCAAATTTACGTTAAAGCAATAAAAAGGGCGTTCAAAATTAACGAATTTGTAAAAAGTATTACCGGAAGTGTAAGACTTTGTTTGAACTCCTACACACCAGTGAATGAAGGTCCATTTGAAGATTCGTTGGTCAAAACTGTTTTAAAATATTTAACATTTACTGTATCATTTTATCTATGTTGTTCTTGCTTTTAACATTTGTCATATTCTGCTTATTAGAAGGACTTCGAACCATTCCAGGCAAAAATATTATGTGTTTCTCTTTTTCTCTGTTCTTTGCCAGCTCTCTCTTGTTGTTAGATCTCACATTTCAGATGATAAAATTTGTGCATGGATTGGAGGTTTTACCCATTACTTTTAAATTTCTGTATTGACATTTACCAATGTCTAATGTTTTGACATGTTTAAAATATTTGTGAGAAATTCTCTTGTTCATGGTAATATTACTGCTGATAGAAAGTTATTTGTAATTTACTGTTCCATATCGTTTATTTTAACCGTTGTTCCTGTTGCATCAAACTTGTGCTATTAGATGAAGGTTCTGCAAGTTTTGGGTATGGAGGGAGCAAATGTTTTCTTGTAAGTCATCTAACTTTGGTTGCTACTTTTATTATTCCCATAGTCCTTCAAATTATTTTCAACACAGTCATGTTTTCCATCACTTTTCATTTCATTAAAAATTCCCCTAAGGTTCAAGGTTCTAAAGACAGGAATAAGCTATCTATTTTCTTAAAACTGTTTTTATTGACTGGCGTGTCTTGGCTCTTTATAGTATTGGACGGATTTTTTAATATACCTCTTTTCACATTTTTGGCCACAATAATAAGCGGATCTTTGGGTGTGTTTATTCTCATCTCCTATGTTTGTAGTAGGAACGTTTTCGATTTGTTGAGAAAATATTTGTTTGTCAAAATTAAGATAGGAACAGTGCCTATGTCTTCTCAGCTTTTGAGGGTAATACCCCATTGGCTGTTAACACAGACCAAATAGAGAAAGGGTGAACACAATATAATGTGTGAATTTAAATTCACAATTGTTCTTAGTTAGGAATGTATTGTCAAACAAAAGCTGCTATTTCTGTCTACGAATCATTACAATTATAGTTTAGGGTTTGTTTTTTTTCTTAAAGCTATTGTATTTGTCTAACATTATTACATTTTAACCTAATATTGTACTTTGTTAGCGACATCAAATAATTTATATTTGAAATAAATAAACCTGATAATAAATGATGTACATTTATATATTATTGTGTATCTACTTTTATTTAATTAATAGTTATGTAAATTTGCGCAGAATAAATGCTTGTGTATTTCGTTCAATCTTATAATACGACTTTTAATAAAAATATGTTTTTCAAAATGCATTAACATAATCGTTTTTAGCGGGTGGCAAACTTTACTGTATCTTTGTACATTGTTAACACTTCTGAGTAATTCTCGTGATTAAGTTGAAAAAACATTAAAGATTGTCTATCTGCATTGCTACTGCTATGTATAGTCATCGAAATTCCATCTGATGTTCGTATTACGTTCGTTTCTGATTTATAAATCGTTATGTTACAGCGGGTTTTTTTTTCAATTTTGGAAAAAAATTTATTCATTTTGGGAAAAAAATTACTGAAACATTCTCTTTTGAAGTTGACGCATGTTAAAATGCTTTATATATAACATGTCTTTAGAGTGCCTAATAAATACGCACTAAAATGATGAATTGTATCGATAATATTTTGTATTTCTTATTAAACTCTTTGATGGATACATCTAAAAAATAATTGCTTGCTAAGAAGTTGATTGGTCAATTCATATATTTTGTTATGAGGAAAATTTCAAAATGATTGAAATTTTCATTAAGACATACATTATGAGTATATTGTGAATAAAAGGAATAATTGGAGTCTAATAAAAAAAAATTACAAAAAATGTTTTCATTTGTTTGACAAACAATGAGTCATCTGACATGTTTAGAATTTTTCTAATTTTGTTTATGTTTTCAGTAACTTTATCAGTTGATGTTAAAAGGCTTTTGCATAAACACATTTGAATTATGAATTTCATCTGACAATAAAATTGAATGGTTATTTTCTTTCTCTTCCTCTCTTGTCCGTCGATTTTTTTCATTAAGTTCAATATTTGATAATGTTTTGTAACATTGTTTGTCGTTTTATGTTTAAGTGGATATTGATGACTTTTCGAAGTTAGTCATCGATCGTTTTCAGAATAGTGACAAGGTAATGGATCAATATGCTACTATGCATATTATGCTTTTTATGCATTGCAATTAAAGGAAGACTGCACTTTAGGACATTTAAAAATTGCGACAAAATAAATGTTTTAAAATAGGCATTTTTTTTTTTATTGTAGGAATTACCAATGTCTTAACTGCCTCTTTATGAAATTACATTAATTAAAAGTTACAAAGTTCGAAGTAGTTTTTATAGGTAGGGGTCATTACTTTTTCTTGAATCTCCATAGGATAAGACGCCCACCTTTTTACAGTCAGCGCATGTTTGTATATTGTCCTCCATTTAATGGTAGTTGTATATTTATATATAAGCTTATGTTAAAAGGAGATCAATAGACAAACATGCGCTCATGGTTAAAAAGAGAAAAAAACTGTTTCTTCATGTGTTCGCGTTCTCTGTTGTAAACGGTATATTTTGACCAGGTAGTTAGCTGTTGAATATTACAATTCACCACGTGATTTCTAACCGCAGGTAACTTTGTGAATACTAAAATTTCGTCATGTGACGTGTTAGGTAGCACGCTTTCGGCTGGGCGATATTGATCGTCAATGCCTATTTCAGTCCATTCCTATCGAGTGATGGTTTCTTTTTTTCTCTGGGATATCTTTAAGAGAAATCTCATATTTTTCTCAAAAGCGTCTTATTTCATTAGAATTGTATATTTTTGAGTGAATTTGGGTGGTTAGGATCAGTTAGTTTTATATAGGTTATTCTCTCAGCGTCGTAAGTAAAAGTCTGAAGATAATTATTATACATTTTAATAATACATAATTTAAATTAAAAGGAAATCAGCAATATGATTGAATTGTCTTCTTTAACAGATTTGCTGCTCCACATCGCCGGCTTTTCAAGAGGGTGAAATATGCTACATATAGGAAAGATTTGTTAAGTCTCGGAAAATGATTTCAACTGTGGAAAGTGTCATAAACATTATTCTAGGGGGAATTTATTGAACCAAAATGTTACAGTTGAAACAAAAATTATAAAAAATAAAATAAAAGATAACACGCTCAATATATTGTGATGGTATTCACTTTTTTAAGCAAAATGAAAGAATCATTATTACGGGGAAAAAAGTACAGTACCTACAGTATCACTATTCTAATTTAAGACCACTTATTACAGTACCCGTAACGTTATTTTTTACAAGATAAACTATAGGATAGGATTCACGCACGATATGATAGGGTTATCTCAGGATAGAACAGTATGCACGCACAAAACGATAGGATTGATACACGATAGGAAAGGATAAACGATGTTCATGATAAATGTATACCTGATAATGGCAGAGTTTGATAAAGAACACTTACGAATCAAGAATAACGCAAAATTTCTTCTTATTAACAAATTCCGAGTTGTTAATCTAGCTGCGTCATTTACAGAATATACGAAAATGACCAGTTAAAATTTATTAAATATAAATATGAGCTTAGATAATCAATAAATTTTCTGTAATGTTAACATTGCTTTTATTAACGATCGCTGCGAACATCTCATGTTCAAACTATATGTTAAATTTTTCAAAAATATTTAATTTTTTTTTTTGTAAAATATAATACACAAAATAACCAATTATATTATATACAAGTTGATGTTAACGCAGTTATACACTCCTCGTACGATTAAATATATTAGACATATAGGTAAGTATGTTACCTTGTTCTTTAGAACTTCGATTGTTTACATTAATCTTTCATTTCCATTACTTACAGATATGCGGTCCGTTTCACAAAACTATCTTATGACTAAGATCTGTCATAAAACCGAAAATGTAATTTTTAATTCTATTTCAAAGCAAATATTGCAGTTTATGAAAATATACATAAATCGGAGCAAAATAATGGGAATGGATCATATTCACTGAATAAATAGATAGAGATGCATGTCCGAAAAGTTTATTTGATTAATGATTTCAGTAATTTAAAACTCTATGAATAGTTGGAATACAGATTTTACGGTTATAAAGGTACAAATTTATGTTATTTTACACACCACCAGTTAATGACTCATGAAATACCATTCTTTTAATATAGCTATTACGAACATTGGCGCATTATTAATGTTTGTAATAGATTTCCACTAGTTAAGAGTCACGTGATCATGATCACCAATCATTTAGACACGTACAACAGCTGCGACCGGCACAAATCACTATTGAGGTTACTTGCTGCAAAGTACCGGTAACAAGAGGGACATATATTTATTGAAAACAATGTATGAAGGTTAGTTGATGAAGTAAACACATTTGCCATTTATCTACCGACAACTCACAATCAACTGTTTTTTT
>WFKH01007768.1:23253284-23268049 GCA_016163765.1 Magallana hongkongensis
TAATGTTCCCGATTCGTGGACGTAAATATCTGTAGTAGTAAAAATTGGGTCAAGGAGTGTGTTGGACGTGTGTGAAATTCTGGTCGGTTCATGGATATTGTTAACAAGGTTGTACGTACAAGATATTTCAAGGATAATGTGCGTTCGTGGAACAGTGAGGAGATCTACATTGATATCACCAGCAATTATTATTTTATCTGAGTGCTCGCCTACTTGGTCTATGCTGTGTTGGTATAAGAGTGTTTTCCGACAGTTTTTCGACTTGGAAACATCGATCGCATGCTTGCTCAAGTAGCATTTTTAACTATGATGTGTATAATTATATGAACAAAAACATATCTTAAAATCGTACTTAAGCAGATCTGCGATCTATACTTCCGAAGGCAAAATATGACAGAAAAATGACAATACATGTATATTCATTTGTTTGCAAAATTGAGGCAATTAGCCAATTTTGGTGACGTCATAGATGAACAGCTATTTGACAATGATAACTAATATCAATATCAATGTTATAGACATCTTCTGTATAATGTTTTATTTAGAACATAACCCAGTTTTTAAGCCAATCAAATGTCTCCGATTCTCGTAAAGAATTCATTCTTAATGGCGAAGAATCTTTCTATTTCTGAAATACTGAAGAGTTTTTGATTGGTCCATTCAATAACAAGAAGCAGTAAATGGGCGTGTCTTTATAGAGTTTATTTACCCCCCCCCCCCCCCCCCCCCCCCAAAGTTATATACATGTAGTACAAAATACAATTGTTTTATTTTTTTTTTTTATTAAATTTGCAATACAATTTACACATTTTAGTTTTATATTTCCACAGTAATTTTTTGGTCACCTTTTTGAATTATAACCTTTTTTACACATTTCGGCACAGACAAAAATACACAGTCATCGTCAAGCACAGACGTATCAGATGCCAGGGTTGTCTCTGAGGAACGTTTTAAGAAGTTTTCATCTCTCTTTGCCATAGGGGGAGCAAGAGTGTTGCTAATTTCTTTAAGAATAGGAAATTGTTCCCTTTGATATTTTTGTATGGCGTTAGAACGATGACCACTTCTGCTGGCTACAGCTTTGTCATTAAAACCACTATTATAAAGTGTGGTGCACAGAGTTACCCTCCCGGAATGATTTGTAATAATGCGACCATCCAAGGAAATACCAGCTTCCTCATAAAATTTCTTAAACATTGTAGATAATTTGTTTATTGGAATTTTTCCAGCACTGAATCGCGGGACTTTGTTTTCACCACTAGAAATGACACTTTCAATCAAGGGTTTTCGGTAAAATGGGCCAACACGTGGAATCAACGATAAGTAAAATGAGAACAGTTTCACTAAACACCGAGAATTGGACGGTTGTTCGTAATGTTTAATAATTTGATTTTCTACATTTTTATGTTTAAGCCCTCCCTGTATATTTTTGGAAACTCTAGCAGTGAATTGAATATATTGCAATTTGTTTTCAGGGTCAGTTTTAATTTCGTATTGTTCCGCGTCTAAGTTTTTATGTTATTCCATCCCTCTAAATCCAAAAGCTTTTCCATTGTAATAAAATACAGCGTTTGATAGTCCCTCGGCCGTATCAAAAGAGAAAACACCGGTATCCCAAAAAGTTTCTTCATCTGCTTGCGTCACAGGATCGCTACTTTTCTTATTTACACCTATTCCGTCCGCCGTCAATTCTTTCATTCTAGCGTCCAAAGCCCTTCTAAAACCTGCAAATACGGGGTCATCTTCCTTAAATAAGCTAATATCTGATTTTTTACATTTATTTCATAAATGCCTTTGAATTGCCGAAGCTATTTGAGTGAGTGTATTGGGGGGATAAGGATCTCCATTTTTTCGTCTTATTTCACAAATAAAACGTTGTAACCAAAAGTCCAACATTTCGTACGATAAATCTTTGCGTACGATAAATCTTTAGGATCATCTGGTATAGGGCCTCCTTCTAAGTGCGTTAAAACTTGTAAATTTCTATTTTCTGCCCAATCTTTCCATAGTTTCATTGCCCACGTTTCATTCTGTCTTGTTTTCAAAGGCACGGCGTTTTTCTTTTTCTCCGCAATATCCAAGGCACTAAGCGGCGCGGAAAAACGACTGCTATTTGCTACACTATATAAATCTTGAGTCGGAATATTCATTAGCTGGGTTGCTTTAATATCTTCTAAATCATCTCCCCAGTCTCCCTGTAAATCAAAATCAACGTCCTTTAAATCCATTTCCACACTAACCTGACTTGATTGAACGTTCATTATAAAAAAAAAAAGAACGTGTTCGATTTTCACGAAGATTGTGTTCACTTTGTGCAATGACCTCTGTAACCTTTATTCAACCGTAACACAATTATGACAGTAATGTGGGAGGAGTTTATTTTCAAGACTTTGATTTGATTGGCTGGGTTCTGTTCTACGACAGTAAGATCATATGAAGAGAAATCTTCGTCATGAAGAATGGGCTACGCTTCGCTACGCTCCGCTCCGCCCATTCTTCATGACGAAGATTTCTCTTCATATGATCTTACTATTACGAAGATTTGATTTTGATACGATACTATTTAAAAATTGGTTGAAATAGGGCCAGATATTTGACCATATCAAATATAGGCCTTTACATAAAAATATTAGTAATCATGAAACATCTTTTAAAATAAATAAATGTTCTTGATGAGGAACATTTAATCACAACGCACAATGGACAGTCATGAAAAAGCTATTGTCACAGGAAGTAATGTCTTTTCGCTACACTTTCTATCCGATGTACAGCAATTAGTAGTGATAGCTGATGAAGCAAAATAGTTCTGGCATGCGCAGCAGCGCTTTTACAGTTTTATGGATTATATAAAAACACTTTTTGCCAAATTGTTAAATGCAAATAAAACTGCTTTAAAATGTACTTGTAACTAATTATTGGGATTGTTATGATAAAATGCATCCGTTTAATTGTTCCCAATACTTCTGAGAATTATTTTTTGAAATTCTAGAAAACGATTGGATTTTAAATAACAATGGTAAGTATAATTTTTTCAATAAATACTCACCGGTGTTTTGAACAGCATCTTTTACCAATATATGCAGTAAATGTATATGATATTAATACCAAGTGATCATGAAAAGTGTACATATTAATCAATAGCAATCAAAATAATATCCTAATTTTCGCAACCTTTCCCCAATCTATAAAATTGTTTTTAAAAAAAAACCTCAGCATATTAGCCTAAACTTTTAAACAGATTATCTTTAAACCGCTTTTTAAAAACTAAATACCAAACGATGAAATAATTTTACTGTTTTTACTGCCTGTTGAAATGTTTTCAAACAATCTTTTTAAACCAAATTTTATTTTTAAAAGTAAATGATTAATTATAACTTGTTTTGAATTTTTTTCTTAGCATTCTATTCTATATATATATATATAAATTTTCCCATTTTTTTGTATTATGTCAAAGTTTATGAAAATACAATACATGGACGATTAGTTTTTTCTCATAAAACATCATTAATGTACGAAAGCCCAGAAGGCTCATTCTAGATTCGAGATTCAAAATACGAGATTCGAAATGCGAAATGCAAGATTCGAAATTCGGGATTCAATATCTTAATTAACCAATCAAATCAAGGATCTGAAAACCTGAGTGTATCCTAGCGACATCAAACTTTTCTAAATAAAGATCACCCGTGTATGCATATATACAAATAAATACTATGTTCTCCCTAACTACATAATTATTTGTATTTATTTTTACACAGAATATATAATTAGGCTAGTAAAACTGCAGTGTGTTTCGCGGATCTAAGTGATTTTGTTCGCCTTGTGTGCAATTCAACCTGATGCGTTTGAACCCTGAGATATTTCACCAACAATAGTTTAAACCTGGGGTTTATTCACCCCTGTTGTGTAAAAATGCGGTAATGGTAGAGAGTTTCAGAAGCGGATCCACTTTTTTAGGTGGTGGAGGAGGTTTGGGGTCCTAGGCCTATTTTCAATAATTTTACTATGTAAATTTAATAAGCTACAAATTTTCCGAGGGGGGGGGGTGTTCACCATCCCCACCCCCACCCCCCCTCCCCCCCGATCGCCTCCCCTCTAAAGCCGCGCATGAAGATTAGTATCTAAAATATGTTTAAATCTAAATATAAATTTTCAGTCCGGTTTCACCAATGAACATAAGCATTATTTATCGTTTTTAATATATAAAGTCATAAAATATGATTATAGATTAATCATTGAAATATGATCACATCATACGTAATTATTAATTAATACAAAATTTTTCAAAATGCTAGGATCCTTTTCCTACGTAAATAGCTTATAATAAGACAAACATTTGGCATTGTTTTCAATGTAGAAGAATACTTATTCTATACGATCAAAGGTAGGGATAATAGGGTACCAATTTGTTCACATTGCCGATTTCATGTGAAGAGAACGTTAAAACTTTAAAAACTTGATTGCATGATTTTTTTAAAAAATTGTTGTTGTTTGTTATAATCCATTCATTGATACATCAACAAGAAAGAATAGGAGGTATAGACAGGCATATGTATTACATCCATGTTGAAAAAAAACGCCTGGAATACGAAGGGGAAATAAAGTGGGGACAAAAATACAGACAAACTGGAATGAGGACTATAGCCCCCCTTTTCCCCCGAGATTTAAATACTGAAAAAAAGATCATTGGTACAACCCATCCGCAAACAATTTTCAGAAAATTTAAGGTTTTTTTATCATTATCGCTAGCTGATGTACAAGACATCACAAATACCCCCAAACCCCCTCCAAGAAAAAGAAATTCATCGCCGCAAAATACGTTTTTGAATACACAAGCTCCCTTAAACCAGTTGATGAGAGAGAGAGAGAGAGAGAGAGAGAGAGAGAGAGAGAGAGAGTCGATGTAAATCAAACGTGCGCTAAAACCGTTGAAGGAAATTCAAGCTTGTTAGTAGTGTCCTTTCTGATATAATCATGTTGTATAGTTTATTTGTTGAAATAAATTATATCAGAAAGGACAGTAGGTCTACCCTACCCTAGCTACATCCTCTCTTTTCTCCTTTAACAGGCTTAATTATCGTCTATATATACTTCAATGAAAATTGAATTTGACACCATGAATCTCTCTCTCTCCCTCTCTCTCTCTCTCTCTCTCTCTCTCTCTCTCGCTCTCTCTCCCTCTCTCTTTCTCTGTAATCCCGACAATGGCATTGGTACAATACACTATTCGTAACTGGATTGTTGTCGTTAATATTGTAAATTATTTTCTTCTATGGTTTTAAAACTTTTTGAACTTCATCATAACCTATATTTTGATAGGTTGATTATTTCATTGACTTTCTTTTCATAGCTAAAACCACACTCGGTTTTAATTATTTAGGTTAAACAGATTTTTCTTCGTGAACAGTTGAGGCGAATACACTACGGGTTAAAATGTATCGGGGGAGAATACATACAGGGCAAACAAAATCACTTAGATTCGCAAAGCACACTGTGTTATTATTAATTTAATTGTCTATACTGTGTGGGGTTAATTCATCAACTTGAAAGCTAATTTAATTATTATATAACCACTATATAAGAGCTATTAAGACATTTATTTGTAGGTAAGAGCATGTACGAATGCTCTTTATTTGGAACAGTTTGATGTCGCTAGGATACAGGTTTCAGATCCTTGATTTGATTGGTTAATTTAGATACTGAATCTCGAATTTCGAATCTTGAATCTCGTATTTCGAATCTCGTATTTTGAATCTCGAATCTCGAATGAGCCTTCTGGGCTTTCGTATTAATGTCTATTGATAAATTGGTGCCAGTTTATAATTAATTTAGCTTTCAATGTCATTTGTAATATTCACTCGGCGGAGCATACCTTTAGGGACGTTATGAAATTGTAGCTCAAAACGATATCTTATAGCTTTACCGAATGTTGCCAGCGAGGAATGATCTACAAGAATTTAGCATTTGAATTACCATGTGACAATTAAAACTGTGTTCACCATCCCTGTATAGGAACTTTCCTCTTGCGCGACTTTTCTAAAAAAAACCCCAAAACTTATAACAACCTTTAAAAGATAAATTGGGAGACAAACTCTTGATTAAAGGGTGTAAAAAGTACGTCACAAGGTCCCTTTATTGGTAATATCACTAAATTGAGATCTTTAATACATTCGTACACTCTATAAAAATGTGTTTGTTACCCTCGGAGAGCCCCAATTGATGTGTATGATATTTATTGTATAAAAACTTGTTTTTGCAATCGAACTATGACGTAACAAAGCAAGCACAAAATTTGCGGTATCTGGTGACAACAGATAAACAAATATATTGATATTTCCCTTGTTTTGTACTGGATGTGTAATTTGAAACATTCATCGAGGACGTCAGTCTAAGCAACTATGGAACAGTTGCACTGGTGTTTTAAAAAAAAAAATGCGTTTAGTTCAAATCTCCATTTTGAATTTTAGACTGTCATAAATTCTTTGTATGTCTAGTGCATATTATTTAAACGAATATCAACCCGTGATTATTTCAACCAATTAAGCAATAAGAAGAAATGAACATTACTGCATTCCTTTGATAAACTAAAAAGCATACAAACTTACTGCTTTTCAAGATGGAATATAGTAATTTGTGTTTGTTCCTCTCTTTATCACAAACAGTCGCTTGTTGGGTCGGAAGAGTACAGAATATTTCTCATCTGGTGACAATATATGAAAAACAATGTGGTCGCCGATTTCTTTGTTCATCGAATAACTCACTATCTAGTTTTCAAACCGAAGGAAATAAAGTGATTCAAAAGAATTGTCCCATGTGTTTTTGCGATGATGACTGTGAGGACAATCGTAATTGTTGTCCAAACAAATTTCTCAGCAAATCTTGTGTTCCCACAAAGCTTTTAGTCCAAAAAAAAACCTTTATAGGTGAAAATCTATACTTGATGGTTTCGGCGTGTCCGCTAACGGATCCAAACTTCCCCGGACAAGGATGTCATGTATCTGTTAACGAAACCAATTTCCTTAGCCAAGTTCCTGTCTACTCTCCTATAACAAATAGGACTTATGTGAACATTCAGTGTTCTAAATGTCATGGAGAACATGATGTTATTCCATGGACATATTTTATATCGTGCCCACAAAAAAGGGTAGATCTTGATGTCTATTCTTATTCCAGCCATTTGTGGCGGGGCTTAAATACATATAACTGTACATTAGACTACCTTCCTCCATTTAAAAGTAATCCCGTCCGTTGTGACTCGGGTTTGTTAGTTGACAAATGTAACATTACTGGTGAATGGGAAGTGCACGATGAGGATATTTCAAATGCATGTAAAAATTACAAAAATCAGTATGGCGTGTTTCTGAACGTATTTTGCTTTCTTTGCAATGCAGGAAGAAATAAAAAAAAGTCATCTTTTATGAATGACGAAGAAGGTCATAATCAAATGTATCAGGCTTTTAACGACAGTGTAAAGAATTTTACTTTGTGTGATGGTAAAATATATGCTTATAGAGACTCAATTGTTGAAATAACAGAAGAATACAAAGAAAGTAAAAATGAATACTCTGCTATCGTTGAAATTATATCGTGGAACATCGCCGATGAAATAAGGGAATTTCTGTCAAAGAATGACAACAAAAGTAATCCAATCATTAATAATAGTGTCAATCTGACTGCTTTATATGAAGAATATGTCCGGGCAGGTGGTTATGAAAACTGGTGCCATGATGACCATCAAATTCATAGAATATACCCAGGGTTTAAAGCAAGAAGAAACTGTTTGTGTGATAAAAACTGTTTCAAGTTCTCATCTTGTTGCCCTGATGTAGCCTTCTATGAACACAAGGCTTGTGTTCCAGGGTTCATTGAAGGAATAATCAGCATGGAAAGCAAAGGATCGAACTTCTATCTTATCAGCAAATGTCCAAATGAATACACATTCTCTGACGTTAAATCAAAATGCGAGAATCATTTTAATAACGACATGTTTAACATTCCAGTGACAGATTACAAAAGTAACTCATCCTATAAAAATATTTACTGTTACCTATGCCATAACCAACAGGAACTAGTAAATTCAAACTTAACTGATGTAAAAGCTTGGAACACGACGCTCGTTTGTCCTGTAATTGTATATCCAATGTACGTGACATCGTACGCAGCTTTGTTGCAGTCTGCAATACTTAATAATTGTTCCATTCAATTTACTACAACAGGCCTTGTTGACCATTGTAAACCAGAGGCCTATGAGACTTTAAACAAATGTAATGCAACTGGTCTCGTTAAGTCGGTGAGTGAAAATGCCAGAACGTTGTGTGAAGGTACCGGCAGATTGGTAATGAAAAAATCTCGCAATTATCTTTATAAAAACCAAATTTGTGATCTGTGCAATAGCGAAATATTTGAAGATCCCCTTGCAACTTGTTACACTGGAAATAAACTAAATTTCAGAGAATTTTATACTTTTAGGTGTCAAATGATTGATTTAGATATTCAGGCTTACCCATACAAAAATTCTGCTTGTAGAAGTTGTAATGAATTCGTGTTATTTAAGAACCCAGATAGTTGTCATTTTGTAACCACATACAGAGACTTGTTTTCATTTTCTGAGCTTTTTACTAATGAAATGAAAACATTTGGAAAAGGCTGCAGTGAAAAAGAATTTAGAGACGTCTTCAAGGTATGTTGAAAGCATTTTCAAACAATTCCACGTTAAAAAGATAATTTATTAAAAGAAATATGAAAAAAGGTATACAACTACATTGTTTGTCTTTGATTTGTCGCAATCAAATGAAGTAATACCAACGAATTAACGCATAGGTAACACAACAGCCGCTTACATAATTAAGATTTACTGTTATCTTGTTTTCTCTTTCAGAATACTTGCAGAGAGTTGATGTGCCCAAGAGGCAAAGTTCTGACAAATAATTCCTGTTCTTACCTCGTTCCTTATGATAGAGTTTTACACTACAACGTAGCTTTCCGAGTATTGATATCGTTTCATTCCAAAAACAACACCTTACTATCGGCAATAAAAAATCTTAAAAACGTTATTCAAAAAGAAATATACGAAGGCAATGTTCAAATCGAAGAAAAATATGTTTATTCCAATATATCATGTGTCTCGTTAGTTACCAAAAAAGAAAACGTTTCACTCTTTGGAGGTTTAGTATTCATACGAATAAAAATAACCAATATGATTTTTCCTATCGACAGAAAAAGTTTGGAATTGCATCTTCTAAATTTAACAAATATTACTGTACATCTGGATAACGTAACTTTTGATTTTCGAGAGAGTGCGGAAGCCTGGTATCTGCCATTATTTGTCCGCCAAGATATGTTTGCTATTGACAGTTGCTACATGAAAGAGGTATTACCTACTTCTGACTCTGAGGATAATGTTGTTCCATTTATAAACGATGTAAACAATTTACTACTTTGCGTACAGATACAGCTAGAAGGAAATGAGTATGTCTTATTAGATGAACACAGTCAAATTTACGTTAAAGCAATAAAAAAGGCGTTCAAAATTAACGAATTTGTAAAAAGTATCAACGGAAGTGTAAGACTTTGTTTAGACTCCTACACACAAGTGAATGAAGGTCCATTTGAAGATTCTTTTGTCAAAACTGTTTTAAAATATTTAACATTTATTTGTATCATTTTATCTATGTTGTTCTTGCTTTTAACATTTGTCATATTCTGCTTATTACAAGGACTTCGAACCATTCCAGGCAAAAATATTATGTGTTTCTCTTTTTCTCTGTTCTTTGCGCAGCTCTCTCTTGTTGTTAGATCTCACATTTCAGATGATAAAATTTGTGCATGGATTGGAGGTTTTACCCATTACTTTTGGATTTCTGTATTTACATGTACCAATGTCTGTTGTTTTGACATGTTTAGAATATTTGTGAGAAATCCTCTTCTTCATGGTAATATTACTGCTGATAGAAAGTTATTTGTAATTTACTGTTCCATATCGTTTATTTTACCCGTTGTTCCTGTTGCATCAAACTTTATAGTTGCGCTATTAGATGAAGGTTCTACAAGTTTTGGGTATGGAGGGAGCAAATGTTTTCTTGTAAGTCATCTAACTTTGGTTGCTACTTTTATTATTCCCATAGTCCTTCAAATTATTTTCAACATAGTCATGTTTTCCATCACTTTTCATTTCATTAAAAATTCCCCTAAGGTTCAAGGTTCTAAAGACAGGAATAAGCTATCTATTTTCTTAAAACTGTTTTTATTGACTGGCGTGTCTTGGCTCTTTATGATATTGGACGGATTTTTTAGTGTATCTCCTTTCACATTTTTGGCCACAATAATAAGCGGATCTTTGGGTGTGTTTATATTCATCTCCTATGTTTGTCGTAAAAACGTTTTCAATTTGTTAAGAAGTAAATTTGTTTGTCAAAATTAAGATAGGAACAGTGCCAATGTCTTCTCAGCTTTTGAGGGCAATACTCCATTGGCTGTTAACACAGACTAAATAGAGAAAGAGTGAACACAGATATAATGTGTAAATTTAAAATTACATTTATTCTTGGTTAGGCATATATTTTCAAACACCAGCTGCGATTTCTGTTCATTACAATCATTACAATTGTAGTTTAGGGTTTTGTTTTTTTCTTTATGTTATTTTATTTGTCTGATCAATGTTATCACATTTTAACCAAATATTGTACTGTGCTAGCAACATCAAATACTGGATATTTGAAATAAATAAACCTGATAATAAATGATGTATATATTATTGTG
The DNA here is from genome assembly GCA_016163765.1 of Magallana hongkongensis. Lineage (NCBI taxonomy): Eukaryota > Metazoa > Mollusca > Bivalvia > Ostreida > Ostreidae > Magallana > Magallana hongkongensis. The sequence continues at coordinate 23,264,040 of WFKH01007768.1, forward strand.
TATCTACTTTTATTTAATTAATAGTTATGTAAATGTGTGCAGAATATTATACAAATACTTGTATATTTCGTTTAATCTTATAATACGACTTTTGATAAAAATAAGTTTTTCTAAATGCATCAACATAATCGTTTTTAGCGGGTGGCAAACTTTACTGTATCTTTGTACATTGTTAATACTTCTGTCAGGAGTAATTCTCGTGATTAAGTTAAGAAAACATTAAAGATTATCTATCTGTATTGCTACTGCCAAGTATAGTCATCGAAATTCCATCTGATGTTCGTATTACGTTCGTTTCTGTTTTATAAAACGTTATATGTTACACCGTTTTTTTTTTTTTCAATTTTTGAAAACTTTTTATTCATTATGGAAAATAAACAAATTACTAAAACATTCTCTTTTGAAGTAGACGCATGTTGAAATGCTCTATATATATGTCTTTAGAGTGCCTAATAAATGCGCACTAAAATGATGTATTGTATCGATAATGTTTTGTATTTTTCATCAAACTCTTTGATAGATACATCTGAATAATGATTGTTTGCTAAGAAGTTGATTGGTCAATTCATATATTTTGTTATGAGGAAAATTTCAAAATGACTGAATTTTTCATTAAGACATTCATTATGAGAACATTGTAAATAAAAGGAATTCACTGTGTCTAATAAAAAAAATTACAAAAAATGTTTTCATTTGTTTGACAAACAATGAGTCATTTGAATAATGAATTTCATCTGACAATAAAATTGAATGCTTATTTTCTCTCTCTTCCTCTCTTGTCCTACGATTGTTTTTATAACTTCAATATTTGATAATGTTTTGTAAAATTGTTTGTCGTTTTATGTATAAGAGGATATTGATGGCTTTTCGAAGTTACGCATCAATCGTTTTCAGTGACAAGGTAATGGATCAATATGCTACTATGCATATTATGCATTGCAATTAAAGGAAGACTGCACTTAATGACATTCAAAAATTGCGACAAAATAAATGTTAAAAATATTTTTTTTAATTGAAGGAATAACTAATGTCTTATGAAATTACATTAATTAAAAGTTCGTATTTACGAAGTTCGAAGTCGTTTTTATAGGTAGTGGTCATTACATTTTCTTGAATCTCCATAGGATAATAAAGACGCCCAGTTTTTTACAGACTTAATAAATAGTCAGCGCATGTTGGTCTATTGTTCTCCATTAAATGGTAGATGTATATCTATATATAAGCTTGTGTTAAAAGGAGATCAATAGACAAACATGCACTCATGGTTAAAAAGAGAAAAAAACTGTTTCTTCTTGTGTTCGCGTTCTCTGTTGTAAACGGTATATTTTGACCAGATAGTTACCTGTTGAATATTATAATTCCCCAAGTGATTTCTAACCCTAGGTAACTTTGTGAATATTAAAATTTCGTCACGTGACTTGTTAGGTATCACGCATTCTGCTGGGCGATATTGATCGTCCATACTTATTTCAGTCCATTCCTATCGAGTGATGGTTTCTGTATATCTTTTTTGAAATTTCATATTTATCTCAAAAGCGTCTTATTTTGTATTAAAATTGTATATTTTTTATTGTATTTGGGTGGTTAGGATCAGGTAGTTTTATATAGGCTATCCTCTCAGCGTGTTAAGTAAAAGTCTGAAGATAATTATTATACATTTTATAATCACATAATTTAAATTAACAGGAAATCAGCCTTATGATTGAATAGTCTTCTTCAACAGAGCTACTGCTCCACATCGCCGACTTTTCAAGAGGGTGAAATATGCTACAGATAAGAAAAATTTGTTAATGTTGTTAGATAGGAAAGTCTCGGAAAATAATTGCAACTGTGGAAAGTGTCATAAACATTATTCTAGGGAGAATTTATTGAACAAAAATGTTACAGCTGAAACAAAAATTAAAAAAATAATAACACGCTCAATATATTGTGATGGCATTCACTTTTTTAAACAAAATAAAAGACTCATTATTACGGAAAAAAAGTTGTTAATATATCACGGTTTACAGAACGCGATCCCTAAATATAATTGTATAATGTATAAAATAGCAGGGTGGCTAGAACTTAGGATGGGTAAATGTGAAAAAAATGAGATTTAAAACAAAACTGTTTATGTATAGAGTATATAGTTTTTTGTCAAATTCGGCATTTGCCTCATTTGCCTTAATGTAGTTACGGCACTGGAATTTATGGTTTATTATAAATACTATAGTGGATAATTTTTCGCCAATTACCATCGCTTTTTGGTACAAAAGCTAAGGGTGACAAGGGCGATGCATGCACGTCGAGCACAAAGATAATGTGATTCCATAATAAGACATATTAATACTAAAAGGACAACAAACAATAGTATTGTTACTGCTTCTAATTAAACGTCAGATTTCAAGATGTTTTACTTTTATCAACAATAGGAAGAGAGATACATGTAACTGTAATTTGGATGGACTTTTCAATATGAAGCAATTTTTTATGATTAAAAAATTTTTAACAAAAATTTAACAAAATATTTTGAAATACCCCCCTCCCCCCTCGTAAAAGCAATTGTTAATTTTTATGATGATTTTTTTTTAAATTAAAAATGATGCCATTTGATTATACATGTACATCTCTTAAACTGCCGCAAAACGATAGGTACATGTACACGTAATCAATCATTGAACGTTTTGTTGAACAATTTAGGCCCTGATAAAGTATTCTTATTGCATAGATAATCGCTCTATGCCTGAATTTCAGTAAGAGAAAAAAAGTGTTTTGTATTGTGGTAAACACGGCCACTCGAAAAATTCCTTGAATGAGAGATGGTAAATGCAAGCCCTTGGATAAAATTCCCGTGTACAAGGCAAACTTAGATATAATATTTTTGGCATTGGTCTGTTTGTAAAGAATACTATTCTCCTAATCTGATTTCTCATAATTTACGAGGGCATTATATACGTAACTAATGAATGAATAAAAATATCAAAAGAGAGATCATTATCAGCAAGTAAAAGAAGTTACGCTAGTTGTGGAACGTCGCATGGAATTTTAACCCAATTTTAAGCAATGCATGAGCAGTGGAGTGGAGTGAGTAGAGTGTGGCTTGCTATTGTAACTTCTACTATGACAAAAACAGATACAACATGAGCATTATGAGAAACAGCATCTGCGGTATTTGGTTGACTGAGACAAAAGCAGCTAGATCTTCTTAATGATCGCCGATGCCTACCCTTTTATATGGAGTAGCCCCCGGGCTCCATGAGCAACATTTTTTCTTTCTAAATTAAAATAAAATCTTTATACAGTGTGTTTAATGATTTTGCGAACCATGTGATGGGCGCATTCCTTTATGTGTTTTTTTATTCGGAGTTTTATTTGGGCTTTTGAATTTGTTAGAGTTTTTTGTCTTACTTTTTCGGTTTTGGCTTCTTTTGTTTATGTTTCGGGGTAGTTTTTTTTATTATTTTGAAAGGGCATATCTTTTTTATGTTTTCGATGCACACGACGTGGTGTAGGTTTGATTTCGTATAAATTATCAAATAAAGTTTTAATGACTTTAGTGAGCAATTTCAATGAAGTAATCAATCCATGCCTCCTTATTAAGAAAGGTCGCTTAATTGTGTTCAAAACTTATTTTGCTCTTTCACACAGTAATCGTAGAATATATCTGCTATTTTCTGAAGAAGAAAAATATGTTCATTGTTTGTCTTTGTTTTAAATACAGTTATGTTTGTATTCCTATAAACTAAAATGTCTTAAAACTAGTTGCGTTCACAGCACTGCCAATGAAAGATTTGTCCTTTTTTAAGTTTAAAAAAGTCAGTTTCAAAATGCAAATATTATTTTCATATCTATCGTTTCAACATTAAATATTTAAGCTCAAATGTTGAATCAAATGAACAGTACATTTTCATAAGTAATATCAAGTTTCGACTGAATCAATTCGGAAGGAACATTGGTTGGTATCCTAAAAAATATACAAGTAAAGTATTATATGATTGTTATGTTCCAGTAGGATTTTTTGTATTATATGA
>WFKH01007768.1:23275942-23307000 GCA_016163765.1 Magallana hongkongensis
GGTCAATATTTTTTGGATGAGCTAATATCATAATTATTGACTATTCGTCTATATAGAGTTATGAAGTAAGAATATACTACTGAATATAATAATATTTATTATGATACGATATTGTATGATATGATATTGTATTATATAATGTGATATTGTATCAAATGATAATGTAATTAATAATATAGTATCATATGATACAATATTGTATAATATGATATTGTATTATATAATATGATATTGTATCACATGAAATTGTATCATATGATATTGTAATAAATCGTATGCTTATAGAAAATATACCCTTTTCCGCCCTGTACGATATAAACCGAAAATTCGCCTACCCATGTGATACAAACCCTAGGGGTGTGATATAAGATTTATATCACACCCCTCTCCGGCAATCTTCGGATGTTATATCACACCCCTTTCCGTTAATCATCGGCTATTATGTTGTAGAGTTCGGTATGCGTCGTTCAACTCCGATCTCCGAGTACGATGTCAAATAGTTCCGTCGACGTCAGCTTGGTATACAAACAGCTGGAGCAACCTTTTCAGAGAAGTTTATCAGAGATGGAATATATAGACAGGAAGCGATTTGTTAACAATAAACTTTCATCACATGATGTTTTATATTGTTTCCTTAATATTTTCTATAAGTGTATGATATAAAATTCATAACATGACGGGCTGATATACAGCGACCGAGGGCTAATATAGAATGCAATATAAAAATTGCCATGTAATAATCTATATACAATATTGTATCATATGATACGATATTGTAAAATATAATATTGAATTATATAATATATAATTGTATCACAAGATATTGTATCATAGGATATTGTATTATACGATATGATACAATGTTGTATTAAATTATATTGTATCATATGATATCATATTATGTATCATATATGATACAATATAATGCAATATCATATGATACAATATCATAATTAATAAAACGATATCATACTATATCTTACAATATAATATAATATGTTACAATATTGTGATATATTATGTGATATGATATTGTATCATATGATACTATATTGTATCATATATTATGTTATGATATTCTATTATGTGATGAAATACAATAACGTTTAACACGATACAAAACTGTGTCATATTATATAATACAACACATATCTTTATACAATGTTATATCATATGTTACAATATCATATTGTATCATTTTATATTACAGGTACTATAATGTATCATATGATATATCATATGACACAATATTGTATAGTATCGTAGGATGCAATATCGTATTTTATATTAGTGTATTGATAAACATTGTATCTCACAATACCCAATGAAATGGACATATGATTATCAAACTATTTTTAGCATATGATATACGATATTGTGTCAAACCACACTACTATATCCATGATTATCCAAGATCATTAACTATGAATTTCATATAATATGATAAAGGTAGTCTCATAAAAGTGATGCCTCATAAAGGTGATGCCTCGTTTCGGTGAGCTTTGTAATCTGTGATTACCCATGTTTGTTTTTTATCGTGGCTATATTTTGGTTTAATTCTTTTTAGGACTAGACTAGGTTTATATTATTAAATATTTGATTAGATGAGGCATTGTAATACCTAGGGTCACTGTACTAGTATTTAATCAAAATTTAATTTTTAGAAAAATAATTAATAAATGTTACATTGTAAAAAGTAATACAGGTGACTCTCAATAGCTCGAAGTCTATGGGACCGAGGAAAACTTCGAGGGATCAAGATTTCGACTTTTCAAGAATTCGGAATTTTCCGGGTTGACCGACGAGTTTTAAATTTAGTGTTACCTGATGTTATGATTACGCCTTTTATTTTAGTGCTAACTAACTATCTATTGTATCTTTTGTGTTTATTGAGAATTTGAGATATATTCAAATATAAGCTTACTATTTACAATTTCGGTTAATAAGAGTTATTTTCCTTTGAAGAGTTACTTCCTGTAAATTGTCTATCAGTGTAATAATTTAAATATTATGCTTGATGATAAATATGTTCGTATATATGAATTGCAAATGTGATAAAATATGTCTTTTTGTTATTAAATATTGGTTTCGTTGTATAAATTTTGAAGAATGTTAAATATATTCTATAAATCACAAATTGAACCCTCAACGACAATGTTTTGTTTCTCGACGTTATAATTTTACGCAGGTGCTTAAGCTCTGTATGTTTTAAAAACTAGATAGAAACAAATATTGAATAAAGTCATGTTATTTCTTTTTTATTACCAGATTGCTTAGTACAACTGCGTTTCGAGGCAACTTGTCGTAAAAAGATAGAGTACTGTACGGGTTACATGTATTCACCAAATTACTCAGTGGTGATACCCAGTTCTGTAAGAACTTGTTCAGCAATAATCGTCATAATAACAATGATGCTAAAATGCATAATGTCTGCATTTTTTATAATTCGTTAAGCTTTAACTTTGACTCAAAATTATCGTCTTGTCTCATTATTAATTTTACATTTTCATTGCGTCTCCAAATTATCGTAAGACGACCGGTGTTATTTATAGATTAGGTAATAGTATGGTCAATCATCGATAAATTACCACCGTGCAGGAAAAGTGTCACCAGAATAAACATCCCGTTACATGGGTCACGCGTCTAACGCCTGAAGCAATTCAAATGTCCAAGCATAGGGGTTAATTAGGTACATTTAACGCTCACAGCCACTTCGAGGTATCGAGAATAAGAAAAATAATAAATTATTAATAACGGGACTGCAGTTTGAGTTCGAAGGATCATGGGTTTCGAGAGATGGTTTGTTCCCGCTTTGCACACATTTGAAAATTAGGTATCGAAAAAATGTGTGCGAAACGGGAATTTGACCAGGTGAGATAATTGCTTAATATTGCAATAGTCTGTATCACAGTTCCTGTGAAGGGTTTTGACAATAAAATAAATAAAACATATCTATTCGCAATTGCGTTGATATTTATATTTTGAAGAATTTAACACTGTTGTATAGTGAATGTTGTTTATACTACAAAATTTAGTCACCTTAATACTTGATGCAAAAAAATAAACAATAATGATAATTTACATTTGGATTGACACTCTATACAGGATATTATGTCAAGCTTGGATGAGGAGCAATCTTCAATGAGATACAGTCTTCTGGTGGTATTTTGAATCGCATCGCGTTTCCTGTTTTCGGAAGTTTGAAGTGTCGCTTTGCATTAACAGATGAAACTATCCTACAGTCATAAGTTATCTGTTACAAGTTTGAAGAGAAAATATCATACGTTAATATTTAATTAATGTTATGCTGACATTAATGGAGAAAATTTGTCAAGTGAAAACGCTGTTAAATATTTTTCATTTATGCTGTAGCTTGAATAATCGAAGAAATTGACAAACTGTTTGATGATAAATCGTCAATTTTATATGCTTCAAGAACTGTAGAGATTCTTCACAAAACCTATCAAATGTAGACCTAATTACTGCTTTTCAAAACATTAACAGATGAAACTACCAGACCGTCTTAAGGCTGTCCAAAGTTAATTCTACATTTAACGTAACGTAGGTTTAGGAGACATTAGGTTTTGAAAGAAACAAACATAACCCTATTTGAATTTAATTCTTACCAGAATTTTATCACCCTCCCCATAGGTTTGGTATTTTGAAGTTTAAACGTAGAATTAATTTTGGGCAGCCAAAACTGTTTGATGATAAATCGGCAATTTTATTCATCAAAAACTGTAATAATTTTTCAACAAAACCTATCAAATGTAGAACTAATTCATGCATTTTTAACCCTCTTCAGTTTGGGGTATATCAATATTAAAAAAATATTATTTTTGTCGGAATATTTTGTTCCAGTTTAGCTACTGATTTGAAATACCAGAAAGTGAACCGGAATATACTAAAGCGGTGATGTCATAAGAACTACTGTCAAAGTCGCTATTTCAAAGATTGAAATATTTTTTGACAAAGATCCGTTTCCTTACATAATCTCCTTTCTGTTGATACCAAACAATCAATTATAAACATGCGTTTTTCATATTTTGCAACTAAGTTGTAAAAGGAGATTCGGAGTACCCCAAACGACTGTAGTTTTCCCATTCATCCTATAATTATCCAGCTTTCAATTGGCTTGGGACCGACATTTTTTCCTCAATTCATTCAGTTTTAATATTTAACGTAAATGGACGAAAATGTTAAAGTTAAATCATCTATCATAATTTTCTAATCAATGAGCGGAAATTTAAGAATAAAAATAGCATTATTTTTATTTTATCAGATGAAAAAAATGCTGATAGTTATTAGTTATTATTCCTAAAACACTTCTAAAACAATCCTAAATTTCTTCTTGTTTCATCGTTTATGCGCTGATAAAACACAGGTAAAATTACAGGTAAAATCTTGGATTGAAAGCAGACTATATTTGTTATCACAACACAAATCACTCCTATTGTTCTATACCCCATTATCAAATGTGTGCAAAACGGGAACAAAACCGAGAGATCAAGAGTTCGAGAAATCAAGAGTTAATTTGCTTAATTACGTACAGGGAAAAAATCAGGACCGGGGACTCATGTCGAGCGATCATGAACTTCGAGCGATCAAAGTTCGTGCCATCAAGAGTTACCTGTATTATGAAGACACTTTCATATTATTTTTCTTTAAATTTAACGAGACCGAGTCTAATTATTTCTATCCTAGATATTTTTTTATGAAATTCCTTGCATGTAGTTTTACGACTATATCAATTATTTTAAGATCAAAAAAAAAAATTTATTTACCACCCCGATTTCCTAATGGGTCGTTTCGAAAGTAAACACTTTTTACAATGCGACTCTACAGGACTTTGTTAAAAAAGCGCTAAATTTTCATATTTCCCCCATAGTTTTTGTAGTCACCAATTGAAGAATTTTTAAAAAAGTTTTCCTCGTCGTTTGGTCCAGGGATAATATCAAAGTTGGTCCCCCCCCCCGAAAAAAATGGCATATTGAGGTATATATTGGCTAATAAAATTTAAATTTTAACGAAATAACACTTTTAGAATACTAATATTTTTCTCTTTATGCTGTGTCAATGAATTCTTATATTTAAAATCCATCGCCGTCTCGAATAAATGAGCTAATCATACTTTTTTTTTGGCTTTATGCATAATTTACAATACCGGGAAGCGAAGACGCGTGAGCGCCATTTTAGCATTTTACCCTATCAAATTCATAAAATCACAATTTTTAACTAATAAACGTTACATATAATGTTAATTTTGTATAAAAACACAATTCAAAGGAGAGTAATAACTTTGCACCTACGCTGCATCAAAATAAAAGATGCGCAAAGTCATGCGCACTCGAACAGTAATCGGCCTCGTTAAAAAAGAAACTTTTTAAAAAAAAAATGCTACGGTCATTCCAGCATTTCAATTAGTTGTACCTTCATTACCTTCATTAAAGAACGATAACAAAAAACAATATGTATATGGAGAGAAAAATGGGACATTAAAAAACGACAAGTAATTAATGTACAATTAGTAAGTTTCCATATAATCAATACAATATTTAATTTATTTGGATAATCTTACGTCTATTTTTATTGGGTCATAAAATATTCATTATTCTGATAGCCTCGCAAATTAATGACAAACAAGACAATGTCTGTTACTGATTGCTCAGAAACGATTTGGATTGGCTACAAATATTCTATATCATAATTATCTACTCATTCAATATTTAAACTGTATAAACTTCAGGCACGTTGGCGGAGGAAGTAAACGACTCACTCGCCGGATATAGGATCGAACAAAGTTATTCTGGTACATCCACGAAACGAGGACTGAGGGTTTGTAATTACTATTGTTTCAAAACGTTTTAGTATCATTACAAATGCATTTTTTTCCCCAAAGCAGTCTGTATGAGTCAGTCACTTCAATAATTATAATACAATTCACCAATATCTTAAATATTTTGAGATCTACTTGCCAAGTTTTACTCATTCTATGACATTTATAGCTGATAATTTATTATACAATGTTTGGTGTCAACGTGTTTAATAACATTTTGACAAAATTTAGGGAGAAGGCGAATTTGGAGGCTGGCTTGTCAACAAACTAATCATCAGATCCACCTAAAATTTTATGATATGAATTGTTTAGTTATGATTTTTTATTTAGTAAAGAAGAAAAACCATATAATTTATTGTTTTAAGTTTTGGTATTTTTTTTTTGTATTTTGTTATGGAGTTTTTCTTCTAAAGGGGATCTATAAAGTCTAAAATTGGCCACGACCATGGAGCATCCTAATATTATGAATCCCATTGTATAAAAAGACTACAATCAAGTACATGTTCAAATCAACAATTTAAAAATAGTCTAAAGCATAATTATACCGCTTGCAACTAGTACATCGTATGTTTAGCTTTTGTCATATATACATTTTTTATGACAGGGTATATTTCAACATGAAGGAATTATTGACTTGGTTGGTGCTCCTGTCTTTGATTCACCCAGTGGTAAACTGGGGCTTCCACATAAAGAATCAAAGGAACCTAGAGACGAAATACTCTGATTACTGTGGGACACAATCACTCTGTTCTGATGAAAATTCCCCCCAGACTAATTTATCAATGGACTGTCCCCAGTGCATTTGTACGGATGATTGTGAAATACTGGGAAGATGTTGTCCCGATAAATCATTAAGCAAATGTGCCAGACCAGTTTATTCCATTGACGGACATGTTTCTGAATTTTCAAACACTGAGAAATACTGGATCGTTTCTTTGTGTCCTCAACCCGAAATGGACTGTTCCATGTCTCTGGAAAATGCAAGTCTCAATTTTCAACGCCTAGCGCCTGTAGATTCTATAAGAACAAATATTACCTATTTGAACTCAAAGTGTGCAAAATGCCACGGCGAAAATGACTTTATTGAATGGTCACACTTTCTTCAATGCAAAATGGAACTGAACCTCAATATCTATTCGTATGCGGATGAATTATTGGAGGATATGAAACGATATGACTGCTTCATACACTATTACCCTTCCCAATGGAATTCTCCTCGTCCGTGTGAAAGATCAAATTTAATTACAGAATGTAATCATACTGGCAACTGGGATATCTATGATCAAGACATGGAAACTGCATGTAAAAATCACTTGGACCCATATAAACATTTTCAAAACGTTTTCTGCTTCCTCTGTAATACAGGTGTCAATCAACGGAATACATTCAAAATTCAATATGATATAGCACGCGGACAGAATTCATCCAAACAGGCCAGTTTTTATCAATACACCAATGATACAATGGGTGATGTCGTATCTTTCGAAGACACAAGAGTACTTTTAAATGATACTTACGATATCAAAGATAAAATTTACAAGGCTTTTCTGACATTGCTATCATGGGATGTGATGGTAAATGTCAACAATATTCTCTTAGCGAAGGACTTTAGAAATGAAAGCTATTTGGTATCCTATGGGGACAAAGTGAACCTCACGGCTTTGTACGAGGAATATATCAGGTCTGGTGGGTATTCAAACTGGTGTCAGGCTGATTTCCAAGCAAACAGAATATATTCCGGATTCAAGAGCAGAAGAACTTGTTCTTGCGATCAGAATTGCTATCAGTCTCGTTCATGTTGCCCTGATGTTGCGTACTATCAATCAAAAGCTTGTAAAGTACCAATGCTTGCTGAAAATAGTAATGGGAATACTATTGGTACCGAATCGGTTTATCCCATTTTCTTAATTAGCAGATGCCCTGTAAACTACAATGATACTTATGTGAAAACAATGTGTGAAAACGTAGAAGAGAATAAGCTTTTGAACATCCCTGTTATCAACGTGAACACAAGCGAGGCATACATAAACCATTACTGTTATCTGTGTCACAACCAATACAACTTACAAAAAGATGGTGACAACAAACACACGAAAGCCTTTAACATCACGCTCACTTGTCCTACACTCCTATACCCAAGGTTTTTGACAACAATGGAGTCGCTGTTCAATTTGGCAAAGCAGAGTCAATGTTCCGTCATATTCACAACTGATCACAGTACAAAAACATGTTACTTGGACAGCATTAATACAAATATAAACAAATGTAACGTTAGCGGGGTGATGAAATCTGTCAGTACCCATGCCAGGAAACTCTGCGAAGACCCAAATATCGATGTAATGGCAAAATCTAGTAATCACCTGTATAAGAACCAAATCTGCGATTTGTGCAACACTGAAGTGTATGAAGACCCGGTCGGAGTGTGTCTTGTTGACCAGAACTTCACATATATAGACCCTGTATTATGCGAGCAAGGAGATTTAGAAACAGAATATTATCCCTTTAAGAACTATTATTGCGAGAAGTGTGGCTCTAAGCCAGGTTCTATTAACCCATGGCCTTCAGATCCACCAATATACGACCCTACTTACAGACAGCTCTTTTCTGTTTTGGATACACCAACAAACAAGATTTATTTTAAGACAGAGAATTGCAAGGAAAATGAGGTGTTTGATGTCTATAAGGTAATCTTTTTCAAATATTTATATCATTTTCTCAGGCAATGTGGTTTAAATCGGGAAAATACATTATTTTCAAATAAATACATTTATTTCATCATTTATTGTTAATACGATATATCGATTGTACCATAGTACTTTTACATTATCAAAACAACAGTATAGTTGTGTAACATAAACTTTTTTATTGAAATATATTATTCCCTTATTTAGAAATACCATTAGACGTAAGTTGCGTTTATCCTAAAGAAGTAGATGAAAATTACATCTGACGAATAAGGGATTTCTTGACAGATTAAATGAATTATAAGAATAAACTTACACATGCATAAGAAGTTTATGTTACAAAACAATGCCATTTAATTTTTTTAATCTTTTTCACTTTTAAATATTTTTTAACAAATTTAAAATTCTTATTTTCAGAGCGAATGCAGAAAATTATACTGCTCCAAAGGAAAATTTGTTAAAAACTCAACTTGTGTACATTTCATCCCGTTCGTGAAATCTGTTGCTTACAGAATGGCGTTTAAAGTCTCCCTTGTAACTAATGTGACAGACGCATATTCCGCATTACAAAATCTGCAGATGGTGTTCCAACACGATTTCCAAGATCTAAACGTTTATTCCGAATTTGTAGAATTTTACGCTTTTGTGAACACACCTTGTTCCGTACTACAAATGGAACCACAAAATGAGGAGGAAGCAATAGTATATTTAAAACTGACGATGACACAGTTCAGCCTGCTAAATAAAACAGCGATAGAGGAAAAATTAATACGTTTTAAACGTCTCACAATTGATTATGATGGCGTTTTTTACACTTTTCAGGAAAGTGTGGAAGCATGGTATTTTCCAGTCCTTTACCTGTCTGACGAACAAACGTTAGAATCAGAAGGTTGTTTTATAAAAGACACCAGGTATTATGATACCAAACTATTTTTTGATGTGAATGATTTATTATTGTGTACACAAATTGAATTGGAACCCGACGAATTTGAGTTCAGTGAAGGTATGACCCGTATTTATGTTCCAACAGTGGACATTTTTTTCAACGTAAACGAATTTTATACTGCTCATAATGGAACCATCCGAATTTGTTCGGAATCTTACAGGAGGATTGCCAAGCCTCAAGCAACATCAGTCATAAAAAGAGCTTTAATTGTGGTGACATACATTTCTACTATACTATCACTGTTGGCTTTGACTCTTACTTTTATAACATTCTGCATATTACCAAGTTTGAGGACTCTTCCTGGCAAAAACATGATGTGTTACACGTTGTCATTATTCTTTGCTCAGCTTCTATTTTTAGTCAGATCCCACAGTGAACTGTTCGATTCTTCTGCATGTGCTATAATGGGAGGACTCACCCACTATTTCTGGTTATCTGTTTTCACATGTACAAATATTTGCTGTTTTCACATGTTTAGATTGTTTGTATTTTCCTCCTTGATACATGACGACACGAATAATGTGCGTCAGTTCTTGAAAAACGTTTTCATCGCTTTTTTCACCCCTGTTATACCTGTTGGAATTAACGTAATTCTGAGTTACACGGTGAAAGGAACACGATTCGGATATGGAGGTTCCGTTTGTTTTCTACCTAGTTCTACGGCTTTATTCTTTATTGTTATACTTCCGGTCACTCTTCAAATTCTGTTTAATTTATTGATGTTTTCTATTACATTTCATTTCATACGTAAAACACCAAAAGTCGAAAGTTCAAAAGACAGAAATGAATTTTCTATCTTTCTAAAGCTGTTCCTTTTGACTGGTGTATCATGGATCCTACTGGTTGTTGACGGTTTTTTTGAGATTTCCCTTTTCACTTTTTTGGCCACAATAATAAACGGTTCCCAGGGAGTATTTCTGTTTATTTCCTATGTCTGTAATGAAAAAGTCCTGCGAGCGCTGAAACAAAAGATTGTCGGGAAATCAGAGAAGACGAATCTGTCTTTCACAGGAAATACGTCTTTGATTAGTAGAAGTGGCGGGACTTCGTTCAACAGCCAACAGCACAGAAGCGACACAACACGGACATCTAAAATTTAAACGTTGATGTTGATTTTTCAACGTTTAATTCGACTGAAATTCAAATTAAGTCTTTGTAGCGTGGATCTTTGTAATTTATATACAGCAAATGTGTCTTGTCTTTAAAAATGTTTTGACTTTACTTAAATTATGTCTAGTAGCTTGGGTCCAGTAAAGCCAACCTGATTCTTAATGTCTTAAAACCATGTATGTCATTAAAAAGAAAAAATAAATATTGATTATGTTTTTCACTGTCGTCCATTGTACAACATTTCCACCTCTTTGTTGTGAGACCCTATTGAGCTCATTTTTTTAGCTTACAATAATACGTTTCGTGAAGAATGCGTAAACTGCGATAAAATTTAATTATTTTCTCAAGATGACCCGAAAGTTACAAAAATCAATGCCTTCTCATTAATACGAATAAATTCGAAAATCCAAGGAAACTCGTATTATTCATCTAATAAATGAGCATATTGCAGTCTCTCTTTCTACAATCATAATTTAATTCTAAACACATACTACACAGGTTCAGAATGATCATAATATAAGTCAACAGTAATGCCTTATCTTACCTTTTAGTAATTATAGAAGGGAAATCTGCCGAAATTGTAAATTCCATGAACCAAGGGTTCTGATGCTAGGGTGGGGTGGGGCTTTTTTGGTCATAGAATGAAAGTGCATTTAATCTTCAGAAACGTTTTCTATCACTGAGTATGTAGCTAACAAACTCAGTATACATGTTTAGTAATAACAAAAAAATTAAATAATCAATATGTAGGTTAAGTCCTTTTGAGGGAGAAAAAAGTATCCCCACACTAATGAAATGAAAATAGTCGACCATCTCGAAAACGGCTAAGATACCCTCCAACTAATTGTATTATTGTAAATAATAGCATTTATGTGCACATGTAATCAAATTTTTTTACTTGTCCAAAGGTTATGTTTTACATGTAATAGTGGGTACAAACGTTTTGTTTGTACTGTGGCAGTGCCACTTTTTTGCACATTATTATCATTTTGATACTGAATTGTTGTACTTGAATATTAATGTAATTTATTAGACTGGGTAGATCAATCTATTATGTTTTTGTATTGTGTAAGAGTGGTCTCCTCTTTACCGATTTGTTTACCTTTTATAATTTCCTGTCGTAATTTTTAATAAATGACAATTTCATCCATACATTGGCGTTTGTGTGACTTTTTGGATGAAGGAAGTTAGGTAGAAAAGGGAATATTACCAAGCTTTTGTGCAAAAAACTTTAGCGTCAGTAAACTTATGAATTAATTACACTGGAGAACATAAAATTGCATTATTGTAAATAATAGCATTTATGTGCACATATAATCAAAATTTTTTACTTGTCCAAAGGTTATGTTTTACATGTTATATCCGTTTTTATCCGTATTGTGTTTTTTGCCTAGGTTTTAGTTTTATCAATGGGGGGGGGGATAATTATAGCAACCAATCAGAGAGGGAGTGTGCGCCGATCAATGTACGTCACTTGTTGTTTGGATCTAATCGCAGACAGTGAGTTTTTTTCCAGTTTCTTGCCCATCAACCGCCCCTGAGATTTTTTCCACCTCTGTATAAAAAGTATCATTTTTGTGTGTTTTCATAAATTTTACTTACATATCTGTACATACTATTTTATATATATATTTTTTATTGATAAATGGTTTCGAATTCGTAATCTTCTACAGCTTTTGTCAAACGTTTTGTTTGTACTGTGGCAGATTTTGTCTGCCAACTTTTTTGCACATTATTATCATTTTGATACTAGATTGTTTAATTTGAATATTAATGTAATTCAATACACTGGGGAGATCAATCTATTATGGTTTTGTGTAAGAGTTATCTCCCCTTTACCGATTTGTTTACCTTTTATAATTTTCTGTCGTAAGTTTTAATAAATGACAATTTCATCCATACATTGGCGTTTGTGTGACTTTTTGGATAAAGGAAGTTAGGTAGAAAAGGGAATATTACCAAGCTTTTGTGAAAAAAACTTTAGCGTCAGTGAACTTGTGAATTGATTACACTGGAGAACATAAAAATATTTTTTTAGCATACATGTATGTCAGGACACACGTGGTGATTGGCTAGTCATTTTCCCACAGGGTCATTCTTTACCCTCTCATTTTATAATTGGTCACGTACATTGAAAATGGTTAATGTCTACAAGCTTTGACTATGTATAGTGTGGTTTCACATGTCAAGATGCATTAGTTACATATTTTGTTGGGTAACTTCCACAAGGTCATCAATTCCACTTTAATAACTGGCCATCAAATATTTTGAAAACCCTTAAAGGGAATTAGACATGATTTGAGCTTAAATTTTATTTCTCCATTTTTAATGTTTAGAATGGTTAATATGGGTATTTTTAATCCTTTGTCAAAATTTGAAGTCAAATATTGAGTTATAAGCAAGACACAGAGTTTGAAATTCTTTGTTTTATAAACAAAGCCCGAGTCTTGTTATTGTTTACATATGTGTTGTACTGTATAAGTTTCAATCAAATGATTCTTTCTTCTATTGATAATATTATTTACGAACATATTGAATCAGTTTACCTTGTTTGCCACGAGTCATTTTGTCAAAGAAATGGTAATTCCATACTTTATATTATTTGTAAACAAATATATGACTCGAGCTTTGTTTAGATAACAATGATTTCTGACCTCCGTATCTCTCTTATAATTTGACTTCTAACATTCAAATTTTGGTCAATCATTCAAAATGCGCAAGTAAACTATTTTATATATCAAAAACTGAAAAATAAAATTTTGATCTAAACTCGTGTTTAAGTCCCTTTGAAATACATAATTCTAGTGATGCTGTTCCGTTAACATGCATTCAATAGTCAGACAAGCGACCCAGAGACAAGAGTCATTCAAGTCCACAATCATTATTTCATAAATGGCCCTTATTCGTAGTTTATAAATGGTCAAATAGTTGAGAACCACTTTAAAATCATATGTAACTACTTCTATTAATTGTAGTGAATAAAAAGTGAGGTAAGTTCTCCTAAATCATCTTTCCTCAATCTACCTCCTATCTAAAGTGATCAATAAAATCGTCTTTAACATCCTTCTTATAACATCATTTAGGCTTCTTGAATGTGTTTTTCAAAACAATTGCAGAGTTTCATTTTGGTATTTTTGATGGACATAAAATTCCAAATACCCCCAAATAAAAGACAAACACATTTTGAATCAATAATTTTCGACATTTTAAAAAAGAATAATTGCAATAATTTTACCATTGGGGAACATGGAACCCTTTCGGTAATTCGCTGTTTTCAACATAATTAGATTATTTATTTCATCATTTATGGTTGCCACATGGCGCTTTTTACATACTTTGTTGCAGATAATTTGTGTTCAGTTGTCTATGATGTTATTAAATCAGAATGTGCTTTTCCGATTTTACACAACGGGCAACTTTACTAGGAAAGCGTCCAATTCAGAATCTTTGTTACATATGAATGTAGCAAAGGTATTTAAGACGCAAAAATACTATGCTAGGAAAAGTGTACGGATCATTGATAAAACGCGACGTAATCACTTTCCTTAATGCTGGGCGGTGATGTTGCATGAGACAATAATGAATGTCAATACATAATACCGACTAGAACAAATGAAACAGAGAAAATTGTCAACAAGTCGGAACATTACATCCATTATGATTCGTCCTGGGCATTATAAAAATGCTTGTCTTTAACACAATTACACGTGAACGTGTAACTCTTCTTTTTAGATGTTCTTATATTTTGCGACAATACCGTTTATCTTTTGGCAACCAATCAATTGCAAGAACGTACGTGCATGGCTTTATGAGGACTATCAAATCAATACTTCAGTACTTTATAATCCACTTCCTTTTTATGAGTTGAGATTTCCCATGGGCATCAACAGTCCACGTTTTTTCTAAATGATAAGACGAGTGATGACAAGTTTGATGTAATTGAGGTGTAATCAAGACTCTCTCCCATATTTTCTATCGATACTTAAAGAGGCGTGGTCACGATTTAGGTCAACATTAATTTTTCCGTTTTTAATGTTTACAATGCCTCAGTAAGTTATTTTGAATAGTCAACCAAAATTTGAGTGTCATTCGTCTAGTTATGAGCGAGATACAGAGCTCAGAATTCTTTGTTATGTAAACAAAGCTCAGGTCATGTTTTTGTTTCATTTTGAATGTTGAAAAGAATTTCCAGTTTAGACCTGAAGTGAATGTGTCAAACGTTAGGAACTGCTTTATTTATGTTCAAACAGAATTAGCAGATGATAAAAATCAGCTTTAAAGGACTTTTACCTAACTGTATATTAAACAAATGTAAACAAAAACATGGCACGACCATGTAAAACTATTCTTGTTCCTCATGTCAAGTTGCATTAGTTACATGTTTTGTTGGGCAAGTTCCACAAGGTCATCAATTCTACTTTCATAATTGGTCATCAAATAGTTTGAAAACCATTAAAACTCATATAGAGATGCTGTTATGTCAAAATGCGAGCGATAGTCAGACAAGTGACCCCAGAGACTATAATCATCCAAATTCACAATCATTATTTCGATCATAAATGACCATTATTCGTAGTTTATAAATGGTCAAATGGTTGCGAACCCTCTCGAAATCTCATGTAACTGCTTCTATCAATATGTATTGAATGGAAAATTATGAAAGTGCCCCTAAATCATCTTTCCTCAATCTACCTCCTACCTAAAGAGATCAATAAAATAATCTTTAACATCCTTCATATAATATCATTTAGGCTTTATAAATGTATTTCCAAGACAATTACAGATTTTTTTGTATTTTTAATGGACATAAAGTTCTGGATACCCCGGAATACTAGTAACAAACAAAAACACATTTTTAATCATTAATGTTTGACATTTTAAAAAAGAATTGATGCAATAATATTACCAATAGGGAACATGAAATCCCTTCGCTAATTCACCGTTTGGATTTTTTTTATCATTTATGGTGGTCACATGGCGATTTTTACATACTTTGTTGCAGATAATTTGTGTTCAGTTGTCTATTATGTTATCAGATCAGAATGTGCTTTTACGATTTTACACAATTTACGATTTCATTAGAAAAGCGTCCAATTCAGACTCTTGAGAAATGAAACAGAAAAAGTTGTCAACCAGCCGGAACATTCCATCCATTATGATTCGTCCTAGGCATTATAAAATGCTGAACTTAAAGTGTAACTCTTCCAAAAGATGCACTGATATTTTGCAACAATATGCAAAATTGGTTAATATTTAATGAGTTTATCTTTTAGCAACCAATTAAGAACGTGCATAGCTTTATGAGGACTTTCGAATAAATACTTTGGTACTTTCTCTTTTTTTTTATTTATAAGAGATGAGATTTCCCATGAGTATCAACAGTCAACGTTTTTCTTAATGATAACTTGATTATTTGATGTGTAATCACGACGCTCCCCATATTGTTCTAACATTACTAAGTACTCAGACTTGCAGTAGATGACATAATGATTATCATCAAATGTTAATGCAATCTTAAATTTTCAAAAGGATTAGAATGTCAGTTGGATATAAAAATCAATTTCCTTTAAATTATCATACAAGCTAGTTAACATACGGTTACATCAACACAAAAACTTTGATTGATTTTTGTTTTCGTTGCTTTCAAAGATTTATGACATCATGGCATAACTTAGGAAGAAAAATACTATTCAGAAATATCTTAGAAAATATATATACTTATGCATAAAAATTCATATGAAATGTATAGCATGAGATTAGTTCCTAATGACTTACCTAACCAGCTGTTGCTCGTTGTCGGAAACCAACGGCCACTCTCGCATTCGTTTACTGACCATGGACCAACTCGTTGACTTTTTATCGTTCTCCCAAATAATTAATGCCGTATTCTAATTGGGTCCTTTAAATTTTCGTGAAGAAAATTTCTTCAATCCCCTAAAAGATTTATACACGCATCTGTAAACATCCTTTTTTTGAAATTTTTTCATCGCAAATAAATCAGTGAAAAGCTGAAAAGCTATTATACAAGTTACAGGGCTATGATTTAGAATTTTGCAATGGAAGCTGATATTGCTAAAAACAAGCTTAAAGGGTCATGGTCACGATTTTGGCCAAAAATTATTTTTCCAGTTTTAATGTTAACAATGCTCAGTAAGGCACTTTTAATAGGCAACAAAAATTTGAGTGTCATTCACTGAGTTATAAGCGAATTACAAAGCTTGAAATTCTTTGCTATGTAATCAAAGCGTTTGTTTACATTTTGAATGTTGAAGTGAAAATTCCAGTTATAGACCTAAAATGAATGTTTTAAACGTTAGGAACTGTTTATTTATGCTTAAAATGAATAAAAAAATAAACAAATCAGCTTGAAAATGATTTTTTACTTGTATATTGAACCTATGTAAACAAAAACAGGGCACGAGCCTTGTTTACATGACAAAGAATTGGGGGTCCTGTATCTTACTTAAAACTCTACGAATGACTCTCAAATTTAATTTGATCATTAGAAATGCATTCCTAAAGCATTGTAAGTAATGAAAACAGAAAAATAAAATTTAACCAAAATCGTGACTATGCCCCTTGCATCTTTATGTATACCAATGCCCTGGGGAGGAAAGCAACTATAATACGAGGTTAAATTTTACATGTAACATCGAAATATTAATATAAAAATTATATTATACTTTCTACACTTACCAATAATGGAGGACAAGATTAGTGAAATTAAGTGACAGATTACATGTAATTGATACACAGAAGTTTCAAATTTGTTTGAAAAAGCACTCCTTGGATACAGATATTATTTAAATGTAGTTATGTATTTAAATATTATACAACCAGGATTTTGTAACAATAAAAAAGTTCTAGTTTTTTTTTATACTATGACCCGTATGGATTAAAGGGGATCACAATTATTGTCTAGTATGATTGAAAATACATTTATCGGGAAGTAAAAAATCTTATAAAAAGTGTTGGTACCAGAGTTTGTGAAATTTGTTTTTAATTAATATTGATATTAATGAAATTTTAGAATTTTTTAAGTTGTAAAAAAACATTACTTACAGGAAACGAGAAGAGGACACGTTTAATGTATGAAGGAATTGGAGTTGGTAACTGTAAATCTCTTTATTGTCACGATAATTATGTATGAAAATAAAAGCTGATATACACCCTAGACAGCATAGTTTAAGAAAGATAACTTGTATAGTATTGGTCGTTCCTATGGACTTTGTTTTTTCGTTTCCGACAGTTTTTTAAACAATCTTCTTTAGCCATAGAATTCGGAATCCTGTCACTAGAAATTTTTCTACTCTTACTCAGCGCTGATGCTCCTTATTCCCTCTGTACAAGTCGTAACAGCTTTTTCTGAAGAAAATTACGAGACAAAATGTATAATTCTCTATACGGTTTTCATGATTTTCAATTTTACTGCCCCCGCCTCATATACCCCCCCCTCCCTCCTTTCACTCATAGTGATTGAATACCTTGAATTTACTGACAATATATTTTCAGAAGCATTGTCGTAATTAGCTAGTTTGATTAATACATCTTATCATGATCTTTACCATATTTACAATACAAAATTATAAATGACAAAAGAAACCTTTTTTTTAATTTCTTATACCGGTTTATAAAATATTTGGACATCCCTTATTTTACCAACGACCGAATTGGCCTCTTCCGACAATTTACATTTAATATACATGTATCCTACTTCATTTATCTCATTTTCAGCCCATCAAAACTATCTTGCTAAATACATTACATGAAATAAGATGTGCTCTCTTTTTTAGATAAAATTTATTTTTCATTCATTACTTAACCGATTTTATTTTAAAAATTAAGAGTACATAAATATTTCAAATGACAGAAAAAGCATGTGCGTCAGCAAATTTGTGCGTATGTCAAACCGACTTTCAAGTATTGCCATTATTTTTTCAACAATGCAGCGTTTAGGGAAGATAACTTTGAGAGCCTTACTTTATTTCATTTTTTTTTCTCCTCCAGACTTGAGTTCAAGACCACGTGTTTGATCTAATTTTACGCAATTTTAAAATTTCAAAAGTGCTTTTTTTCTGTTCAAATTCCATTCAATCTGTCAAAGTGACTTTGAATAAAAGCAGAAAAATAATAAGAGAAAAGTTTGACTGGGTGTTTTATTGACCCAACTTGTATATCGTTAATTTCTAATTTTCTCGCACCTGCACAAGTTCTAGAGCCCTGACAAAAGCCGCTGCTTCTGAATTAAATCGCCGTGTTCCCCCCTTCATGTCAAGATTTAAAAGTGATGTTGGATGAATGGTGTTGCCATCTTGAAGCATAATATAGTTCCCATGCAGTGTTTGGACCATCAAGAACGGCGAACGCGGGAGAGATCGGGAAAGCATTGATGAAACAAGGCGTTTAGTGGGACGTCGAGGCACTTGGACCAGGTGTGGAGATGTTTGAAGGGGACCTTGGTTTAATCGAAACCTGCCATTGAGGAGAAATTAGCTTAATTTAAAAGCTGATTTACTGTAGTTTCAGTCGGGCTTTGAACCGTAGGTAAACACGAGGGAGGATCCGAAAGGATATAGTCACCAACTGAAGATAAACACCGGGACAATTCTCGTGGGACTCAAGAGATGTTCAAAGTCTTAAATGTTACCGAGAGCTAATTAGCAAGCAAAATATTGCCTTAAACGTACTCTAGCCTCTATTATCAAAAATAACAAGTAACGGCAAAGATAAAAAAGATTGCTTTTGGATTTAA
Organism: Magallana hongkongensis; assembly: GCA_016163765.1. Lineage (NCBI taxonomy): Eukaryota > Metazoa > Mollusca > Bivalvia > Ostreida > Ostreidae > Magallana > Magallana hongkongensis. The sequence continues at coordinate 23,295,271 of WFKH01007768.1, forward strand.
GGATTGTTAGACATAAACTGAAACAATTTGGTAGGAAATAAAGATGCGATCGGTTCCTATTTTCCAATCCATAATGAACTTCTCGGAAATGTGGTTTTTGTAAACTGTAAATCATACCTGATATGAGAGATGTCGGTTTACTTGTTAATAAAAATATTGAAACGGATAACAAGAACTCTTAGAAAAAGCGCAAGGCCCCTGCGTGTAAAATGTTACCTGAAGGTGTAAACACGAGCACGAGGTATTCGGATTCATGAGCTGAATCTGACAGGTGGCGAACCAATGAGGATGCGGGACGGGTGGAGTCAAGTTTTCTAGCTGTCTCGTGCTTTACAGTCTCTAATGAATATTTAAACACGTACTTATTTTAGCGTAATCGGGAAAAAACAAAACAAAAATATATGTGCTTCATTGAGCATAAATTGAAAGTAACGTGTACGTTGGAACATTATCACTATGTTGGCATGTGTAAATATAACGAAGGTTTGAAATCTCTGTTCACAATACTGTGACTTTTAAATTGTCTAGGTGTCTTCTGACCAATATCTATGCCAGGTGTCCGCGGTGTAAGGTACTCTTGAATTCTCGAGTGTTTTGGGGATTTTATTTTCTACGAAGAATGACACTGACTTCTTACTCAAGTGACCTACCTGGATGAAATATCTATATACATTTGTTTTTCCCTCTTTTTTTCTGGACTTATGTCAGCTATCACGAATTGAAAGCCGTATAGAGCCGATGGAGTCTTAGAGGAAGAAAGAACAACATGCCAAACAGTGAAAGACGGGAGACTAAACTTATTATTTCTAGATAACGGTGTAAACTCGTGACTCTTTGTATGTATTTTTTATTTATTAATAATCGGGCTAAGAATGAATGGATTCTTTAGGACCTCGTCCATTAGAGAGAGTGTGATATTTATGTGTTGGTTTCTGATTCTGTGCGCTTGTATATCCGTATCCGGCAAGAAACAGAAAAATCAGAAAACGGTTTCACCATCGTCAAATCAAACGGAAGTCATCCAGAGGCTGTCCAACTTTTTTGGAATAGACAGAATTCCGGGCCGGATTTTCAGGAAACCCCCTCCGGATTACATGATAGATTTGTACAACAGTATCACGGACAGCGGGGGATTGATGAAACGGGAAAGTCCCTATAAGGCGGACGTTATCCGAAGTTTTCCTGATAGACGTGAGTAGAACTTCCGGTATAACTTTTTTTTTCTTGGTGAAGAAAGCAGTTTTTCTATAGCGAGATATCTTTCCTGAATTTCAAGATTAAATGCATTTATCTTGAATAAAATCACATGCGTAAGTGTGAAGATAGACAAGATTTCCCTTGGCGCGTGCTCCCATTGAGAGACGATTTTACAATAAAAATTTTCCAATCTGTAGGAGATGTTGAAAGGAAAAAGAAAAAAAAAACGTGAGATATAATATTCTGCTGGAGACCCCCGATAATGCTCATTTTATAGGCACCTGGTAATTTGTGTTGTGATAGGCATCATAATATTTAGGCATATACTGTCTTAACCTTTGAAATTGACCCCCCGAGACACGCCGAGCCCTCGCCATTGTGGAATCAGACGAGATTTCATATTCAGTTTATTACGAACATTAGGCAGACAATCAATTTCAATAGACGACTTAGCTTCGTTTTTTAAACTCGTTTGAACTCCAATTATGCGATTTTATCTCTTTGTGACGGTTTCGAAAGGGATGTGCGATTTATGAGGGGTTTCTCTAAGCGCTCCGTCGCGTACGGAGCCAGTGGCTGTCCTATTTTGCAGTTCGATATCGCTATCTTCGACAATCTTTTTGACGCATACGGGACAGTTGCTCCGAAACGCGTTGGGATTCCTAGGAGGACGTAAGCCTTCATGTTGTTTTGCGAACAAATGCGAGTAAAATTTATCTCACATTAATAAAAAAGTTTAATAGATTTATACTGTTGCATGTCATAAGTGAATTATTTAATAATGAGTATCTTTCTCGCGTCGACGCTCCAGCGTATCCCGGAGATAAAGTTGTTTCTCATTATGGCTCATACCAGGCTCCCATTTCAAAACCCAGTGTTCAGTTTTCCTTTAGATATAAATGTCGTTGTAAGAATTCAGCTGTTGTGCAGCAATATCAAAATTAGCAGGAGCACAACGGACGGGCTTGTCTAGAATCAGTGCGCACTGTCGGTGTATAGTGTGCGCTGTCAATCTACATGCAGCGTGCACTGTCAATTTCATGTGATATAGTAGAAGTCGATTTTTATCCCAATAAACCAGCGGGTGGAATAAAATGAATCTTTTCGAGATGATTTTCAAATGGGTAACATGATTGAGTTTCTAGTAGATTCTGCACGAAGCCCTCAGCCGCGAGACAAAGGGTGCTCGCCACACGCACTTGTATTCCCCAATTCCGATAATTGTCAACAATTTCTCACCTGTCAACAAGACAAATGAGTAAGGGGCCATCTTAATCGTCACTAGGTTACTGTGTGTATCAAGTTCCGCATCTTTTCCACATAATTTACCCTAACAGCTCTCTATATTTATTGGCTATCTATACCCATTTCTCAGTCTCGTGAGGTTCTGTCTTATTGGATATGATAAAGTCGTTGCGTATAGAAGGGCAGTGAATGTCCTAGCAGGGGATGAGACCGTATACATGAATTAACAGTCGCATTCGACACCCGCAGGTGTTAAAATTGTCAACACAGGTGTACAGATTCGCACGGTGTCGTGGCCAGATTTTAGATCCTTAAATCCCTGTATGTGCATTATGGAAGATTAAGCAAAACGGGCAAATTTCTACGGAAAAATTCACTTTTCAAAAGTTTCGATGAGGCCTCAGCTCAAATTGTATTAGAATGTTAATCTGTTATAGCGCTGCAGCTACGATACATGTCGTCGGCTGTCCGCGTTGATACAGGTGGTTCCTTTAATGCATTGTAATTTAAGAGGGGAACAAAAGTAGAGAAAGTTGTATTGTGCTGAAAACCATCTGTGAAGAAATTTGATTTCTGTTGTTCAAATAATAAGTCTTGTAAAGGGACCACCTCGCACGCACGACTCCCATTTATATTGTGAGCGGATGAATGCGATACCCTTCATAGTGTGCATATATTCGGTTTGATGTCGATGGTTATCTTAGATATCAGGTGTGAAACATATATATAGACCAAATTACAATGTTACCTAACACCCAGTTTATTAAATATTAGCAGTTTGTATTTATAAATAACTTCATTGAGGATATGAAAGTTTCATGCGTACAAAAATTCCAGGCCAGATTATTTTAAAATCGAATCATTGTTCTAATTAAAACAAAATGTGATATTTTATTAATAATCGGCGTTCTCAGGGGGGCAAATTCACGCATAGTTAAAGTTAACCTGCAAGTGCAAACGAAGACACAGATTAACATCTCAGGTCAAAACCAAACCGTGTGGAATTCACCTTTCCGCGTGTTATTAATCGCTGGTAGGTTTGAAAAATGTCGCGAGGACCTTGTTCGGACTGTTGAACGTCGCTGATCCACGCGTATTCTCTCATCCTCCGGGGCATGCAGGCGAAACCCGGTCTCCTAAACACTAATATAATTGGCCAAAACGTACTAGAGACCACATCCATCCTACATACAAGCCGAAACCAACTTAATACTTATTGGGCGATTGCATTACCAAATTTTACATGTATACTTTTTCTGTATATATATTTGTTAGTGATACTAACATTAATTTAAAACCAATACTTGCACTTTTATTTCAGCAGTTTAATGATTGGTGTTTCCAGTTTCTCTCAGCAGCATGGTTTCTGGAATTACATCAGCAGATATTTCTTGTATTGTTGATGGGCGTTGCCTCTATCAAGATATACATGGATATCAATCATATTCCTATTACTTAGAGCAAAGTAAAATGAAAAACGATTGAAAATTGAAACATATATATAACTGGTATTGATTTCATTTTCCCGTTCGTTGGGTGTGAATGAATGAATTTATCTGTGTATGACAAATGCATATAAAATGGTGGGTGGAGGGGTGTAGTTTTACGTACGGAAGTGAACGGTCGACATGACAAAGCATTTAAAAGTCAAAACAATCAAGTTTATCTCAAGATTACTACACATGAACGAACGGAAATTATATCTGCAAATATCACGTTACACTATCGCATTTCATTTCACTTCATAGATGAAAATGGAGATTAAATATTTAAAATTAAAACACCATACCCAAGTGCGAACGGTCAGAAATATACTGTATCGATAAATATGATTAAATTTTAACGCAAACAAAAATTTCCCCCAACCCCATCCCCCAACCCCCAAAAATTCAGTATAATCTGATGTAATTTATTGAATAAAGAAAAAAAAATATTCCGTATTTATAAAAGTTTTAATTTGACACTCGAATGCCGTTTCATTTATATTAATTTGGTGCAGTATTCATGAAAGACAGTCTCATATATATGAAGTTCCGTTAAGAGATTTTTTTCTCTCTGCAAGCGGCATATACAAAGCAGGCTATAGTTCATTTGACACCAACAGTTTGTAGGGTACTTCATAATAGTTTGTAAACATATTTATATTGTATGGTAAACTCGTTTAAACAACCTTTGACTTCAATGGATTTTTTTTTTCAAATTTGGCTTTCAATACTCTAACATCACAGGTGCGCAAGAAGCCCTTTCTCCAGAAAGTCTTTAATATGCCACAGATGAACCGACGCAAATAAGAAATGATTTTCTGCCTTTGAATGCCTTTAAATTGGGATTAACACATCGTTGTGAATCTTTTCATAGGTTTGATGATTCTCTTTCGCATCCGGAACTATAAGAGAAAGGGTCCTTAAATCAAACTGATATATCAGTTTTAGCTCGCTGAAATCTACGGACTGTCAGATGAAATCAGCTCTCATTGAAATTATTTTACTATTCATGTACAAGTACTTGGGTACTAATTTAATTCTATCCGTCGATCGAAAGAATTTTTGCATCCCCACCTGTGATGTTACATCTTTCTGCTGTACAGTATTATGTTTTACCAGCAAGATTGTATCAAACTATGACCCACCCATGTTTTCTTGCAAAAGTTAGTATGACATCCCAAAATTAAGAAATCTTGACAGAAAATATAATTTGTTAAACTCGTGTCTTGTTATCACTTGCGTTGGCTGGGTTTAGTTTGACGGAAAAGGACACCCACGAGCTTTCCTCAAAACTTGCATAATGAACAACAAAACAATCTTATCTTCTTTTGCTAGAGAGTTGATATCATTTTTCTGCAGTGTATACGATGAGGAAAAGACAATAAAATGCTAGTGATCTTTCGGCGAGGTACTCGTATTTCACTCTTAACATCCAAGCAAGAGATTACTTTTCAGACGGTTTCTGCCGTTGGAAAGAAAACTTGTGAGTCTTAAACAATTTATATCAGGTTTGCAATTTTGCAAATTCGGCGTTTGCGTTGGGTATAATGAAAACGATTAGAGGGTGATAAGACTATAAGAGAAAGACAAAACAGTGTGCAAAGACCAAACACATTAACTCGGTTTGCATTGGATGAGTAGTTAAAGTGTCTAGACAGACGCACGGTGTAAATCAAATCAGAGAGGAAAGCATATACATCGCTTCTTATAACAAAACAAGAAAACAATAGGTGATTGACATGTTTCAACATCTTTTTAATTCGAGCAGCCTTGACTTGAATTATTTCTGATCCGATAAAACACATCAGAAAGATAACAGGAAGTAAACTCTTAAAGATGATCAGCATCTCTGCGGGAAGACGCTTGAAAAAAAAAGGCGACGCCTCGTGCGGGTGATCCTTACTTAATTTCCGTGGGATTACATTCATGCTTGTTAGCAGTGGTAGATTGATCTACATGTACCTCTATCCATTACACTATAGCAATAGATACATGTACTTTGCTGTTTTCGTTTAGGACAAATAAAGCCGTATGGTTTGTTGTAAACCATTCTTTGAAAACCAGTTGGAGGACTTCGCAGGGCCAAAAAAAAAATTTTTTAAAAATTAAATAAATAAATAAATAATAGCACATTTTAACCGCATAATACGTGAATATTGGATATTACATAGCATTCCATTAGATAGCACATAGTTTGTCAAGATCATTAATGTCCGATAATTCTATGGAATTTTATCGACAACCAGAGACTGTGAGAGATTTCAATTGTCCTCTGTATGAAGCAATATTTATAATGGTGAACGTATCGAATTTTTGACACATTTAATGTTTCTGACTGTTGATACCACAAGGCGTATAAATGTAAATAAATACGGGTGGGGTTTGCTAAATTCTTTATTATTTTCTAATCTTTAAAACTGACTTGCATGCATTAGGTGATTGTGGGATTGTTATGAGAAATGGATTTACGAAGAAGTATAATCGAACGCACTGCAAGAGAAAACCTGCACTCCCCATAAAAACTTGGAACGAGATATTTTGACAGAAAAATCAATTTAAATAACTTTTTATGATTAATGAATTTTATACACAATACCCGCAAAATTATCATGCGCTGTGGTCAGAGACCATTAATCAGGGGGAATGCGCGAGGAGAAACGAAAGGTAAAAAAAAGAAATGAATTCCGAATTTTACAGGTGGTGTTATTAACCGTGATATTCATTTGAATAAGTATCCCGAGTCTGAATGAAGAAGCCCTCAAACAGAACACTGTGTATACAGGTTATATAAAAGAGTCTCAATATTTTGATAGTTGTAAACAAGATTCAATAGAAAGCATTTGCATTATCCTGGAACAGGTGTGGAGAAATACTTATCTCACACTTATCTAATAATATAACACCTGGATAAAGTAGGCAAGCATTGTCCAGACCTCTCACGGGTTCTCATTTTCTTTGATGTATGGGTTTCATTCACAATTTAGTAAATCGAAATTGAATTTAACTGTCGTAAGGGGGGATTTTAGTGTATGTTTGTTTGGATTTTTAATTAAGGTTAGGAATGGGGATCTTGTACAGCAATAAAACTGATGAGCTTATTGAGTCTTTAAAAATTACTACATTTGAGACAAGGTTCATTTCCTTTTTTTCTATTTTTGGTCAGGAAAAAAACCGGCTTGAAATCATTTATACTTAACAAATATATCGACGTTCATGACCCAGATTAGAAATTGGTCAATGAGGTCATAAACATGTACAATATCAAACAAGAAGTGCTCTATTTATGGTTCATGTGGACATCAGGGTTGCTGGCAGATATAATATGCTGATGATGTATTTTTTTCGGTAAATAATGCAACTCTTATAATTCATTCGAATCAACAATGACTGTTGTATACTGTGGTGTGTAAATGGACGTATACTGTCGTTATTATCTTGCTGTAGTACATTTCCATAGAAGGAAGAGCCATATCTTTCATATCTGAAGTTTCTACAACTAATTGGAATTTTGACGTAATGCTCCGAGTTCCATATTTTCAATGCTTGCTATATATACATGTAGGTGTATCGATCGGTCGCGAAAATGGTAGCGAAAATATTCAACGAAAACAGCCTCAAAATGGGCTACCATTTAAGAAATGTAAACAAATCTGTAAAATAGTTATTTTTTGTTTATGTGTATCTGAGTAATCATATATCAATGAACAAGAAAACTTATATTTTGATCGCATTTTTAAAGTAGTTTTAAAAAGAAGTTCACAAATGCGTATAAACATACGCTAGCAAATTTATCACGAATAAAAATCGGTTTTTGAAACAGATACTCATCAGTGAATGTACTTAAACCATCTTGCAAAGTGGGTTGCAATGAGAAACTGCACTTGAACCATCATACAAGGTAGTGGTTGCAATTAGAAAATTGCTTTTATACCATATTGGAAGGTGGCTGCAATGATTAACTGGACTTGGCACTTTGCAAGGTGGCTGCAGTGAGTAGCAGCCCTTGGACCTACTTAATTTCTGACTTCATTGATTCCATATTTGGAGGCCAAGAATTACATAGAATCGTATTTTGTTTTGTACTTTATGCCAAACCGTTGCTTCACTTACTCATCACAACACTGGAGTTGGCCACTGTTCTTGTTTTCTAATTATGAATAATTCCTTATAATCGTACTCATGTTATAAATAATATGATATACGAGCCCCTGTCTTTGTTTTCCCCCCACTACCCAGCGGCGACGTCTAGTTAGACAATTAGTGTGTGCTGATGTTAATTAAGCAATGGGGTGATTTTTATGCAGGGTTCATGGTTTGCTCTTTTAAACTCATTATTCATAAAATTCAAAACTTTATGATTCATTTCTCTATTCAAAACCCCATTGTCGTTTTAAAACAAATTGATTAAAAGGTTTAGTGTTGGCGAACACGATTAGTCATTGCTGAACAGATAAACACTGTAAAATTAATCTATCGTAAGCGCTTATGACAATTTCATGTGATATACATATGCAAGAATTTACTATGTTTATCAAAAACATTGCTAGTACGGGGACATTACACTCAAATTACGAATGAGATTACACTTGAAATCACGCATAGTGCTGCATTTCACCACACAGGCTTTTAATAGATCTTACCTTAAATATATTAAGCCCGATCTTTTACATCTAGATATTTGCGGATCTTTTTTTTTTAATTTTGACATCGATGTATTAAGAAATTCACGACTTGAATAATGGAATTTTTGAAATTATTTGAGTGCACATTTCCCAGAAACACGGGACTTGGAATCTGTTAATGCCTCGATGGCAGACAGTAAGTCAGTGGTGAAAAGCGACGAGTACAGATAACGGCTGAGATATATCTAAAATTTCATTCAAGAAAATAAATTCTCACTGCGTTACCCGTGTCTATATGATCATGTACACGATAGGCTTTGTATGCCCGATAAAAATCGTTTGATTGAGGTACAATATACATCTAAGAAATCCATTTGATTCCATGTTTTTCAATATCTTATCACGACCCTAGTCTGTAAACTCGAGCTATCTCGTTCCGATGATCCTCTCGGCGATAACTCGCATGACCTCTTAATTAGGGTTTCCGTTTTGATGATTCAAAACAAGGCGTATCCCTTCCAATTAAGACACATTTATTCCGCAGCATCTTTAAAAAGCTTATTTTATAGACCTTTTTAGTGCGAATACTTTAGTTATCTAATATTTCATGGATCGCAACTAATACATAGCCGTATTTACTTGAAAATTTAATATCGCGAAATATAAGTGAGATACAGTATTAGTCGATATTGAGGATTATCGTTTTCTTCAAGTAAGGTTGCTGGATTTTCTTCTCGTCAAATTGTGCAAATCTTGCATCACACAATTTACCGGTATCTCATGTGGGATCCTGCCTGGGAACTTAGTAGTTTTATACGTGGGATGCGACAAGAGTTAAGGTTGTTTTTGCAATTGCGGTTTCAACACACTTTTTAATGCCTGTCTGCGTTGCACCAAACGCGTACTCGCTGTACAATCACAATTTTATAAATGATAAAAGTAAAAAAGAATTCAGTTATCTATACAATTGAAATAATGGGATGATAACAGGCTTTTTCTTTCAATGGAACTATCAAGGAGCGTTTGCATTATAACAAAGCAATGATATTATGTCGGTGGCGATAGATCTACCAAGCTATAGTCTCCTTCCTGTAACATCGTAATTTGGTGATGAAGTCTCTACTTTTATATCAATCATATATGAAACGGGGAATTCCTTTGAATATATTAAAGCAATATCAATGACAAGTTCATTGTATAAACATTAATTTGAGAGTTAAAAGAAAATAAATAATCGCACGTCCGAATGGCTCCACGGAGCCCCTGGAGAATAAGTGTAAAGTGATCTCACATTTTAACTTGTAATTAATATTTTTCCTTAAAGGAGCTGTAAATGATTAAATAATTACTGTTAAGACAGGCGGATAATGAGAGCAAGTTCTTTCTAATATTACACTTCTTGAACGATGGATATGAAAGAATATCTGCTTTCTAGGCGCAAATGAAATTAACATGTGTCATTCAAAGCTGTTGGTTTCGTACTTTACGTACAAACTAAAAAAATATAACCACATTTTTTTTCCTTTTCAGAGTGGAACCAGTCAATGCATTTCCATTATAACATATCATATCTTTCGGAAAGGGAGAAAATTCTAGCTGCTGAATTCCATGTTTTTAAAATGCGTCCAGCTCCTCCCAAGATTAAGGAGTCTAAACCTCCTTACGTCATTGAGGTAACTTTCAATCCTTTTTCACTCTACTTATGACACATTGTCCTAATTTTCTCACAAATAAATGTGAAGTTTTGGCTGTATTGTTTAATTTTTTGTTGTGTTATTTATCTTATGAAAAAAAAATTTACTGACGTCATTAACTTGATACTTAAGTTGCCATTTTTTGACACGTCATAGTTCGACCGACCGCATACTGATTGAACATAAGGTTAATATTGCTGTTGGTTGTATTTTCAGATAAAGATTTATCAAGTTCTTGATCCCTCAAATATATATTCAATAAATGGATTAAAACTTTTGGATGCGAGGAGAATAAGTGCTCTGGGGCATGGATGGTATGTGTTCAGCGTAAAGAAAGCAGTGGAAGCCTGGGTGAATGGCACTGCAGAGAATCATGGTATATATCACGTGACACGAAAACAACTCTCATGCAAAGTCTATCAAACATTTGATAACTGAATTTCTAAATTTAGCAATTAAAAGTGGCATTGTATTGTAGGTTTCCTTGTCTCTACGACCTCTGTGATTGGTCATGAAGTAAACGGAAGTTACGTCAGATTTGCCCAACGTCATCAACACCACGATAGTAAACAACCAATATTGGTTGTGTATACAGATGATGGCATGTCGAGACATCCCAACTACATTTCGCCAAACGATGAAGGCAAGAATATCCGTGTTAACGGCATTTGCATTCTTTACCAACGCGATTTCAAGAAAAAAAAGCTCTTATTCTTTGAGTTTGCTTTAGGACTCGTTCGTTGACATAATACACGACCTTTCAGATATGAAATATTGGTTATGCTGATTTTACAATTGCTAGTATATTTTTTTTAACGAATTATAAAAGACCGATTTCTCGAGGCAGTGCGATGCCATATTGCATTTCAACGTCCACTTAATCACGATTATTGATATTGAATGTTATATATAGATCATTTGTTATATAGATCATTTCTCCACACATTTTATTGTTTGCTCTACTTCCTAAAATTGCTGGAATTACTTAGTATACTGAACGACATAACCCGGATTAAAAAAAAAGATCATCGTCCCAAACATATTTGTTTCCGACTGATGCCTGTTTTACAATTACCACGAACATGTGATATTCCTTTGAATAAATACATTCGACGCCTTTTAAAACAAATACTTTATCGCCAGAACGGCATCAAAGAAATCAGTGATATTAACCACACACTTCGGCTTCAATATGAATTGATGGATCCTTAGATATCACACCAGATCCGATTTATCCTGTCTAGCTCATGTGTACGCCATCCGCTGATTTACTTTTCTGTACATTTGAGGGTGTAAAACAAATAAATAATTACCTAATCATTAAAAGCCATTTAATTACATCATTTTCACATGTAGAAGGCTCTTCTCATTCCGGCATTTATTTGGATTGTTCAAAAGTACACAGAATTGGAATTTAGTTGTTTAGTTGATGGCGCACAGATATGAGAGAGAGAGAGAGAGAGAGAGAGAGAGAGAGAGAGAGAGAGA
>WFKH01007768.1:23310627-23336016 GCA_016163765.1 Magallana hongkongensis
CTCTCTCTCTCTCTCTCTCTCTCTCTCTCTCTCTCTCTCTCTCTCTCATATCAATGAACGTATTCAATGTAATTGACCAAAACATTTTTGGGTTATACATGCGGGTTTGAATGAAGGTGGGTAGCATTGCAGAAAAATACATAACCCAAGTTGGCGGCTCGTGTTATTTTTTTCTGACTGAAGCCTTCATAGCCCGTATGAAACACCAAAGACAACACTTTTATATCTACATCTATCTCGGAATCATTTAATCAATTATCTATAAAAAGTGAGTAAAAATACGCAAATTAGTATCATTATCAATCAGCACGTTATACAGAAGGAACAGCAAATTTTCCCATATATGAGAAGGTTACCATGGTAACTATTCTTGGAAGTCTGCGGGCAGCTTGTGCTCTCGATGTAGCCTAAATATTAATCGATTAAGCAAATAATCCACGTAAAGTGCACACCATAAGTACAAAGAAGACATCAATGAACGATGTGAAAATTATTTCTTATAGCTACTTGAATTACAGTTGACTTTGTTTTAGCCAAACAATGCATTAGATAGTAGTTTTTAAAGGTTTAAGGAATGCTGATGTTCATACGCGAACGGGTAATTTCTTCAGTCTTGTCAGTTTCTGTATGAATCACAATAGATTTTCCCAAGGAATAGAGGAGAAAATACCTAGTAGGTGTAAATATTACAATAGCCATGAATAAAATCGCCGGTATTGAATAAACTTGCTTTTATAAGTTCCACAAAATATGTAGTATAAAAATTCAACCCCTACTTTGCATATCTGCAGAACAATAGCTCCACGGGAAATTCGGGTTGACGGACTGTGGAGCTCCAGTTCCATCCATACAAAAAACTGTATATTTATTGCGCACAAAAGTTGGGCACGATTTTGGACTTTTTAAATAATTTAGGAATATATTCTGTAAAACTTTTAATACCAAAAAAAATCCTTCCCGTGGAGTTACAGTTCTGCAGCTATATTTTGCAAATCTCTATGACTTTCGATTATCTAGGTAGAAATGAACCAAACTTATAGATATCGCCTAAAACCATGATATTCCCATGTTTAACTTTAAACCCCAGTTGTGTCCCTATTTAATCACCGGTGGTTATACCGTTATTTGAAAAAATAAAATTGCCATTTCTTTCTGGAGAAGAAGTTTTTTACGGCCCGCTATTCTTCTTTCATTATTGTCTCGTCCACCACCAACCCCCCATTGACGTACATGTACCTTACACCAAAGATGTTTAGTACAAAGTTTGGTTGAAATTAACCACGCGGTTTTCGAAAAGAGGATGAAAATGATTTGATAAGATCACTAAAAATTTCGGCTCAGGTGAGCTACAAATACGTGATCATGTCAGAAAAGGAATGTCTTTTATGTTGTGAACACTGTGCCGGATAATTACATGTATGCCAGTGCCAAGATGACATTTTTGCACCCGCTTAAGATGCAGTTTCGTAAAAATCCATAAACATGTATACCAAATGATAAACCATTACCTACAGAGTATTTAACCACTTTTAATTGCTTTAGCGTGTCTCACCTGACAGGTGGGATATTTACCTTTAAAAATTAATTTCCCATAGGAAAATAATAATTCCCATTGGAGAAATAATTTTCCTAAAATAAATATTGAAAATCATGTAGAATTTTCTAAAAATCCTACAGGAATTATTTTTCCTATAGGAGAAAAGTAGTTCCTACAGGAATTCGATTCAGACAGGTATTTTTCCTATAGAAAATTAAGATTTCCTATTGGATTTTAAATTCCTACGGGAGTTTTGTTCAAATCCTTTCGGAATTTAAATTCATACAGGAAGTTCTTTTATTCCTGTAGGAAATTTTAAATATCCTATAAGAAACCTGTTTTTCCAATGGGAAAAATTATTTTCCTGTAGGAATTCATTTTAAAGGTCGATATCTCATCTGACAGGTGAGATACATCAATAACAAAAGTGGTTAAAAACTTATTAAGCAATTGTCTATCATTTTTTCAATACATGCATATTGGCACTGGCATAATTACTGGCACAATGTTTGTAATTATGTTGTGGTTTTTCATGACACCTATAACTCACAAGGATCCACCGTGTATAGTCACATCATTACGTTAATTGTACTATTACATTTTCATATCTGTACATGAACACATTGTCTTATCACAAACGTACATGTAGGTACCTTATTACAGAATGCATAATGTCAATGTCAAGCTTATCTGAATCACAGTGACTGAAAGGAAATGATCCACTTTCATTCAACTGTCCATCTTGAGTGATTATTGAAAATTTCGAACTTTGGTCTGGAGAAATAATGGAACTGGTTTTGTATCAAAGCCTCTGCGTGGGTGTTTTTATGCCAACATGAAGTTTACAAACTTCACGGTCATTTCCTTGATGTGATATTAGTTTTTATATATACATTAAAAAGTACAATGGTTTGGCACAGATTCCAAAAGCGGTCGGAGAGCGTCAAAGTGTCAAGAATTCGTGTCGACTTAAACACCCCTGGTTCTCTTGTGGTAATATGTGTTCCCCTTTGTCTATAACGCTTTGCCTTAAGGTTATCGAGGCACTTGTAGTGCACAGATAATTTCAGATTTGCCAATGACTGACATACTGCAGAATCGGACAATTCTCTGATAACTATTCTACAGTGTATGCGGGGGAAAGACCGAGAATTAAAGCTGCTTAGATTAACTTCAAAAAATATCACCCACTTTCAGCATAACATTAGAAAGATGGGGCATAAATCGCTGTTACATCTCCGATACAAATGAAAAAACTCAATAACGAAACGCCGCATGCAGTATTCTAGGTGGACATGGAATATTTGCGTTAGCTTTGAACAAAAGGTTAATATAATCCCTCATTATTTAGCCAATAAAATTTCATGTAATAGATCATTGACAAGATATACCTTTAATCTTCTGTATTTTTAGAAATTCTCCGAACATTAGAGAAATAACGTTAAATCACGGTTCGCAATCAAACCTGTCTTCTTCATGTTAGCTTCCACTCTACACCCGATATGAACTTTTCTCACGAAAGCTGCATCCTACACAAGGGGAGTTAATCATGGCAATAAAAATGCTGTTCGATATAGTATCGATATTGTTATTCTACCTAATAGTATCTAATTAACCAATAAATTTCCCATGCCTCACTGCAATTAAGTAAAGATTAAACCATTCCCTCCCCCTTATCACAGCAAAACCTAACGAAAACAGGGGGAGTGGTTTAAATAATTTACCTACTGTACTCGTTTTAGGGATATGCAAGCATATTTCAGAATTTCAAAAATAGATGCGATAAAATATGGTTCAGATTATTTTTGGCCATAAATTCAAAACAAAATTAAAAGCGTAATACTATTTTGAGAGCGAGGACAATCAAAACCCCCAGAATCTTATCAACATGTCAAATAATAAGACATTCGTTCTTAAAAAGCCATTATTTATCTTGTTCTCCTAAGCGCTCAGATCCTCACTTCCTCTGTATAAATGCAACTCACACTCGTCAAATGACTCAGAAATCACGTACAGACATGCTTAAAAGACATCAATCTAGCCAAAAAATTCTTTTTAACAAAATTTTATGTACTAAAAATGTTGATTAATTATTTAACTGATTTTTCCTTCTTTTTTCTTCAAACAAATTAGACCACACGATAACTCGACATCATGATCATAGAGAGAGAGTGGTGATGAAGTGACGACCTCCATGACCACGTGATATTTTGTCGTCTGCGCTTCCAGACAACAAATAACCGCTGATGACAGTTTGACTGTTTTTCTTCCAAGTTTTCAAATGTCGCATGGAGTAAAAAATTTGATTATGTGTTTTGTTGCATAAAAAAACAAAAATTCTGTCATTTCATATTTTTTCATGATTGAAGTAGCAACCTGACGTATCAAATACTTCTCTTGGTTCAATTCGGCATGGAATGTAAGCGATTTACTACAGTGCAACCTTAAAGCAATACTCATTATTATGGTAGATTTCATAACATTGCGCGCATTGTCATCGTCGCAACCAAAGCTAAACTTTACGAACTCCTTCTAAGTGAAAGTATTTTATTAAAATTTCTTTTCGAAGTAACTTAAGTCCCTACATGTTAAAATATCGGTATTTCTTAAAGCAGAGAAAAAACAATAACTATTTTATATATATACATACATTACATTTTAATGCAGATTTTAAAAAAAAACATACGCCATAAACATTTTGCACACGCTCTCCATTCAGACAATGAAACCTAAAAAATAAATAAACTGTGTATTAGCATTCCTTGAAATCCTTGTAATGCACATTGCATACATGTACAATAACCCAGGCTGGTTATATCGACCATGCGCGGATCCAGAAATGTTTTTAAGAAATTTTAATTTTCCGGGGGGGGGGGGGCCAGAGCACCCCCCCCCCCCACCCGCCCCTCTAGATCCGCGCATGCTGACAATTCACTTGATTTCTATTGCATAAGAGGGACAAGTGTTTCATGCACCATTACCCCATTACCTTTGTTATTTGACGTCTTTGAAACTTTTGAATTTAGCAACTGGAGATCTGGCCATAACTTTGTTGATCACGGGTGGTGGGTATTTTATGCGATCTCCTTGCATTTGGTCTCGATCTATATCAAACTTCGTAGTCTTTTTAACCCTCTCCTTTTCCTAGAGTACACAATAAGAAATAAATCTTTAAAGTTAATTGCAAACACATCTGAGTCTTACAAGGTTATTACATGTACATTTTTATTAATAACTTTATAAATCATACATGAAATAGTTTTTTAAAAGAAAGTACGACCCCCTTCTCCCTTTCCGAGAGTTGATTAATATGAGGACAGGTTTTTCAGGTATTATGTTACAGGTGCAATAGAATAAGATCTAACAGGAACACCATCATTGGATTTATTTGTATCCGCACAACACAAAGTAATTTCACAGACTCCATAAATAACAAAATGTAAGGTTTTAATAATTTCTATTCTCTTACAATATAAACATCGGAATCAACACAATGGGTACATTGTTATATTACGCATGCTAATGATTCAGTCTTGCATTCAGAGGGGAAACCGGTTTCGGTACAAATTATACATATAAAAAAGTATTTATTTCTTTACTATAACTGCTACCAACTTCGTTATCTTCGTTATCTTCGTTATCTCGAACTATATGGGACTGTTTAAAAACTTCGAGATATCCGAGTAATCGAGATATCGAGGGTAAAATATTTAAAAAATAAGTGGTTGGGACTTACAAATCACTTCGTCATATCTATTGTATTCGAGATAAAAGTATTCGTGATGTCGAAGTTCAACTGTATATACTGATATGTCTACATGTATTTTTACATGTATCCTGGTGCTGAATAAAATAAATGCATAGAGTTGAAAGCTTAGCTACCGAATTATAGTTCACCCTTTAGAAACTGGTGTATCCCAGTTTATATTTGTGTTAACTTGTTAGCTTTTGAATTACAGGAAATAAGATTTTTGGCCTATAAATACATGTACATGACATACATGTAGCAACAAAAGATTGGATAAAAACTTTCATTTGGATCGATACCTGAAAGCAAAGTTACGTATTGGGAAAGTCTAGATGCATGTATATAATAATTAAGAACATGCATGAACTGCATGTTGATAAATAAAAAAATAATGCTTCTGTGATCAGCTGCATGATGGTGGTCAAAAATTAGTTGAGGGTAATTTGTGGTAAACTGCTTCACATGTAAAATGCCACGTTGTACAAATACTTACTATTGCTCTTTTAATACAGGAATTGTAACTCAGGATCTCAGTATTACAAGATTTGTCATCAAATGCTGCTTTCTTCAGACATGACAACATGTTCTGCATTTCTTCATTGCAATGACCCTCTACAAGAAAAGAAAGATAACTCTTTAAGTTCGTTTTTCTGTTCACTCTCCTGTATTTCTGATTACTGATTCGATATGGGGAAAAAATCATAAATAATGTATTAATCATTGCATCTTTACATTGCAATTATTTAGTATTCATTCTTGTATTGATGATTTTCCAAAGGTGCCTTAATTACTGATTATTTGTAACAGGGGGTTTTTGTCTCTTACAATCAATGATTTTTATTAGAACAGTTAATGCGAACAGTATGCGGGAAAAAAGTTAATTTATTCTTTAGACAAAATCAATAAATTTTATGAAGGCACAATCAACAAGAAATGCTATTATTAATATGAATCATCAATCTACAGAATTTTAAAACACTACGTGACAGATATACAGCACTAAAACTAAATTCTGTCATGCATATTTATTTCAATACAGCATTTTATGCATATTTTCCCTTCAGTTTAACTTGTAAAATAAGCATTCTTGACATAAATGCTAATCAAGGTTGCAGAAATTGAAAGATTGAGATAATGATTAGGAATTCTGTAATACTGGTTTGTAACACATGTGATATAACAGTAATAGGACTTAATAATCTCAAGCCAGGACCATGTCAGCAACCTTTGGGCAAAATCAGCTTCTAAAGAATTCTCTGTAACCTACAGTGTAAATTCTTCTTAATAGTCATTTTACAAATTATTGCCCCCTTTTATTCATCTGACAGAAGGTTTTTACTTCCTGAAACTGGTTTCCTGCTGCCAAAATAATTTCATCAAAAGTCCCCTCAGCAACCCACTGATCCAAACAGCTGACTATTTTTACCATTACAACACAAACATCCATTCTTCCCTTCAATGTTTGTGCTGACTTGTGTACAATTTGTGCGAACCAAGTGCTACAATGATTTAGATAAGCAAAAAGTTTGGATTTCACTCATGTGGACCTCAAAAATATCAGGTCTAATCCTTTTACAGTTTGTTAATTGTGTACACCCAAAATTCTAGAAGTGACCATGCATGAATCCCGTGATATTGGGATAAAACATCAATTTTGTGGTCAAACATTTAACTTTTAGACTTTTAATTGTTTCATTTTTGGGGTGATATTTTATTCTGTAATTATATCACAACAGAGTCAGACCTATAGCTAGATGAGGAATTTTTCATATAACCTTTGAATGTGGACTAACTATGCTGCAGGCTAGCATGAATAAAGAAGGAGCAAGACTGCAAGATGTTCAGGTTTGCTGAAAGTATGCTGAATATTCCGGGAAAATCAAGACCACTGTGAACTTCTTGCACAGCCTAAAGCTGTTAAGTTTAACATCATGTGAAATGAAACAAGAGGTCCATGGGCCACATTGCTCACCTGAACAACAGTTCCTTGTATTATTCTCTTTTGACATTTTTAAAAAATATTGTAAAACATTCATATATTCCAAGATTTGACAATAATTGTTCAATTGTTTTGAATTCGCCCAGTCTTAAATTTGCCTTCAGAGGGCGAAAGGGGCAAAAATAAAACAGGGGTGAATATTTCTGTGTATACTGTATTTCTAATGTTCAGCCAAATTTTAAAGTAAGATGTAACGTAATAAGCAGAATACAAAGCTCACTATTGTTATTTGTTACATAAACATGACTTGTTCCATGTTTTTGTTTACATAGGTTGTATGTACTGGTAATACTGGTAACAGCTTCGTACAACTTTGATTTTTCTGTTTCCAAGTTTATCATGAGCATAATTAAACAGCTTCTAGTGTTTGTCATTTCTTATTTTGTTTTAAAATGTTATATTTTTATTTGCCAATCTGTATGTAAACAAAAGCAAAGCATGGTCTATGTTTAGATACGCCTAACAGAGAATTCTGAGCTCTGTATCTCACTTTTAACTCGACAACTGATGTCAAATTTTTGCAGACCATGACTCCCTTTAATGTTGTCTGATCTGCCACATTTTAATTAATTAATTTATTAATAAATGGACCTAGACATGATTTGATATCAAAATTTTATTTTTTATGTATTAAATGGTTTACTTATGCATTTTGAATGATTGATAATAATTTGATTGTTAGAAATCAAGTTACAAGCGAGATACAGAGGTAAGAATTCATTGTTATGTAAACAAGCTCGAGTCTTATATTTGTTTGAATTATGCAAAGCAAAGAAATTTAACATTTATGTGACAAACAAGATAAACTGATTCAATTTGTTCATAAATAATATTATCAACAAAAGAAAGCAACATTTGACTGAAACTTATACCAATAGTGATACAACACATGGCATATGTAAACAATAACAAGACTCACTTGGTTTACAAAACAAAGAATTTCAAACTCTGTGTCTTGCTTGTAACGTGATATATGACTTTGAAAATTTGACGAAGCATTCAAAATACCCATATTAACCATTCTAGACATTAAAAATGGAAAAAATAAAATTTGAAAATTTTTAGCTCAAATCATGTCTAGGTCCCTCTAAGGGCAGCTGTCTTGATAATTAGGCAGTACTGTATCAATACTTTCTAGTCCATTCTCAATGGTTTGGGAGTGCTTTCGGATGGCCTGTAAATTAATTTTTTTGTTAAGTTGTGTGTTAAGACCTGCCACTGAAGGCTTATCATTCCAGGGAGCAGCGACAGCCATGATTGTTTTCTTGAAGACTAATCAGATTGTCACCCAAGCTGCTGCAGTCACTGTCTGACTTTTATAAGGCAGCCAACAATGTGTACAGTGTTTGAAGGGTTACCAAAAATATACTGTGGGCACTGTCAATCCTGAATAAAGCAGCCTACAGTAACTGTATGTGTCGTAATTCAAGTGCAGTTCATCATGAACTAAATTAAGGATTCTCATTGACCTCACTGGATTGGTGTTGTGGATTTGTACTGTCTGACTTGAATTTGGCAGCATCACTACAGCACCCAGAGTGACAATCATATCTGTTTATACTCTTAAGCTTGTGTATTTTTGTACTTTCAATTATTTGATTAAAAGTGAAAATGCATGTTTAATAAAGGTGGTATGGGACACCTCCATATTGTGACGTACTTCCTATCGAAATAAACAATAAAATCAAGTTTAATTTTGTAAGTGTTTTCTTTCCATAAATTGTTACCTAACAGCGTAGTGTAATGAGTTAGAGCATTAACTACTGATCTGCAAGTCGTGAGTTCAAATCCCGCTGGGGCTTTTATATTTTTTACCTTTCCTAAAATTTTTAAAACGTGTTTTTGGGTCAAATATTTTAAAATTTGAAAGTGGAAGTATTTTGATTATAATGAACTTTTATCAATGTTAATATTGACAGGTGTCCCATACCACTTTAAGTTTATTCATTAAAGGGACCTAGACACGATTTGAGATGAAAATTTTATTTTTAATCTTTATGTATAAAATGGTTTACATGTGTATTTTGAATGATTCACTAAAATTTGAATGTTAGAAGTCACGTTTTAAGCGAGATACAGAGGAAAGTCGTTGTTATGTAAACAAAGCTTGAGTCTTGTATTTGTTTACAAATAATGTAAATTATAGAAATTACCATTTCTTTGACAAAATAACTTGTGGTAAACAAGATAAACTGATTCAATTGTTCGTAAATAATTTTATCAACAACAAAAAGCAACATTAGATTGAAACTTATAACAATACAACACATGCGTAAACAATAACAGGACTCGAGCTTTGTTTACGAAACAAAGAATTCTAACCTTTGTAACTCGCTTGTAACTTGATATTTGACTTTCAAATTTTGACAAAGCATTAAAAACATCCATATTGACTATTCTAAACATTAAAAATGAAAAAAACTAATTTTGAAAATTTTAGCTGAAATCGTGTCCAAGTCCCTTTAAATACCCATCATTTTCCAATGATGCAACATCGTTATATAAAAGGTTTATTATGCCACTAGTTTATATACATCTAAAACCTTGGAAACGACCACGCACGAAACGCTTGGTCTTGACAATAGTGGTTCTGCACGTTACACAAAATTTAGTTCGAATTTTCTCGCTCTACAGAGAGTGAGTATTTTAATTTAAATAAATAACCCGAAAGTGTTAATTTGCAGTACATTGCAAGTCGTTAAGAAAACATACATTATGGCAATGAAATACATTGAAAAGCTGCCGATATATTAATATGATGACCTAAGGTTAAACCTTACCGAAGTCAGTGATATTCTTAACTCCAATCTTATTGCGCAGAACAGGCACGCCCGCAATTCTTGCCTTTGGAGCTCTAGGTAGTTGCCCTCTTTTCTGAAAACTTGATGGTCTTCTGAATAAAATGTGTGTAAGAGTCGGCATGATATCTGCCAATAAATAATAAAATATTAAAAATCCAACGCATTGAATTATAACGGATATGCTGTTTGGTCGCTAATTATTGAGCAAATCTGCGGGATTGAGAATCCCGGTTTTCACAACAAAACCAATCCACGTTGTGTTTCATTCAATTAAAAGCTTGAATTTAACTGCTATATGCAGAAAAGATAACTTCACAATGAGAAATATTTTAGATCACACTTGTAATTAAATATACACACCGTATATTTTTTTAATTTGGGTCATCCACTTTAGAAAAAGTTTCGAATAGCCACGTACGTACTGGCAATTAACCCCAAACTTCTATATATTTTTTTAAAGATATGGAATTTAAGCATTTCTTTTTATTGATGAAAGAAAAAAGTTTAATTTGGAAAAATATCAACTTCGAAAACTTTATTGCTATTCATAAAAAACAAAATTCCCTGCTGTAATCGAACTCGGGATCTGCAGGTCTACAGTCAGTGATAGACTACATGTAACAATCTTGACGATGGGTTGAAATCACCATGTTGTGACGTACTGTCATAAAAATAAAAACGTGACGATGACCCTTAATTTTTATGGAAATAAATAGGCCTATTTGTTTCCAGATTACTATCATGTGGAAAAAAAATCCAATCAGTATTATATGATCATTTGAAATCTTAGAACGAATGATTGTCTGATTTTTTTAATGTAGATTTTGCCCAAGACAGTCCAGAATGGATACGCATTCTCAGCACAATGTTAATATATTGTCAGTTTTATGTCGAATGCAAAATTTACGCGTACACGAAACAATAGAATTAGATGGAGGAAAATAACTATCTATATGATTCATTTAGAAACTTATCGCCATTTTGTGACTTTGCTGATAAAATCTATAGTTTCATTTAATAGATTTATACGCAATGTCTGTTTATATAAATGTACGCAAAATCGATATTGGTTGATATTACTACCATTTTCATATATGTACTTTTTTATGAATGCATTTGATAATTTAATGCAATGTTGACAGAGCTTTCAAACTTGTTCTTTATAAAAAAAAAAAAAAATAACTGTTTAAAAAATTGTTTGTTGAACCAGGGACGTATATAGTTAGTATATTTTCTTTGTGTTAAATAAAATATTCTGAATGATTATAGTTAGAAATTGTACTGTTGCGAAATTGTATTAATATCATTTTTTAAAAAGATTTTAAAATGGTAAAAAAAACAAAATTTGAAATTTTATTTTACGATCAAAACCATGGACATTTGCGCCACCTTATTCCCCTATCTTCTCTCTTTTTTTAAAGTACTATGAAGTAAATGAACATGCATCAACAATAAAAAAAAAAAACCCAAACATGTAAAGACACATTTCCTCTAAAAAAAAAAATCCATTAAGAACAACGATAGAAATTATTTTCACACGTCGCAAAACGTAATAACCATAAGAGACCCTAATAGAGAACCTAATAGCGTCTTTTGTGCTACACCTTTTTGCTGTTAATAATATGTTTTATACTTTTTCCAGCTGTAAGTGTTTTAATTTAGTTTTTAGTCGGGAGGAATTGTTGAAAGTTAATTTCAAAGGCAAAAAACGAGCTGCGAAATGCCAGAGTTTCATATTCTCAATTTGTAAATTTCTGTATATAAAAAGCGTGTCTTTATCTTCCAGCGCAGCATAATTACTGCCAGTGATTTGCATTACATCTTTCTGAACCTCATTACGGCCTTTTTTCTCTCGGCCCAACAGCTACTTGGCTTATTGCTGTAATACAAGGTACTCTGATGCTGAATTATCTTTTAATAAGACGAGCCGGCTTATCTTAACATTTAATAGACTGTCTCCATTTGTGAAAGGTTATCATTATTAAGTTTATAATGTAGTTCATTAAACTATATATCTTCGCCCACGGAGTATTTTCTCCCCTATTTCTTCAGAAATTGATACAGATACCGACAAAACTGAATCACGATCTATAAGATAAAACAATTTGTCTGCATTTAAATATATATGTGCATTCATTGTGCTTTCCAAAAAATGCCTCCAAAAGCATCGCTTAGCAGTGTTTATTTGATAATAAAATAAGAAAGTTTCTTCAAATACCTATAATGAATTACGTTAATTGGTGTCTGATATTTTTAAGGTAGGTCTAATTTACGTAAGACGAATAGTACCATTTAAAAAATAATCAATCCTGTAGTTACAAAAGAAGATCTCGTTATTACAACAAAATTTACTCGTAAATGTACGAGAAAAGATCTCGATGTAACGAAAAAAGATATAGTTATTACGTAAAAGTATCTCGTTTTTAAGAGAAACAATGTCTTATTTACGAGAAAATTATCTTATTATTACGAAAGAAATTTAACTTTTAAAAATATGGATATTATCATTATCAAGTTTAAAGAGAAAATCATATCGTTTTTACGAACAAAAAATCTCATAATTACGAGAAAATTATCTTATTATTACGAAAGAAAGTTAAATTTTGGACTTTTAAAAACATGGATAATTTCATTAACAATCATCAAGCCTTGTACACAGATTCCGGCATATGACCCTTGTTCGACTACATAAAGAGCATATAATAACTGATCAAAGTATTCGGAAATGAATTAATGTGCCTTTCAATCTTTATGGTACAGTTTTTGCAACACATGTAGATATATTTGTTCTGATTCCAATGTAAACAGTACCTTTTAATAGAAATTAAGCTATAAATGTTTTAATATCTAGAATTAATATTTTTTCTTGTGATAACGAGATCGTCTCTCGTTATACATACATGTATGTATCACAATGATTTTCTCGTAATAACGAGATCAATTCTCTTCATTACATGAACAAGATCAATAAGTCGTAATTACGAGATCGCAAGATAATTATCTCTTTATAACGAGATCTTCTCTTGTTAAAACGATATATTTTTCTCGTAATTACGAAATAAATATGTCTCAATTCCAAAAACTTTTCTGGTAATAACGAGATAATGAACTTGTAATTTTTTGATAAATTATTTTTTGTATGGCACTATTCGTCTTAATTACCATGGCGTTTGTACACATCGTGTAGGCAATTTAAAAAAAAGATTGAAAAGGGGAAAAGAAAGAAAAATTTATATGAACCATGAATTAATCAGTTTTAGGTTGATTAAATACAAATTATCATTAAATGATTTCACTATATTTTAAGGTATCCGATCCATAATAGCCCCAGATTCATTGAATCTGGATGCATAACAGATATATATGGGCTTCATACTTAATATACTTGGATATAATTTTCATGTTTAAGTGTCAGTATGTAAGAGCAGAATGTGTCCTAATAATTGACCTTTTCCTTTTTTGAAGAGTTGCTCCCCTTTGCTTTTAATTTACAAAAATTAATTCTAAAAACGATATATACGGTATAAAATTTATTTTCAATACTGTTTGTATTCCTAATGATGAAATGCATCTTTCCACCGAAGCATTTATTGATATTCTTAAAATTTAATTTTTTATTTTAAAAAATGTGCATGTCCCCATAGACATTAATGCTATCTTCATTAATTAATTACTGTATAGTTAATAATATTTTTGAAAATTTCTCTCGGTAAATCTTTTTCTACTCTAAAATGCTTTAAATTAATATCAGAGTATTTAATACATGATTGATATTCAGGGTTAGAAAAATTAGGTCCTAATATGGGTCGGATACCTTAATTCATAATACGAGTTTTTGTGGGGTTTTTTGGATACTGTGGGTTGATCAATTTTCGTGGATTTCGTCGTTGCGTTGATCTACGAAAGCAAATGTTCATTGAAGTGCAATATCTAAGAACATTTTGCATTCTTATGGTCACTTGCCCCATATGCGGGTTACATGTATGCATTTTTTTTCTTGAATACTCACAGCAGAACCTACATGTACATGAAATACTGAAGAAAGCATTTAATTGGTTTATTATTGGAAAATCACAAATTTATTTTGGACATCGTGTAATCAATATTGCATCTGTGGCAGTGCTTTGTGCATTTGATAGAATGTCTAAAATATTATAATTTTTAAAGGACATTTACATGTAAAACTATTTTATAGGTACATACACTTCATAAAATACAGGTATACATGTACTGTTCATACGGTTATAACAAGAAGATGACCAGAACTAGTGGAATTATGACACTACATGAGTAAACTGTTTAAAATACATCCGGTATTTTTCACTGGTAATCTCAAATCCAAATATGCAATATCTATAGATGCACGCGTAAACATAGAGATCTTTTTTAAAGATCCAAGCGTAGGTTTTATTAAACTCTTATGAAAGCTAACTGATGTTATTGTTCGCGAATGCCAATTCTTTATTATAACACGCGCCACAACGCCAGGACGAATTGTTTTAAGGGGCGAAATCAATCACTTGTTAACCATTTGAATATTCATGAACTCTCCTTATTAAAGTTTGATTTTGCATATTGACATATGATTTAAATAATCACAATTGTATATCATATGACTTTATAAGTAAATGAGACCATAATATTTGGCTGGCAGATTCTAAAAATAACATAATTATTAGTATCTTCTGCAGAGGAATTTTATCATTCTACAATTTTTTTTAATTAAGGATTTGATAAAGCATGTTGAATCTTACACCTCTCTAATATATAGTTTTTATTTGAGGTATTTTTCCTAAGAGTTATTTCCCTTTGCCGCCATCTTGTGGGTCAAAGCAGTGGATTTTTCTCCTTAAGCAACCAATTTCAAACAAGTATGGCATAAATATACAGGGGAAAATCCAAACAGCATCACAATTACAAATTTAAGGAGGCTCTAAAAACGTATATATGTCATATAAACAGTGCTGTCTGCGTCAAAATACCCAGTATGGCAAGTTGAAATTGGTTGAATAATGAAGGAATCAAAGCAGACGGTTTGACCCACCACATGAACGCCAACGGAAAGTAACTACTGCTAACTGAAAACTATCTATACTAAGTAAATAAAATTGCTTAATTAATATTCCTTTTAATTTTTTTTTATTAAAGAAAATTACCTCCATCTTTAGATATAGGCGCCATGACCAGTAATTTCATTGCATTCCGATCTGTAGGTAATTGGAAAGGGGGGGGGGGTATTATATGAAATTTTTTCTCAGCTGAAATATGCATATGTATTTTTTTAATTCATGAATTTCTGCGTCGAGTATATTTATCATGTTTATCAATACTTTACCAAGAAACAACAACTACAAGAAATATTTTGCCAATTGATATTAATGGTTGCTTGCCTTCCGGATAAATGAAAAAAAAAAACCACGCCAGATAACATTTGTTAAGTGTACTTCAAAAACGTTTTTGAAAAGATGAAGGTTTTGTTTTACATTTGAGCATCATTCAAATTTGTTCTGAATACCGAGTCTCATTGCCGTTCTAATGCCTCTAGGCAATATGGCATCATTCCCATTAATTTCTCTTTAACTGAACTTGTGTAAAAGAGGCGAGAACGTTCACATATAAACGCTATAAAGAGTACAGTTCTAGTGAAGCTTTAAAATCATTAATATTTAAACAATAGGTACACCTTTGAATTTCAAGGTCCGTTTATGTTCTGTTCAAAGACAAAACTTCAGATCGCCGACATATACACAAACGTTCGCAGGTTGAACTTGTAAGATGAATCTGAAATGGACGAAAAGTAGTCATTCTAATATCCTGCTGATGAATACTAAAAGTATGTAGAAAAAAAGACGTTGTGAAATACGAGTGCATCGTGTATTGTATGAAATCCTTTAATCATACCAGCTATCAGCTCTCGTTAATTAGTATACGAGTTCATCATGCTAGTTTATCACCCATGTATAAAATATTAGGAAAGTTGATTGACTAGACCATCCATAGCAATAATAAAATATATCATTTCATTGAAAAACATGTATGCACGAATTTATTTGCCATTAATATCGGAATCATAATTAGTGCGGGCAAAGGCGGAAGTGGAGAAAAGTTATCGTGACAAAATAAATCAAACACCGAACGGCTATCTATATTTGACATTAACTGCCAGTTGTAACGAAACGAAACAGAATTAAACAATGCTGAAAGATAGTTTATAAATCAAAAAATAAGTAGGTGTACACTAGGAGCAGCTTTACAGTACAATACAATACAATAACAATACAATAACTTTTATAATGTTATAACCATAAATACACGTAAGAAGCGTGTTCGCCTAATAAGTTGTGATAAATTCATAATTTGACGGCAATGTTATTGGATTTACAGTTTACTATTGCAATAAAACAGTATTATAACATTCTAACAATTTGTAAGTTGAGATCTGCGACAAATAAATCCATTGTTGCAACTGAGAAGCAAAAACTAGTTTATCATGAAAAATAATGTGATAAATACAATTCCTAAAAGCAATACGAAATACCGGTACAACACAACATAACAAAGGTAGCACTGTTTAAAAAATTACAGCAATCAGACACAGTAATTTAATTTACAAAATCTTAATCTATAACTGACTCAACGTGACATCTATACACTTAAACAGTTTACAACTTATAATGTACATACAATTTTGTTAACTGTAATGCGACAAAACTTTTTAACCTCGTGTCATATTGTAAATTTTGAAATTTCAGGGTGGATGTAAATACAAAATTTACAATATGACAACAAATTTTGTATTTACACCCACCCAGTAAATTCAAAATTTTATGTGTACTGCCATCAGGAAAGTTAATTACAATATCACGTTTTGCAAAAACCGCATGTGCATATAACTTAAATATGTTCATTTGTATATATTTACATCTACCGAGTATGATTCCCTCTATTTCTTACGGAAACTTACAGTTAAAGTAATTCATAGCTCTATAGACACAGCCAGACTGAAATCGACACGCCCCGTTTATCGATTGGTCGAAACATACAGCGATCTAAGAAAAATCACGGACTGCATGAAATATTCATGATGATGTCAGACTCAAATTCCAATAGGAGACGATTTGGCTGTTTTCTTTAGCTAACGTACTGATGTACATTAACAATAATTTGGTTAATTTTTCTTACTTTTTACGATCAATTTATTAATTTGTTAAAAGAAAGATGTAAATATAAACAATAAAATGCTTTCTTTGATGATTCATGCGGGTTATGAAGGTAGCGATCATTGCAGAAAAAATTCACATAACCCGCTGACGTGGATTATCTATTTTTTCTGCGATGTCTCCACCTTCATATCCCGCATGAATCACCAAAGAAAGCATTTTATTGTTTAAATATTTATGTTGAACATAAACCTCATATACCAGTGAACTGGTCTTAAGTGAACAAAGAATTGAAGAATTCAATTGAATAAATTAACACAATGTACATGTAATGAACAATACATCACAATGTAAAATTCCATATAGTTTACTCTTCGCTAAGCCTCGGTCACAAATGGCCGTGCGTGTTCGGTGACCGTGCGTGTGCTACGGGTTTTGCCAGTTCTGGCTCCTGTGGCTGATCGCAGGCCAGAACAGAGTACTAAGTGAATGCAACTGCAACGTCAAACGAAGGTTTGACGTGCCAGTCGCAGGTGTTACGTACAGTTTTATTTGAAGACAGGTTGCCACTCGCAAAGTGCAATGACCGTTGGAACCGTACTTGCGCCTTCCGATTTTCGTGCAACAGACGTACATTCGCCTTGCAAATGGCATTACCAATATCACTTGCAAGTCAATCGTACCGACGTCTTTCTTTGCCTCACGACAGTTTCACGGACAATTATTAGTTTCCCCGTTTACTAGAAAATATTTTGTTTAATCTTTAGACATGTACTGAAATTAAATTCATTATAAATCTATTGTAAGCGAATGAATATTGAAATGTCAAAAGAACTCGAAAAAAAAGAAGACTGTTATTCTATACATGCTTCGCTTGTGAATATACATGTACTAGGTCAAACCGGTACCGTGACACAAATGGAGAATTTTCTCAAAACATTGCTTATCTTTCGAATCTGATACCATATAATATTTTAAAAACTATATGAATTTGCTCTGACATGTAGTGTAAAGTCCGTGTAAAAATTTTCTATTCACAAATATCAAAAAAAGAGATTTCCTTAAAAGCTTTTCATTTTGGTGGTATTTTGATGAATGGTAATAATGCCAATGCTCTTTACTTTATGGGGATTTTTTCACAATTATTTTTTTATATTATTTTTTATACATCTTGGTTTTTTGTTGTTGGTTTTTTTTTTTGGGGGGGGGGGGGGGGGGGTTGGCCCGCGAATTTGGTTTACGCATGCCGTACGTTTACTGTGCGTTTAATTTTTATGCTGATGGTGAGCACAAGCGACTTGCGGTCAACGTAAGTGTAACGCAAGGGAAAGTAAGATCCACATACGTCATTTGTGCATGTCAAATCGTAAGGTTATCTTACTGGCGCAACTGCCGCGTACTTTTTCAGATCTCGCAAGGAAACCATGGTGATTGTTGTGCATGTCCAGCAGCCACCGTACGTGCTTACGGGAAGCGTACGTCCTTCCAAAATCACGAGAAGCGCCAGATTTTCAACAAAATCCACCCGTAGACCACCCGGAATTTGTAGGTAGAAGCACGTAAGACCAGTTGTGACTAAGGCCACTGTGTCCAACAGCCACCGTGCGTCCTTAAAAAATCGTAAGATGCACTTGCGTGTCTAGCAAGATTTTCATCAAAGTCCGACCGCAGACCACCCATAGAAGCACGTACGACCAGTTGTGACTGAGGCTTAGATAAACAAGTCACAATTCGGTTCCGCAATTGGAACGTTTACTTAACAACACAGAACAGGTGTTTCTTCGCCAAAACTTCGTCTACATACATATATCCCTGGATCATTCTCTATTATCACAGGAAACGACAATTATTACAACAAAAATATATTTCTCTGATTAAAGGTTTAAACTCGCAACGCAAACAGTTTTTAAAAACGTAATCCTTTGAATAGGTCTTGTAAACAGGTGTATGGTTATTTTTATCGTAGTCCTTCTTCTAAAGAGGCAGTTGACTCTTGGTGTATATGTTTGTTATCCTATGTTTTATGAAACCGTTATGTTGCATTTATAATTAAATGTGAATAGATATGTCTCAATTAACTTGTGCGTGAAATTCTATAACAACCTAAATATGATTATCAGTAGTGTTTTTGGATTAAAAAAAATAACGGATCCGAATTTCTTTCTATAATTCTTACGTTGATTTCGAAATTTTTTTTACTGTCGGTAAATTATGCAATTAAAATCTCAGATTCAATTAAATTGAATTCAAATCATTCGATGTTTGAGTTACTCCCAAGGTATCCGTTGCCACGGTGACCTCTGAGTAATTTGAATTCGTCTTATAGTCCCGATTCGACCTAGAATATGTTGACTCGCTTTTGCAAGTAGTCTGAAAAGGAGCCTTATTAAATTTCTTTTTCAACATAATCCAGACCTTCTTGTTGCAAATATACGAAAAGAAAAGAAAAGCACCCTGAGATCCATTTAGAAACGTAACCAGAAAGCTGAAAAGAGACATTTCGAAGAACCCGTCTACCACCATAAAAAGCCAAGAAATTCCAGTCAATAAGAACAGCTTGAGGAATATAGAAAAATCGTCCCTGTCCTGTGAACTTTGAACCTTTGGTGTATTTCGGATAAAGTGAAAGGTTATTGAAAACAAAATTATATTGAATAATATCTGAAGAGCTATTGGGGCTATAAAAGTTAGAAGTAAAGCTAAAGAACTAACGAGAAAACACTTGTTCCCCCCATATCCAAAGTTATTCCCGTCAATGTCTATTTGTTCGTGATTGAAATAGATGTTAATAACAACTGGTAGAATTGGTAAAACATATGACATGCCACAGTAACGGCAAACAAGCTTCCATTCGCTCGATTTATCGCTGTGGACCAGTGAACTTCCAACGAACAACTTAAACATATGGAAGCAACATACGTTTGTACAAACAAAGACCGAGATCCAGAAATAATGGGTGAGACTACCAACCAACACACATCCCAGTTTGTTGCTGATATTAGAACGAACTAGAAACAATAACTGGGCAAAGAACAGAGAAAAGGAGAAACACATAATGTTTTTACCTGGAACTGTACGCAAAACCGGCAACGTACAGTAAGTGGCGAAAGTTATAAAGGAGCATAGCAAGGACAGAATGGTAACAACCAACGTTATGATAGTTAGAACTGTTTGCAAGGTCGTAGTTGTTTCCGATGAAATGAAGATATATGAATATGAATCTACACATATTTGAATCGTGCCATTGTCAATTTCAATGAATTCATTGACGAAGAAGTTCCGCTCTATTTCAGGTAAGAATACCTCCAAGCGATTGTTACCAAATTCATATTCACTTGAATCGAGCTCTATTTGGGAACATACCAATAGTCTGTTAACGTCAAATGTGTGAAAACTTCCAACAGAAACACCTTTTTCGGTCGGGTAATTATGGACTACGCACTCCGTTTGAGAATTGGTCATTCTTTTTCGAAGTGGTAAATACCATGCTTCTACACTTTCTTCGAATTGAATACTGTTACCCGCAATTTGGGTTTGCCATTCTGTAAAATTTAGCAATTTGTTTTCAATATCGGTCCTATTTAATTTCTTTTCTTCGTCAAGTTTACCGATTTTAATTTCAATATAAACTAAAGCTTCCGTGGTAGAATTTAAGTCGGGATTTCTTACGAAATGACAAGGTTTGCGTACGTAGAAATGCGTCTGCAGACTGTCCATCACCAACAATGTATTGTCTAGTCGGAGATACTCGATGAAATTATATAACAGATAATATAGTCCATTAAGACTTTCTAATTCGTATGTAATGAGAGTCTTAAATGCTAAAGCGTACTGAAGTGTGTTGACCTCGTTTATCAAAGGAATACAAAAACCATGAAGCAGAAACTTTCCCGGAGAACATCTTAATTTTCGGCATTTTCTCTGAAAAGAAAACAAAGTACGCATTTGAAATTTTACTTTCCTTAATTCATCGTTATGAACATTTCTTTTAAAATTTATATCACATGAACAATCTTACCTTATAAGGGTCATACATCTCCTCCGCATTGCAAGAGTCTGCGCTCACTGCTTTGTCCTGCCTTGGGACTTCTAATATTGAAAATAGCTGTCTGTAAGATGTTTTGTAGTCCCCCGCATGAATTATGTACTTGTCTTTATTTGGTGCAGTATCAAAATTACAAGTTTTACAATATGCGTTCTTAAAGGGATATTTCATTGGGTCAAATACATCACTAACGCAGCGACGCTTGTAGAACTCGGCTCCGTTCCTTACATCTAATATATCTATTATCCAATTACCTGTCACATTGCACTGGGATATTGGATCCTCGAAAAACTCACTATTGCATAAATCACAAATGATATTTCGGTACACTGTATTTTTGGACTGTGTCATTATATTCATCGCAGGATTTTCACAAAGAGCAATGGAGTTTTTACTTATAGATGTGGCTAGCCCGGTAACGTTGCATTTATTAATCGTTGGATTAACATTGCATGTGTCAATCTGAAAACTAGTTTTAAAGTTTATAAAGCAATTAATTTGTTCAGCATAGTCAAAAATGGATTCCATCGACTTTAAAAATTTAGGGAAAAACACATGTGGACAAACTAATGACACGTTCCAAGGTTTTATGTATGCAATGCTCTGATTGATAACATCAGTTTTGTCGCTACACAGAAAACAATACGAATTTTTGTAGACTTTCTTATCCCGTATATTGATAACTGGTATATGAAGAGTGTCAAAATCTTCCGATTCTTCACACCTAGATTTTACAAATTCATCTTCATATCCTACTGGGCATCTGGTAATAAGAAAAACGGGCTGAATAGAAGCGTTTTGACGGGTTTTCCCCAATGTTGGACGAATGCAGGACCATCTGTGATGATACGCAGCATCTGGACAGCATGACATGGTTAGGTAACAGTCTGGCGCACATGAGCAGGTCCTCCTTCCCTTTAATGCCGGGTAAATTTTCTCTTTTTTATGGTCTTCATCGCACCAATTTTGATAACCACCAGAACTGAGGTATTCCAGATATAATGACTTCAGATCGACCGTATTGTCTGGACTAGTCGTGTTTGAAATGTTTCTTGAAAGGATAACCTCTTGCATTTTTGTAGGCAAATTGCTAGAAAGGAAGTCGATATTTGCTATATAATCGCCATTTTTGGATTCAAAACTTTCAGTTAAAATTATTTGTGCATCTGTCAGTGTCACGCTTTTATGGGATTCCCTTTGTATACAGTTCTCATTTTGGATATCACACAGTTCTCCATTTTCGTCTACATAGGAAAAGGTTTTGTTTACTTTCTGTTTCAATGAAAACTGTTCTCTGAGCACGGCATCAATATTGCAAAGGAAGCAGAATACGTTTTGAAAAGCCCCGAATGGTCTCCAGTAGTTCAGACAGGCGGTTTCTAAGTCCTCATCTCGTCTATCCCACAGTCCAGTGACGTTACATTTGCCAATAGTCGTCTCTTTGTTGCAAGATTGCGCTTTGTAATTCGAAGGTGGTTGAAGATTAACAGTGCAACGCCTTTCCTGCATACCTAACATTAATTCGGAAAAATCCGAAAAAACGCTTGGGTCTATCGGTATATCTGGACAGGAAACATCGAATGACCACGAAACACTGATTTGGTTTTCTCCATGACATTCGGCACAGGTTTTACTTGCGTATGATATTTTGGTTTTCGTTGATGTAACAGGTATTTGAGTCTGGAAATTTGTCAAGGTAAAAGAAAATAAACAGGGCTTAGGTTCGCTTACTCCATTCTCCATAGGACAACGTGACACAACATTGTGAAAAACATCGGTATAATTGTTCAAGTCGTGAATTTGATGTTTTGTTGGAATACAAGTACTCAGAGCGATGTCGGGGCAACAGTTTCCGAGTATCAAGCATTTTTTGACACAAGAACACGAAGGACAAATTGCTGAAAACTTCTCTTCCTCTATCATGCTTTCAATCATTTCGTCTTCACCATTATTTTCGGAACACAGTGTGTTGGCTCCGCAAAATTCTATATATTGTCTGGAAACGTCGGAGACATTATAGAATTTTCCAATCCAACAAACCACAGACGTAAATAGACAAGCCGTGTGAATAAATCTCCAAATTTTCATCATTCTGTCAAAATATAGTTTAAATTACATGTATTATACTGCACGGATCTGATGTCTTATGGTAAAGAATAAAATTACAATTTCCAAACCTTTTGTATTGCCATTGATTATTTCTAATAAAAGATATTTACATTTTAAATAATTTTTTTTCTCACTAGAATTGAAATTTTTGTCATGAATATTCAGATTCAGGAAATCTTGGCAAACATTCGCATTCGAATGAAATACACCTCATGTGATTGTATGAGGAAAACGTAAAGTTAAACAAACGAGCATGAAACATTTTGCGTTAAGATACGCGTATTAAAATTGATTAAAAGTTGATAAATTTTGAGTAGGAAATTATGCCAAATGTTCGTGCAGATGAGCAATGAAATTTTAAAAGAAAAAAAAATTGATGTGCTAGAATTCCGTTAATTTTATAAAATGTAATATTTCTTCAAACTTCAAATAAAACAACTACTGTACAGTTTAAAACAAAGAAGTCGAACGAAGAAGGTTGATAAAATGCCTACAGTACAATGTGGGACAGATAAAAACAGAAAGAAAAAATAAAAACATCACATACTTGTATGTATCTCACAATATTTTAAAATTTCAAAGTCGGTTCTCAATTATGAATAATAGTCACCAAAATATCGATTTTTAGCGCTTCAGCAAATTTCTACACATTAGGCAATTCCGGTGGGCGATTTCAGTGAATACATTCCAAAGTCTTCAAATAACGCCATGTTAGAACTTCAATGCCCATTGTGTTGCAAGAGTGGTCTGCACTTTACATTCTTTTCAAGGTTTAATTGAGATAGATAAAAAGTTCAATCAGCAAAATATAAAGCGTAGCCCAAAAGACACCAGAGATATGATTTTGTAATAGCATTACAGCATTGGAACAATTCAGGAAAATAACAGAAGTCCGCACAAATATACCTTTGTTTGTTGTGAGTCAGATAGCATAGTTATGTATGTAGCTTTGGACAAATTTCTCTTCGTGATGCGATCATGCAGTGTTTTTACTGTAATTCAAACGATGTTGAAGATGAATACCATTTTGTCTTGGTTTGTGATTTTTATATAGAGTTAAGGAAATTATATATTAAGAAATACTACTATGTACGACCAAATATGACAAAATTTATTACCTTACTTAATTCTGGCTCTATATTTACGCTAAGAAAACTTGGGAAATATGTGCACGAATGTTTTAATAAGAGAGATAACTTTACTATCAGACGTGAATAAGTATAAGTTTATAAAACTACTATTTTGCTTGTCTGTTTGATATTGTTCTTTTACTTTATACTTTATATCTATATTACCTGTCTCCCACCTGTAACCACAACAATTATTGTAAAATTACTGTTAAAGTTATGCTACGGCAATGTATGTAATGTATACGCCAATAAACTACTACTTAGTGTTAAAACCGATTTATTTCCAATCGAATGTTAATAATTATATTCAATTGCAAAGAAATTTTAAAAAAAACTTCAAAACGGTAGATAAAAGGGGAATGATGCTCATAAGTTAATTGAACCGTTAATTGCTATCAACACACCCGGTCTCGGTGTCCAGCTGACACGCTTGACCAAATCTGTCAATCAGGGCTCAGACTATTGTTTCTTGTTTGATTGAAAAGCGGTATGTTACTGATCTCAATCCAGGTACACTTTAAGGGAGGTGGCTTAAAATTGGGTCTTTAAGACAAACGTTGAAAGTTCGATCTTAATAAGAACATTAGACAATATTTTTTCTTCTTCATGTTTGGTTATAAAATCCTACTGACTATAGTTGGTTTCACAATGACGTGTTAAAGCAATCAATTCAAAATAGAATTTTAAAAAATTGTAAAAAAAAAACCACCAAAAAAACTTGTTCTTTACGATCAAACTTTTCATGGCATTCTTTGCATTCATGGCATCTTAAACACACCTTTTCATTGTTCAATCAAGTTAATTTTTTGCATCTATATATATATATATATATATATATATATATATATATATATATATAT
>WFKH01007768.1:23338612-23373442 GCA_016163765.1 Magallana hongkongensis
TTTTTTTTTTTTTTGGGGGGGGGGGGTTCTTTGCAAGTCAAGATTGTTTGGATGAGTCTGCACCCACCCCATCACTAGAGTCTGTGTGCCCATCACCAGGGTCTGTACACCATAACCAGGTGATAGGTATTGAGACCCTGGTGATGGGTATGCTGACCCTGGTAATGGGTGTACAGACCCTGGCGATGGGCACACAGACTCTGGTGATACGTACTCTGACCCTGGTGATAGGTATTGAGACCCTGGTGATGGGTGTGCTGACCCTGGTGATGGGCACACAGACTCTAGTGATGGGTATAATGACCATGGGGATATGTTTACAGACCCTGGTGATACGTACTCTGACACTGGTGATGGGTATACTGACCCTGGTGATGGGCACACAGACCCTGGTAATACGTACACTTACCCTGGTGATAGGTATTGAGACCCTGGTGATGGGTATACTGACCCTGGTTATGGGCATACCGACTCTGGTTATGGGTATACAGACTCTAGTGATGGGGATAAGACCCTGGTGATAGATTTACAGACCCTGGTATTACGTATACTGACCCTGGTTATGTGTATACAGACCCTGGTGATGGCCACACAGACCCTGGTGATGGATCATGGATAGATCTACAAGGGGTCAGTGACCTTTTTACCCTTAATATCCTCTCTCAAATAGCTCCTGAGATAAAGAATAGCAAAATAAATTTTTCCTCTCTCCCCTCCTAGCCTTTGATTTTTTACTTATTCTGGACTAAAGTGTTTGTAGAACCTGGTGAATGACACAATGCATGAGATAATATTGGTTTATATAAAGTCTTTATATAAAGACTTTATATAAACCAATATTATCTCATGCATTGGTTTATATAAAGACTTTATACTAGTATACATGTATGTAATGAAACTATGATATTTTGTTCAGGCACGTAGCATCGTAGCAAAGTGGGGTGGGTGCAGACTTATCCAAACAATCTTGACTTGCAAAGAAACCCCCCCCCCCCCAAAAAGTACTTTTAAAATAATTTGAAAATCCTAATCCGTGGGGGTAGGGGTATAAGTGAATCTTTAACTTCAATTTCTATTTCGAATTCCTCCCTTTCATTTCAATCTTTACATGGTCGCAAAATCATTGAGGGGGGGGGGGGAGCCTATGTAAATCACTCTTTTATATGTAAATTCAAGAAAAATGTTTGCTGCGAGAAAAAGTGTGCTTTAGGGGGGCAGTCCCGTCCCCCTGCCCCTGCCCCACCTCCCCCCCCCCCCCGATGCTAAGTGCCTGTTGTTTTCCTGTAACATTGCTTTTTATTGTTCTCTCAAATATTTATTTAACTTTTTGGTGTAAAATCTAATGTACATAACATTTTTTTTACTTTTAATGAACATATAATATAAAAATCGCATTTTCTTGTACTTTTTTTAAATTGCGCATATATCAATTCGAAGTTCCTCCAAATAGCTTTCGAATTTCCTCGAAAGTTTACCGATCCGGATGGAAAATTGGTTCACGCATGCACACATCCTGGTTTAGTGCCTGGATATTCTATATAAAAAAAATAGCTTTTTCTATACCTCACATCGTGGATGTTGGATCTGAGTTTCAGTGTATTACGATCCCGATGTTTATCTATTTTTAGAACCACCACATAATGAAGCATCATCATATAATGAAGAAGTATCATCACGTAATGTTGAAGTATCATCATGTAATGTTAAAGTACCATCATGTAATGTTGAAGTATCATCATGTAATGTTAAAGTACCATCATGTAATGTTGAAGTATCAGCATGCAATGTTAAAGTATCAGCATGTAATGTTAAAGTACCATCACGTAATGTTGAAGTATCAGCATGTAATGTTAAAGTACCATCACGTAATGATAAAGTATCATCATATAATGAAGTTTATCCACATAAGGCAGTTGAGGCGTTCCATAGTGGATCGTAAATCCTTGGCTAGCGAAGATGGGACTGCACGAAATAATCATGATGATGTCAGGCTCAAATTCCCATAGAAGACGATTTGGCTATTTTTTTTTTTATCTGACGTACATTAAAATTAATTTAGTTACTTTCACTTACTTTTTACGATCAATTCATTATTTGTTAAAAGAAAGATGTAAACATGAACAATAAAATGCTTTCTTTGATGATTCATGCGGGTTATGAAGGTAGCGATCATTGCAGGAAAAAAATTACATAACCCGCTGACACGGGTTATGTATTTTTTTCTGCAATGTCGCTACCTTCATATCCTGCAGGAATCACCAAAAAAAAAAGGAGCATTTTATTGTTTACATAAAACGGTTAACAACCGTGCAGTAAACGGACAAGCTATTATCCAGCATGGAATTAATTCTTGAATTAATTCTTTACTTTTTTTTTTCAATAATTCCATCATGATCTCGTTTATAATGGAATATGGATATTAGCTATAATTATTTTTTTCCCGTGACTTACAACTATTATATTTGTTAATTACGAATTTCTAACTCAAAGTTGTTCATCAGGAAGTATTGAATATCAGATATATTACAGACGAAAATAACTGAGTTTTATATCAGTGAGTAACTTGTTATTATGTTGATACTGTCAGTGATCAAACTAAACTGATAAAGATCATTTTGAAAAAAAAAAATAACGACCAGATCACTGGTTAATGAGTGTCAAGAGGAAAATGAAACTGCACAATCGTTTCAAATAATCAAGTGTGGAAAGAAATTATATTTTTTTTATACTGGCTATGTATGAGAGTGTCACTCCATCATACATTCAACCGTTTTATTTCTGCTCATTACGCTAGCACTAGTGTGATACTAGTAATTTAAATGAAACCGTAAGATGAATTTTGTCTTTTAAAGAAGGGACATACTTGGTAATTTTGTCGTTAAAACGAGGTCTTTCTCCTAATTACGAGATAATATTTTTTGTATGGCAGTATTCGAATAAATTTAATTAATTTTATTAACACAAAAATTGGAATCTGCTTTTGATTTATTGTAAGATTAAGCGTCAGGTTTTCGTAGGGGTCGGTCATTAAATGAGTATATGTATATTGTTTTTTACTATTAAACGTAGTGGACTTTGTTGAAAATCTGTCGAATTTTCATGTTGATTTTACCCATAGTTACAGTTGTGTGAGTTGTGTGACTGCTGTATATAATATAAGAAAATCATACAAATGATGCAATCAACAAATGATGAAATTAAAAAGGGGGTTAAGTTAACTTTGCCGTTTGGTTATATTTTGGGATTGTATTAAAATTCAATTCAATGCCCGACTTCATGTAACATGATATAACGGTGTAAAAAATACATTTAAATGAAAAAAAAAATAAGATTACCGAGACGCTGCTTTCGATACTGAGTCGTTTACAATATGCACTGTTTACATTGTTAAGACAATGTTGAAATGTCAAGTATGTCGTAAAAACCATTTCGGCATTTTGTCCTAATTATATTTTTAAAGCACAATAACTAATACATTAACGATACAGGTAATGATCATTTTGCATTAAAAACACAATAACAGCAAAAGTTATGACCTCGCTCCAAGGTCTGCATGAAATAAAAAATGCGCAAAAATCTTGCGCACTCGACTCGTTAAAACATAAAAAACAAGTATCACAAGATTTTAACAATTAATGATTCAACTTAATATGTAGTTTGTGTACCGAGTTTAAATAAATATAATGAATTAAAAAAATACGCAATGACAACACAATTTTTAATCATACCAATTGATTTAAAAAGGTAAATAAAGGAATCATTGTAAAAATTTCTTTTTTCTTTTTTTTCTTTTTTTTTTTGGGGGGGGGTTCTGAAGGAAATAAATCGATTGTATCACGCAGTAATATTTTGAAAAATAAATGTAGAATCCTTCGACGACTAAGCAAATACCCACATGGTAACAATCGATTTATTATTAACACTATAAACCCAAATAACTAGACAGCTTTGAACCGAATCTTTTACTCTGTAATAGAATGTAGCTCGACATTGTTTTGCGAAAATCTTCAGATATGATGTACTAAACTACTAAGACTATTCTTATTTTTGACATTTATTGATACATGAA
The DNA here is from genome assembly GCA_016163765.1 of Magallana hongkongensis. Taxonomy (NCBI): domain Eukaryota; kingdom Metazoa; phylum Mollusca; class Bivalvia; order Ostreida; family Ostreidae; genus Magallana; species Magallana hongkongensis. The sequence goes on from WFKH01007768.1 coordinate 23,342,682, forward strand.
AAATTTGAGAGACGTTTTCAGGGAAAACTCAGTATAATTTTGACAGAATCAATTTTAATCAAGATTTAGAAGAAAATACAATTTTAAACCTTCAACAATACAATAATAAAAATATTAATGAGTTAATCAATTTCATAAAAAACAAGAACTTTTTCATAGAATTTATTGCCAAAAAATAGACAGCTAATTTTCCTTTAATCAACATTATGAATATCAAGTTATATCAGAAATAAAAGTAATTTACGTAAAAGAAAAAGAAAAACATTAAACTTTTAAACACTATTAATAAATATCTTTTAAATTATCTTTCGGAAATAAAGAAATTTAAAAAAAAAATGAAATGATCTTGCACGGCTTATTCATTACCATGTACGATAGATAACGTTATACCTGGTCTTTAAAATGTATAGGTCAATAATGAAAGCAATTATCACTGACTTGCTCGTGCCATATCATTGAAATTAAATGAACTATTTTCACCTTTGGCCAAACAAAGAAAATATTAGTGAAAAAAATTATTTTTCCATTATCCGGTGCATAAAAAGGAGTTACCTCTCTTTAGACATTGCTTTACCACGTGAAATAACGTTCTTTTGCACGGTTGACGTTATACGTCTATGACGTCATATTTTTACGTTTTATTAGCAATCATGGCGTGAAAAGAAAGACATGACAGTACAATTTGCAACAGCATAATAAAGTTGTAAGGTAGGTTATAGAAAGCGTATTTACAATGTGTGTAACTTCAGTTGTTTCATGTTGCCTTTTCAGTGCACCGTTGTATCATTGAACCATTTGAATAGAACATATTACAAGTATTATAGATTATTATACGTGTTGGAACACTGCAGCCGAAATTTATTATACACTATAGTAGCCGGATTTTAGAGTTGTCGAACCTTGCTGAGAATCGTACACGTGTTCGACTCTGATATGTTATATATAACTTCTTATACTTCCCGACTTAATGAAAAATGCATCTCGATAATTAATGTATGTGTTTGTATAAAATTAATGTTTTATGCATGCACAACTTAATACCGTAAAACAAAGCAAAAGTTAACATATAAAATTCCTCTGGTTTGTTCTACAATTATTTATAAAAGAATTAAATTGTCATCGATTTTCTAGATGTCGACCAACAGCTCCTTAAATCCAAGTGATGGCACGCTAGATGGTCTCTCAGACTGGACAGACATTGTGCACAATGTTGCACAATATAACCCCCATCTATCCCTATTAAGCTTGAACTCTTCAGACGAGCTGTTCAAACGTCCATATAGAAGTTGTGATAATCGAAGACGAACTTCAACGTCATCGCTGAACTCGACTCCTGATTCGTCGCATAGCTTTAAACACCAAGGATCATTCGTGAACTGTTTCAATAACAGATCCTCAACCAGTGATTTATCTATAAACTCTTCGATTTCTTGCTCTCCTTCAAAGTTTTACCACACAGAACAACTGATTGCTTCGTACGCGAGTTCTTATGGAGGATCGTCGCCAAGTTCGTCGTCATGGATACCGCGAAAAAGAATGCGATACGCGGATTTGTCAGACTCGAGCACTTCCAACATAGTAGACAAAAATGACTTTGATATGTCTGGGGTTTGCAGGTTTACTAGCACCCCGAGTCCTAGAATGAACGATTATTTTTATCCCAGGGCCACATCAACTCCGTTTGTTTCTCCGCCGGATCCACGTTTTTCGCCAAAACCAGAAGTGGCCACTTTCTGCTCCCTCAAACGGCCAAACTTCCGGTCAGAAGACGAAGAGGCTGTTCACTACTTAATCACAAAATATTTGACACCAAATTTACATGAGGACAAGATTCTTTAATTGAAGATTTAAAAGACCATGATAATTAATAGACTAACGTACCCTTCAAATCTGTAATTATCTTTTTTTTTACAAAGCACCTTTTAGCATATAAAAATTGCATTTATTTAAAGTGTATAACACATTCATCTGTTGGGAAAGTGTTGAAAGTGTTGATATTGTAATCTTAGCAATAAATGCATTTACACGTTTTACTTTCCCCGTGATACTTTTCTTTTAATGAAAAAAAAATCACGATAAAACATGCTGTTTCATTAACACAACTTCTAATATGAAATAATTTTCGATTTATCGGTCATTAAAACATCACCATCACCAACGTTCTATTTCCCTCGCAATTCCTCTCGGAACGTTTCTGGTTTTGTCCGCATCGAAACGAGTACCTATAAAGTTCGATCCGGTATATTATAACCCCCCCCCCCCCCCCCCCCCCCCAAACAGCAACTACATTTTTTTTTCTAAAGTACGGCCGAGGGAAATTCTTGCATGCAGAATTGGGGGACAGTAAACTAACTTTATTAATATTTGTCCTCATATCCAGTCATTGCGTGTATATATGTTATTAATAAAGATCTATACCATTAGATATTTAAATTTTGATTATTTATTCTTGCAAAGTTTGAAATTATGATTGATTTAAAACGCACGACTCGTAGGATCGAGTTACAAAAAGAAAAAAATTGATTGAAAATTTATAACTTCTTGAAAAATACGTGTACGCGCGTATTTATACTCGTTTTAGAGGATTTTAAAACATTTTCAGACAATAGTGTTAATTTTTGCTCGACTCTTAACAAAATATGTCCCTTTTAATTTGATTGATATTTTTTAAACCACTGTGGGAGAATTATTAAAGACCATGGTGACAGCGGAATCTAAATTCAATGGGTATAGATTTGAATTAATTATTCATTCGTATTAAACCGGCCACGCTGGTGGACTTATCCTTCAGTTGGTAACAATGGGATTAGAGCTACCTTTTGTCCCAATAATTAAATGGATAAAATCACCGAACCAAAGGTTGACGATTGCACATGTGTTTATATATTCGTACACCTGGTTAACAAAAAACTTAAAATGGTTACCTGGTATATCAATTTATAAAAATTCGGCATTGAAAATGGCGCCATACATGTGTTGATACGGCAAATGGTACCAGGGGTTTCACCGTCCGGATGTGTGATATTTGTTCTCAACTTTTAAAAGCCAGTATTTATCGACAGGTCGGTCTTCCCGATTCAGACTCGCCTGCCATATCTACGGTTGTTAATTGCACAAGATGAGAGTTACTCCGCGGACTTAAAAGACTCTCTGTCCGAAAAACAGCAACTTAGAACCCTTTCTGCGCAAAAAATAGTCTTTGGATAATACTTTCTGAGTGGTTGTGTGCCGTTGAGACGAAGAAAAAAAATATTTTTTCTGCGAAGTCAAGTGATGCCGTTCTTGTAATGGAATTTGGTGTAAAAGCCCTTTCATGATACGGAAAGTTATTATAAGAAAAAGATCCAATCGATAGGCCCGAGGAACCAAGAACCACGTACGGATTGAGACGGAGGAATGCAAAAAATGACAACAAGTTAATGCGCTACCTCCCGGACTACTGGAAGCCGGAAACGTGAAGGGGTTCATGGGTGTTACTGTTAGGTGTAGAATCGGGACTACACACTGATGATCTCTTATTGACCTCGGAACATCTAACTCTTAAGATTTTGGAATTCACAAAATGGAGAATCTAGTAAGTATCCCTCTCTCTCTCTCTCTCTCTCTCTCTCTCTCTCTGGATTTATAATTTTCATATTCTAGGACTGAAATAAATTTGTAAATAATGCAGAAATGAATTCACAAATTTGAAGGTATAGAAAGGCAATATTTCACGGATTGTACCTATTTGATCAATATCCATAGACTTGTTTGCTTGGTATAGGTGAATTCAATTTAATGTTTACCTGATACAATATAGATTGTTGTACAAATATTGAACGAGATGATAAAAACGAGGGGTGACAGGTGAATGGGGGCTGTTTTTGTACCGAGGCTCTATCAAAAACCTTCTGATCCATCGCAGAACCTATTGTGACACGGGCTCGTAGATTAGAAGAAATACATTAATCGGAAAATAATTCCGTTACTATTCAGCTAGCTCCATGACTTTAAATAGAATTACTCAAACACATTTAAATTTGACAACTTCAAAATATATACATAATGATTCCTTGGCAATGGTAAAAGTCCATCATTTCTTTTATATCCCTTTAAAATGATTGCGCGTTGATCTAATCAATATGAAAAACGTTCTAACCCATATTGATATTTAACAAGGGTGCTTTTTAACTTCTTGGGGTAATTAAATCACTTTAGAAACTCTGTGATTTTCAAACATGTCTGCAGATAACATTTCACTATTTGTATTGCCGAATGAAAAAGTGAATGCCTATGTACAATGAAATATGATATAGAGCATTAATGAAGTGTACATAGTAATGAATTGGGTCCCAATAATTCAATGTCTGTACATCGAAAGAAAGGCCCAGATCGTTCTAAGCGTATATTTAGTAGTATTCTAATGCGTCCAAGCGTTTTGTTAAAGCGCTATTACCCAAGCATGGTTAGCTTTAAACTTTATCTCATGTTTATATTATCCTTCGGTCGCCGCCATTAAATTATTTCCAAAACAAGGGCAGAATTTTGATTTGGTGTATTGAGTTTCTGATACTAACGTGCTGAAAAATATTCTAAAGAAAGCTGTATTCAGACTCCGGAGCGATCAATAAAAACCCGGATAATTCTTAGACCTGTCCTGAAATCTCTTCCCAATCTGCCTGTGCCTTGGATCAAGTATCGAGTTCAGGTAGAGATTAACTTTTTGCGCTTTTATATGTTCTGTTTCTATAACCTCCCCTTAGATTTTAGTGTCTGTTACCTTAATGACCATCAATTGTCTCGTGAAATTTATGAACTCTTTCATTTTATGTTTTTTAAATCGGCATATTGAACTTTGAGCCGTGGTCGTGATGGTTACTAATGGGGTTCTGTAATGGCGCTCTGTGATCACAATGTAATGTTGTTTTCTGTTCTCTTTTTTTTTTTTGGAATCTGTTAATACAAAAAATGACATGTGATTGATATAACTGGTGTCCATATCGAGATTTTAGAAATGTCATTTGCTATACCTGTGGGGCTTTAATGTTATTGATCAACTGCCTGCACCTTTGTTTATTTGATTTCACAGATCGACACCATATCAATACTTCTCCACTAGGAAGACTGTTGGTACAACAAAGGACGAACACCATTCAGTTCCGATAAATCATACAGCTAGGACGATATTAAAATTTAATGAATTATATTTAGCATACCGAGAACATATTGAAAGTCTGACACCGACTATACATTTTAATAAGGTTTCCTTCAGTTGGACACCTCGATGTGTGTGTTGAATGTCTCTTTTATTTGAGACATTGATTGCTTAACAATGTCGCTGGCACATTCGATTTGCATCGTGTATTTAACTATTTGATTAGGATATATTATCAGTATAGCTAAACTATTATAAAGCACCGGTAAATATTTTTAGACGACACCTATATATACATTTTCGTGTCCACCTTTTTGTTTGTATACGTATATGCAGGCAGTTTGTTATGGTATTTGATTTAGCTTTAGCTCTAACACATAAGAAACAATGAGTAAATATATCATCTCGCTGACCCGTGCTGTCGATATTTTATCAAAGTTCAACTTTTTTCATACAATCCAATAAATAATAGATCTTAATGATTTAACGTTTTCACTCTAGCTTTGGAATGGCTTTTAATCACGTGGTATATACCTTGTGCTGCAAAAGTTGACATGAAATAAAAACATGGCACCTCGTTGTTTAAAGTTTCAGAACACGAGCAAACTTACTCGCCTTCAAAGTAAACAAAGTCATTGAACATACTTCCAACTAAAAAAAAACAACATTCTATTTCACCACTTAAGTTTCGTAACTTTCTTATAAATGCTCGATATAGACAATGAAAAAAGACAATTTTTTTTCTTCTTTCAAACTATGATTCTTTTCTTCCTCTTGTTATGTTGCTGATATCTCCAACTTGTTGGGTTGCTAATAATTGCACATTTGTAGTGTATAACAAAATTAAGATATTTGTTTTCTTATTTTTCAGATAAACTTTCGAATTAAGAGATTTGAATTTAGTCCAGGATCTTCTATCTCTGATTACATAGTGTGGTACGACATCAAACGAGCTTTACAAAATGGCGCCTCCACAAACAGCAGACGATCATGAATCGTTTGCTGCAGCCCAAAAATGACTCTGTGGACCGTCAGGCCACATTTGAAACCGATTCCACGCAGGCACATCGGTCACGCAGCGGAGGAATCAAGAGAGGGACCCTTGCTCTGCCTATCGTAGGCAGTGAGAATTCTCTGAAAACCCCTCCCATTAAAGAGAGAACATTTGAGTCTGAAGATCCTCATGTTCCGGACAACAAAAGGAATAAGAAACAAAAACCAGATATCGTTGTCGGCAAAAATGGAATAAATGTGAAAGATAGTAATAAAAAGGAAAAAGGGGTCAAAGAAATAGTAACGAACGAAAAATTAGAACAAGGGGAGAAACGGGATAAAACTGATGACAAACAAAGTAAGGAAATAGAAATATTGCCACATGAGGCGAAAACTTTGAACAAGAATCCCAAGGGAAGGAAGCCTGTTACTTCAACAAAATCATTATTATTTAATCTTGATAGTGAAGGAAACACCGAAAACAAAATATCAGATTCATCTGCATCAAAAAATAAAACAAAGGAAGAAACTCGACAGTCTAAACCACCAGAGCAGAGTTCAAATGCCCAAAAGAAATTAGAAACAAAAGAAAAGGGCGTCTACCACCAAAAGGACGATTTAAATGATTCAGCATCTAAATCAAGTAGTAAAAAAGAACAAGATGCAGTGAAAAAGAAAGATACCCAGGTTAAAACTGAAGCAAAAGACAATAGAGATAAATCCCTAAATCGTCCGAGTAAAACAGAAGAAACTAAATCTGATAAGAATAAAGAAAATCAAAGTAATTCACAAAAGGATACAGGTGATAAATTAGAAACCATTTCTAAGGACGATCAGAAAACAACTAAAGATGTAAAAGCCAAGAAAGTGTTAAAGCAAGAGTCTTTATCGAAAGTGTTACCTGATAGTAAAAGCGAACATTCGAAATATCAAAATAAATCGAAGCAGAACGGTGAAAAGAAACCGCCTAAACAAAAAGTGTATGAAAACGAAGAACTTTCAAAGTCTAAAACTTCTGTTGCTAAAAGTGTTGAATCTGATGAAGATACAATATCCATAGACTTGCTTCAATTCGAGGGCGAAAATTCCCATCTTCCCCCTACAAGCACTGCTCTTAAAGATAGACAATTGGAATACAATTTTCAAATTGACAGTTTTAAAAGTGCCCCTAAGGATTCTCAATCTGCAGGAAATGGAGTGAAAACAGATTCAAAATCAACTGACAGTTTTAAAAGTGTTCCCAAGGATTCTCAATCTGCAGGAAAAGGAGTGAAAAAAGATTCAAAAACTGCATTGCACATAAAAGAGGAAGAAAAGAATAAAACAGAAGTTAATACACGAAACAAGGACATAACCATTGTTGCCCCTAGTCCAACAAAAGACCACAATGAGAGTGATTCTAGTACTGTAAAACTTAAGTCCATACAAAACAGTAGTAATAAATCCCTTCAAAATCTAGAAAGCGAACGTTCAAGTAAAATATACACTGAAACTGTGACTGAAAAAAATTATTCTATTAGCCCAAACAAATCACATTCATCTGATACTAGAAGTAGATCATCTTCAGCTAACTCCGAATATAGAAATAGTTCTGATTCCACTCCAAAACATACTCGAGAACATTCCGTGTCGTTATCTAATAAAGGAAAAGTTTCCCCCAGAAAGGAATCTCAGGATAGTCCGTCGCAAGAAGAAGCAAAAAACGAACGATCACTTTCTCCAGAAAAGCAAACACAGGCTAAATTGTCCTCTGATAAACGCTCAGTTCGTCTGCAATCGCCAGACATCGACCGTTACGAAAACTTGGAGAGATCCGACTCCTATAGAATGGAGCCATCTAAGAGCAGACAGCCAGGAGCTGAGAGAATGACCGAGTCTTATGAGTCGGTTTATGCAGAGCGAAAAACTCTATTGGATGCCGAAGTTACATACAAAAGGAGGATAAAGCAGCTTGAAGATGAACTTAACCAGTTTCTCCGTACAATTGAAGATCTGCGTGCGGAAAACAAAGCGCTCAGATCTCGCATTGACGACCTGGAATCTAAACCAAAGTTGGATGACCAAGAAAATGTAAGCCATCAAAGTAAAAATACGGTCGTAATTGATACAGAAAAAATTGGCCTAGAGGCAAGAATTGAAGATCTTGAGAAAAGAAACAAAGATCTCGAACAACAGCGGGCAGAATTCAGTGCTAGAGTGCGGTTAGCTGTTTCTGAAAAGGACTCATTGTCGAAGACTAACGAGGAGCTAAAGAAAAGAATAGATGACTTGGAGAAGGAAAAGAAGAAGTTTGAAGCAACAACATCGAATGACAAAGTCCAAAAAGAACCAGAAAAGTCAGAAGTCGAAGATCTCAAAAATGTGAAGTCAGAACTCGATTCATTAAAGAAAGAATGCGAGAATCTCAGAAAGGAAAATGAAAAATACAAAAGACTTGAGAATCTACATTCGGATGAAATTGAAAAGCTTAAGCAACAAGTCGTAGATGCAAAAGTAGAAAGCAAAAAGATGGAGGTGGAAATGGAAAAGTATCGAGAATTAACTACTCCTCGGGCTGAAGGTGTAACATCTCCAAATACAGAAAAGATGGAATTGAAAGCTCAAATAATTGGTTTACAGACGGACAATCAATCTTTAAATGAAGAAATAATAAAACTTAAAGCTGAACATCTTGGTACGCTGAAGAAACTTCATGATTTAGAGAAAACGGCAACTTCATTTCAGAGTAGTGTGACTGCTGTTGAGTCTGAAAAACTCTCCGAAATTCAAACTCTCCAGAACGAAAATTCCAAATTACAAACAGAAAACAAAACTTTACAAGAAGCATTGGTACAAAAGAAAACGGAACTTCAGGAACTTATGGTTGTCATGAAAGACGAAGACAAATTTGATACGGAAATTAAAGAACTTAATGACGATAAACTCAAACTTACGAAGACAATAGAGGAGAAAGACGAGGAAAACCAAAACCTTAAGAAAGAAATCGACGAACTTAAAAGAAAACATGACGAATTAGAAAAACAAAATAAGACATCTCAAAGCAATATTGAGAGTTTGGCAAAGCTAAACGAGACAAGAAAAGCAGAGATAACAGAGTTGCAAAAAAAGTTAGAAGAAGCCAAGGCTGAAACTGAAGAGGAAAAGGGCAAACTAGCCAATTTAGCGAAAGCAGAAAAAGACATCGAGGAAGCTAACTCAAGGGCTAGTAAGCTCGAGAAAGATTTAGAAAATGAGCGCATTAAGAATTCGAAACTTTTAGAGGAAGTAAAGGCTAAACACGAAAAAGAAATAAAAGACTTAAATGAAACACATGAACAGGAAAGTGAGGAATGGAGAAAGAGATACATTGAACTCGAAAAAGAAAATCAAGAAGAAATTCGCCTTCTTAAGCTCGAAATCGAACGCTTAAAGGCAGAACTTGAAAAGATGAATAGTTTAAAATCAGCTGTCAAGGAATTGGAAGAAGCAAAAACTGAGATTATGACCCTTCAAAACAAATATTCACAAGTTGTGAAGGATCTGGAAGAGAGGTCGCAGGTGGAGCAACGCAACTTTGAGCTCTCCCTGAAAATAGATGTTCTAAATAAGAAAATAAAACAACTTGAAAAGGAAAACAAGGAACTGCAAGTTCAAAATGATAACGCAAACGACATTGACTCCAGTGCCAAACGTCTAGCAGAAGAAAATAAGCGCCTCCGGGAAATTGTTGATAAAGCAAACCTCAACACAAAAATAGAGGTTTTGGAAAGGAAACAAAAAGATAACGAAACTCGAGTAAAACAACTTGAAGGATGGGTGGGGGACTTATACGAGGAACCACGAGAGCCTAGCACTTACGCTGGGAAGCATAGGGCTGAAAAAAAGAAAAAGCAGCCGTTTTCTAAGGCCGCTGTTCCTACCGTGTCAGAGAAGACAAACAAGAGACCGAGAAGCTTGGAGGAGGTGAACATTAAAATAGAGGAGGATAAGATGACGCATTCTTCCACGCCTGCACTTCCAAATATATTTGAACGAGACAAAAATCAGCAGCTGTCGTTTGGTCTTGGGTATAGTCAGATTCATAAGCGAAGGCTTAACGCATCGATAAAGACCAAAAAGTAAGCACAACCCCATGTGATATGACGGGAACTTTGTAGATAAACGAAACACTGTAGGAATTTCTAGCCAAGTGCGCACTCAAAATTGATTACGCAAATAGGTGTGATACACTTGAAATGACAAGTAATACTTTTCTAGCTGGCAAGGAATTCTCAAATTGAAATGAAAAGATGACAAATTTGTGCTATGCTATGAATTTGTATAATTTATTCTGTCCATTTAAATCTGTGATAAAAGAGACGTGATCGAAGATTGTTCTTTTCATGTCGAACTCTTGCTGAGTATGTAAATAATATGCTATGTTTATATTTAAATAAATTATTGATATAATTCAAATATGTGAATCGAGCTGTAGAACCACAATAGAGTGTTTTCTCTGATAAATTTTCTCAAGTTTTGACTATGCATGTAGATGGCAGTCGAATGCATTTATTTTGCAAATGCGGGTCACACTACAGTATTCACCTTCAAATCTCTGCAGCTGCATATACATGCTATCGTGTTGTGGTAGCTATTGATCTTTGATATAGGCAAGTTGATTCCAGGTCTCGATTAACTTATTAATCAAAGTACTGAAGTACTGACGGGAGTTAATTTTATTTTGATTTTTGGTAATTATTATTTTATTTTAAAATCAACGATAAGTAATTTCGCATGGCAAGTAGTTTCTAAGCTTTATTTGAATAATTATGCACATTTTTTTTCTAAATAAATATGAATTCTCGGGCTTTCCCGACAAAATTCCGAGCTATACATGTAGGTGGAAAACCACATATGAATCGCGTGTTGTGTAATATCTAAAAATAGAATTAACGCTATCAAAGTCTACGATGCATTATGTATCAGTAATCGAAATATTTCTGGAAAATTGTATCCAAGCAATTTTTAACAAACAAATATTATAATAAAGTCTAGTCTACGCCAGTACTGGTTCTATTTTTAGATTGGATAGTCTGCCCTTGATTCCAAACGCTAGCGCTGTAGAAGTGGCGCTTTGGTAATCAATGACAGCGAACCAGTCTTATTGAACTCTGGCGGAAGAATACATACGACTACAAAAAGTATCTAAATTGTTCGTACCATTTTAAAATCTGACTATTTTCAAGGTATTTATAGATAAGTTTTCTTGAAAAACAATGCTTCTGAATACATTGCATCGAATTTATCGATTAATTTCAAGTACTAAGTCTTGTCAGCGGTGATGGTTTTCCATTCATGATTTGTGCTTCGGTCCAAACCCTGTTTCACTTCCGTTTTGCAAGAGTAACTGCATAGGAGAGTTGATTAAAATCAGCTCCCAAAAAGGAGAGTCCTCATATATAAACTTTTATCGAGCACCTGTTAAGATATCATTTATCTTGATATCAATAAACTACAGATTTCCAAATTTTCACATTTTTATTGTAACATAATACAAAAACAATGCAATAAGGCACAATATATGTGTGAATGATTAATTTAAATTGATATGGACAAAACAAAGTAAGTATCGATACCACAAAAATGAATCAAAAGTCCATTTTGTTTTTCACCAACACTAGTTGGCACGGTAATGTGTAAAGATGGACGAATTTAAAGTGATCATAAATAAAATATTATCACAGATAATTAATAATAAAGTAACTATAAAATTCAGAGTGCTTAAAAAACAACAACGTGATGTCATATAAAATATGTATGTACTTTCAATAACAAACTGTTGTACACGCAGATAAAATAATCATTTACAGAAAAAATACACTTATTTAAGGTCTAATCAGAGACATAAATAACATTATAATGTTATTTATGTCTCTGGTCTAATTAAAGGCATAAAAATATCACAAGAATTTAAGGTTCTATATCAACAATCAGCAGCAGTTAATGCAACGATTACCAATATTTTCTTCAACAAAATTGACACAAAATCACTTCTCTGTAGCATTTGACCTGAAGTGTTTATTTTAAAAAGAGAAAATTGATTTTTCAATCAAATGCCATGTAATACTCTCTCCTTTATTAACTATTACACCTTTTATTTGCACTTTCCTTGATAAATATTTCAATATAGATAACGCTTGTTTGTTCAATAAATTTCCCACTGGTGAAAACAAGCTTTAAATAACTATTTGAATTCGTAACTTACTGATGATAATGTTTATTTTCTCACCCATAGTCATTACCATCTAGAACTTATGGATTTCTGTCATAATACAAGGGTATCATAATCAGGAAAAGGCTTTATGAACATTGTTATTTCAAATAGGTCAACAATACATCTCTTGTCAGTAGATGGTACATCCATGCAATTTTGTTCATCATAGACCTGAAAATCTAAAAGCTTTGGTTGACAATGTGGTTCTAGGACTAGATTTGGTGTGATAGTCAATCAAACACTCTGAGTGACAGGTCGAAGGAACCCCAGGGAACTGTTTCCTTTGTTGTTGAAGGTTGGAGTCTGGGTGCGGCGTGGACTTGGGGGTGGAAGCTGTGTCAGGGACTCCAGAATGACCACAGCCTTCTTTGCTTCTCTACAAAGCCATACAAAATGAAGAGAAGAATGAAAAATATACACATGTATATTACTGGTCCAGACTTCTGTGTAATATTAAACTGCATAGAAAATCAGCAAATTACAAATTTTTATGATATATGATTGCCAAGAAAATCACCTTCCAAGAGCCCCCTCTGCTCTCTCGCGTTCTTTAAGAGCTCGAATAACTCGCTTCTCTGTTTGGTTTAAGGTCACAAATGTCCTCACAACCTGCAAAAGTGAACACATGAATTTCTAAACTTTCTTAATTTAACAGGTAGTGTATCTGTTTGTCATGTTTATAAATAGGCACAGTTAATAATGCATTTTAAGGGAAATAACTCTTAAATCTGATTAGAATTACGGGGATCATGAATAACTTTCCACAATATAAAGAACTCTTTTTCTTATTACTATCCTAGACTGTCACTATCAAAACAATGTATTAGTAGTTATCATGTCATAATTCAACATGTTCGTATTTATAATGTACATGTATAACTAAAACTTCCACATCTTTTTATTTACTCACCATTAGGCGAACATAGTCACTTGAATCTAACTCTAACATTTCCAGAAGAAGCCGTGTTATCTTCTCATTCTTCATTCCCAAGGTTCCCTGTCATAGAAAAGTGACTGAGTCAGACAGAGAAAGGTACCCCTCCTTCCCCAAATTTTACGAAAATGTCATATTCCCAATGGTTTAAGTAGATAATTTTGATTTCATAAAGTGTTCAACCATTGGTTTATAACTGCATGTACCAGGTAATTCACAAGAAGATTCTAGGAGATTTAACTTAACACATAATCGTACACACTTGTAAAAATCGTACACTTGTAGAAAATTGAGTATAATTTATTTTCATTTCGCATCACACTTAGATAGAAAATGTTGTAATATTTGTGTGCACAAGCCTGCAATAAGACTTACCACAGAAATGACTGCCTGAGATCTGGCATCTTCATCTGTGTCCTCCAGTCGTCTACAAATCAGATTCATTGCCACTAATTAGTAATTCTATACACAATGCTTTAAAGTAAAGAAATAAAAATAATCTAGAAACCACAAGAGTCATAAAGATTACTACACCAACTGAGGTTGTTAAGTTCATATCTTACTTTTCGATAGTGTCACAGGCCCGCCTGAACATTCCAAGAGCTGTCAGAGCTTTAGCAGATGCCACTCTGACTTCCTGCAAATTGAAGAACAAAGCATTAATGTTAAAATGATAAACAAAGTAAAAGTTATCAATTTCTCATGTTTGCCTTGGGTTTCTACATAGATGGGTTTTTTTTTTTACTTGGAACTTCAAATCAACCAGAATTGATCAAACTGGGTTTTTTTTATTGATTTCTATATTGAACTTGCACTTCAAAGTTTAACTATCCTAACATCTTTTGAATCATTTTAATGTTGATTAAAATTTCAGAAGAAATAAATAAAAAATTTCAGGAAAACTCTTTCCCAATGACAATTTTCAGCTAACACAGACATCAAAGTACAAGGTTTATGTAACCAGGAACATAAAATTTGCTTGATGTGTTTAGGAAGCTGGCAGACTTTGAGCTGACAATTCATACTTACAACAGTTGGGTCATCCCAGAGCCTGCGTTCTAGAATCTTGTAAACCTTCTCCACCACCTCTGGATCTTGACAGACATGTTTTATACCTGGAAAGAATACCATATTCAAAAATATTTTGTACATGGAACTGCTTTCCGCCAGTACAGTTTTTTTTGTAATAAATGCTCATCATAAAATATACAATATCCATAGATGTATGTACGATACACATGTACTTGTAATTTAATTGTTATAAAAAAATTATTAATCATTAATATCTTACTAATATATATACTTTAAACTTTGGAATTTCCAATATTTTTAATTAAATAAAACTTTGTAAAAATTTCTTTTTTTCCCCAGTTCTAGTAAATCAAAATGATTCTTTTCAAATGTCCATAGTAAATTGTTACTGAAATATATTAACAATATGTAACAATCAACAGTGCTACTATGTATATATCAAATTACATCTCTAATGTACTGATTGCCTTTGATATCAAAAACGGTGATAAAAACAAAGAACAGATAAATATCTGCAGACTTACCTAATGTAATGAGTAGCTCTGTGGCTAGTACCCTGTATTTCCATACAAAGGATGACTTGACCATGTCTAGAATACTCAGGACAATATCCTGGTCTGTACAATTCAGTTGTTTAACAAGGATCTCCAGAGACTATGAAAATAATGAACATACTGAACTGCTTGCATCCTTACACAAAGTTTTAATTTAAACTCCAAATTGAAATAAGCTTTGTACATTATTTTAGAATAATTCATATACTAGTATGAAGTGGCAGAACTTAGTGCTTAATGTTTTTAATTTACATATTTCATGCACAGATTTTTTTTTCATTTGTTTTTACATAAAACTTCTTTGACCTCAAAAACTACTGCCTTCAATGAAGCTAGTTTTTTGCTCCAAAAACAAAACAACTGAATTTTCATAATTTTTGTTTTTAACTACTAGAACTGGGAATTTCAATTAATTTATGTAAAACAGCTGGGTTTGTACAAAATCTGAGAATTTGATGATTTATCGGTATTTTTTGCTATATGATTGAATGATAAACTATGATGAGCTTAACCTTAGCTTTCTTGTGAGTGTCAGAAGTTGTTGACTCCAGAGATCGTTTCAGTTCAGCTCTGGCATTATCGTCATCAACACACAGTCTTCCCAGCAACACAGCAGCTTCCAGTGCAATGGGGTCATCAGAAGCTGGATTCCGGCAGAAATGACTCAGCACCTTCACCAGCTCTGGGAAAGTGTTGGTCTTCTGCAAAGTTTTCAAAAATTTCATAGAAGCTGCACACAAGTTGATAAACTTACAAAAAACTTTTCTGGAATTCATATTTTTAAAGCTTTAAATACAATGTCCTTTTTATCTTAAGTTCCAAAAAACAATATTTTCTACTCATTAAATGAAAACAATAATTTCCCTAATATCGGCAATAATGAGATTTTTCTGTCTTACATTTGCATGCACTATTTGAGTAGTAGGATGGGTAGGATTATATCTTTAGCTGAAATTTATCATCAACTTCTCTTAGCTTTCTGGCTTCTTTGCAACAATTATTACCGGGTAGTTACATGTACCACATAAATTTCAAAATTCTCCAATGATCTTACCTTATTAACATACTGAACATTTTTGCCATCAATCATAGTTTTGATGAGATCCAGTCTTATATCTACATTTCCAATCACTAAATACTTCAGGATGACTTGCTGGACCTCGTCTTCCCAACATCCTGTCAATAGATTATCATATCAAAATGTAAATCTTTTAAAAAGATACTGTAAAGCAACTTATATTAATGACAACTTTATTACATGTTAAGCCAAGGATAAGTTTGTTTTCGGCAAATAAATTTTGCAATCAGGCCCAGGTTGATAATATTAATCAATTATGACGGACATTAAATGACTGGTTTGCGGTGATATTAAATATACACTACAATGAGGTTCTCTGGATTTTGGTAAAATTTTCTTGCGTGTGAATAAAGTTGTTATAGAGTAAAGAAAGCAACTTAACAAGTCAAATTTTGCTTTCAGTTTATCAAGGGTGCAATCATGCAAAGCCAATATTGCAGTTTTAAAATCACAAAAGGTTTCTTAAATCAAATCAATTTGTGATACATGTACACGTATTAATAAATCATAAAACGTTAGAGCTCAAATTGAGGCCATAGTGAACATGCAAAAATGGTATTTTACACAGCTGCCAATACGTTACATGGCATGGATATTAAACTTACCAACAAGAATGAGAGATTTGGCAGCCTCATATCTCACTCTTTCATCTTCATCTGTTTTCATTTTATCCTTTAAGGCATAAAATACCATCGTGTCTCCACACCGAAGCAAGCCAAGGTGCTAAAAATAAAGGTTTGACTTTATTCTGAACCTTGCACATTTCCAGTAAATGAATTATGAGTGGGGATTCCTCACTTTTATGAAGTTTATTTACAGTACTCCAGAAAGACAGTTTAATAAATAAATTAATACATGTTCTAGTTAATACATCATTTACAATTAAGCATTTGACAACCTCTTTCATGAGCAGTAATGTTTTAGATGGAAAATACCTTTGCAGCATCAACCCTTTCTTCTGCTCTCTTTGAAACAAGATTTGTATGAACTAGAGTCTGAAAAAGAAAAGCAGTGATCTATAAAGACTAGTATACATTTCTGCATGAGTGAATCACGGTAGCATTTTGTCTTAACTATCAGCTAGTACTCCATACACAAGTACCTATACAGAGTTGGCCTGTCAGATTAGTTTATTAGCAGCAAGAATTCCTGGTTTTTTTAAAGTGAAATTTCAACTCACCTTGACTCTCTCCCACTTAAGACCAGAATACTCTCTGTTTCTGCTTTTTGGTTTGATTTTACTCCAAACACTACCAGCTGTAAAGAGACCAAGCATTGTCAAGTTAACCAGAAATTCTCAGTTGAAAGCTTCAGAAACACAAAACTATGATCCCTTCCTTAGTTAACACATGATAAGGCTAAGGCATGGCATCAAAGTATGATGGCATCAAAGAAAAAAATTACTTTCACTAATCAAGAAACAGTTACTTTGCATAAAAAATAAAATTCCTTCTTTATAAATAAAGACATTTCTTCTACAGTTATATTATTATTACATACAAGGAAGTCTTTTCCTTTTGAAATGAAGTAATGTACATGCATGTACTTACAACCAAGCAAATTTTCATATCAATTAACACCCAATGCATTATATCAAAAATTTCATAATGAAAACACTAAGCAACATTTAAATTATCAGAAGTTAAGCTAAAGCATACAAATATGGCCACTAAAACATACATGTATTACAGGTACAGTATGCACAATACATACTAGATGTTTCACAATATGAAAAATCAAACAACATAAATTCCAATCAAGCATACAGTTTCCATGGCAACATGGTGTTTACCTTCACTACCCTTGTCCTCATCCTCAGGACTGGTAGATTTAAAGCCAAGGTCAACCTCATCTATATAAAAATTAGAGAACAAGGTGATCATGCAAACAAAAGTGATGATTAGAACTCACAGGTTTGTTAAAGTCATTGTTAATTTGTTTTAAATTAGTTGTTGGGAATAAATCCAAGTGGTGTTGAGTATTGACGAGTAATCATAATTGCAACCTCTCAGGCCTTTCCAGCAGAGCTCGAAAAAACCCATCTCAAATGTATTATCATTGGATGTTAGAACTTTATACAAAATGGAGTACGTTACTCCCTATCAATTTCAGTATTTGCTAGACAGCCTTGAATGTCTCTTCCGTGGTATATATTAGATAATATCATTTTAAAAATTTAATGATTCTTATCTCAAACCTCAACATATAATATATTAACCTATATGTTATATCAACATTTATGAAAAGGGGCTATTCATGGACGCCTACTTAATATTCATGTATTTGAGGTTACATTTTTGCTTGTCAGAAAGGTCCAAAAAGTTGCGATTGGAGTAATCCTGAACTTAATAATGAAGAACTTGAGAGTTTATTTGTGATACAATTGAAAATTGCTTTCAGATATTTCAACATTTTTTCCCATCTTTTGATTTCCCATCTTTTAAATTGTGTAGAGACTGACTTCATGACATTTTTAATTTTTAAATTTCTTAAAGCTGAACACCGCTCGTAAATAGGCACCGTCACCTGGTATATAAACTCTTTGATTTCGTTACACCCGATTGCACACCTGAAACTCGTGGCCGACGTGTAGTATTCCTTTCATGGTCTTTGCATTTTATTTCTTATCATATGTGCATATTCTGTTCATAAAAAATGCATTCACCGATTTATTTGATGTTAGTATTCTCCTGGCTTGAAAAAAGTTGCGCCAAATTTGATAATTTCATCGTGACCGAGTAACACGGCGAGGCAGATGTACGTCCACACAGGTGAGACCTCTACAGCAAAATACTTTGGAGTATTTAGAGGTCTGCGCCTTATATAGGGGTTGTAGGGATAGCAGTGGTGAAAGAGAAATATGGCGGACAATGCCTATTTACGAGCGGTGTTCAGCTTTAAGATGGTACTACATACAGTAATGGTTATATAACTATATATAGTACTAAATGAAGTACTGGTCTGTATTTTGTCAGTTTTATGTATCTTTCATTTGTATTTGAGATGTACATTTGAGTTTATGTACCGGTACTGTTATATATGGGTTTTTTAGTTGCTTAAACTTTCACAATTTTTTTTTTCTTACAAAAATGTGTTGTTTGCTCATATTATTTCTATAATAATACATACATGTTATAAACATATATTTGTGAATAGTTGGTGCAAACTACCCGTAAAAATCCATACCTTGAGATATTTTTGTAAGAGTCTTAGACAGCCCCAACTTTCGAACCCTGAAAAAGTGACAAAATGCGTATAGTAAATTTGAATTATAATCTACATGTAAAACGCTGATTTTATAAACTTTCTGTGAACACAGATAACCAAAGTTTGCAGTTCAATTAAAGCTAGATTCATATAATTTGATCTTAGTCCACTAACACGTCAGATTTTGTGCTGCTAGTGGCACTCTTCTCTCTCGCTATCATCAGACGGAACTTCTGTTCAGTGGTACTAGGGCCCTTAACTCTGCCACGACTTCGTTCCTTATAGAGGGTTAGCTTGGTTTCCTCGGCTAGGTTCCGCTGATCCACAATGCGAATTGCAGGTTTTCTTCTCTTTCCCTTGGTATTTTCTGATTCATTCAGAAAACTGTTGGCCAGTTTTGGATATTCCTTTCCTGTTGTCTAAAATTTGATTTAAATAAATCAAGAATCATCTGTAATACCATACCAAATATATATCTGGACTCGGTTTCATGAACATCAGTTAGAAGTAACTGAGTTAATTTAACTGACATTTGTGCGACCAAGTCTAGTATCACTGACTACACGGTGGCACTTAATATATTCAAACTTTGATAGAAACCAATTAAGTCCTATACACCTTTGGTTATATGGGGTAACTAGGACAATTTAAACTGTGTAAACGATTTATACTTCAAAGTTTATATACTTTAAAATCAGTAGTTATCATAAATTTTCCACTGGTTAACTTTAAAATATATTCCGGGAAACAAAATTTAGAAACAAATATAATAAAGTAAACATCATTTCATTGTTAATCGGCTATTTTGGAATTACCTAATGAATAGTCTATGCTACAATGTGTGATATTGATGAAAGCATAAAATAAATGCATTAATTACGTTATTAAACCATATACGTACTGTATACAGGGTTATTTTTGCCCCGTGTTATATTCGCCCTTTTTTACTTGCAAACGGTTTTGCCCCATCTTGAATTTGCCAAGACAAACTTGTGTTTGCAGAGAGATAACTTGAGACATTGGAATTCGCCCAGTCTTAAATTTCCCGCTGACACCGAGGGTGAAAGGGGCGAACAGGGGCGACTATTTCCTTGTATACAGTAATACCGGTACATATCAATTGTAAATATACATGTGTATATATCCAGTAGTACTACTCTAGTATAGAGTGTTAATCTGTCTAAATGACTACCAAAAAAATTGTCATGATGAAAGCATTCAGAATTATAAGAAAACTATAGTAGCTGACCTTCCCCCTTATCCAAGCAGTACTTAAACAATTGATTTGGGTAAAATAATCACTGCAAGTATCATTAATTGTTTTACATACTACATATCATTTTGTTTATCCTTCAAATTTACAAAATGTATGAACATTCACTTTTTATCTGCTCAGATGAGCTTAAACTATGAAGAGCTATATATAAACTTGCAGCAATTATTTGTTTTATTCAGAAAAAAATGTTTTCACAAAATAAAGAATGAATTCATACCCTGGCAGTGATGTATGCATGTGTAACAAATATTTAACGTGAATTAAATTGTGATGTATCGGTAAGCACTAAAACATTGTTTATATACTAGTAAGGTGAAAATTACTACATATGCTAATTTTTGGTCGGTCTGTCTTTGAATACAACCATTTTTTCAATCTTTTGAGAAGTTCAAAATTTGTTACTCTTCTTTCATGTATCTTTTAATTCTCTTAAATTTCAGAACTCTTCTGACAAAGTGAACCTTGACTGTGTGGTTTAATTGAGATGAATCAACCAAAATTACATATATACTGAATGTACATTTATTTATAGAATTATTTTTGCCCTAACTGCCATCAGCTATAATGGGCAACTTCAAATTTTATATAATATAGGTCAAATGGTAAATATATCACATACAGTATACAGACCTTCTAGAAAATTGACATAGCTATAAGGCAATTAATGTGGGGACATCAAATTGTTTTTTTTTTAGTTCAGGATATGAAAATAATAATTTAGAGGTTAAATCTATTTTTAATACATTACATACATTAAAGAAAAGAAGGATTAAATCAAACATCTACAGTATGTAATGAAATTTGTTTAATCAAAATCTATAAGAATGTGGAAAATATAACATATGAGTGCATGTAGCTTGTCTCTGATTGTATGCACATGTGTAAAAAGGTGAAAAAACTACAAGATGTAACTGGTACCAGTACAAAGCATACCATATGAATAAGTGAAGATGATTGAAAATTATTCAGTCTCTTTAAGAAAACTAAAAACCCTCTTCCACCACTGATGTGTAAAACAAAAAAGCAAATAAAGTAAATTCTTATCAAATACTTACATATGGCTGTTAAAATGCCAGATTAGGGTATTGATAAATCAATGAAATCAATGTGAATTCTGCATAGTTTTGAAAATCAGTAACTAAAATACATTCACATATCCCTCTATTGTCACATTGCATTTTCTTATGCAGCCTCAAATTCTCCAAATTAAGAAAGCATTTTGCATGTTATGATGTAGCAATTCAATATACATTGTAGATAAATTTAAAGAAGTGAATTCCTGCACATGCACAATTTGTTAACCCCTCCCCCCCCCCTCAAAAAAAAAATATTCAGAAAAGAGAAGAAAACACAAAGACTACACAAGTCACTGATTTATAAAAGAAAAAAAAGAGAAAGCTCATATACTCTAAACTCAAACATTGCTTAATTGATATAATTAATGGAAATACATGTATATAAATAATCAATTAAAAGGGACATAACTCCTATGAAAAATATGTTATCAAAATTTCCTGCAAATGTACACATCTACAGTATGTCCCTACTACGCGGGCTGACTAATAACTACAGTACAAGTTTCATGAAATTCTAGTAAAGGGGTATCAGAGGAGTTGTGCAGGCAAGAACAGGACAGAGTCAAAACTTTCTAAGTTCAAAGAGGCATGACTATGTTTAAAAAAAAGTTGAACCACAATTTCTTGCAATAATTTAAATCTACATAGTATGTCCATAATTACCTGGTATTAATTACTAATTAAGTTTTATGAATTTCTGTTCAGAGGATAACAGACTGACTGATGGATGAGTTGAAAAAATTGATCATAACGTCCACATTTCATTGCATGAGGTATACATGTATATGATAACAGACTCTTTGTATTACTTACTGTTCTGGTCAAAGGTAAAACTTCAGGGGGTGGTATTGGTTTGGGGTAGTAAACCAGTCGACCAGACTTGGAGGTCCCCAGCCTACGTGACTCCAGTTTGGGGATTTCTACGCTGGAGACTGTTTGCATGGTGGTAGGTCGAATTTTGTCCTCCACTGAAGTACTAGAAGTGGCAGTCTGAAAAAAATCAAAGTACTGAATATACTGTTAATGTATTGCATTTGGCTATGTATTCTATTTAGCATCATTGGCATAAAGCAGCTACATGTATCCATAAATCAAGTACATTGCTAAATCTCAGTTGCATATACCTGAGTGTATATAAATAGGTACATTCATACAGTAAATTCACGAAATCAAATATAACCTGTTGAAAAATCAATTTCCATCAAATATTGTACTTGCAAAATAATGTATAATATGTTTGCAGCATTAAAATCACTTTGCTAAAATTACCTAAATTATTTCTAGAGCTTCAATTTATAAATAAAGTTACTTTACCTTTGCTCCCAATACAGATGAAGCCATTGTTGGTTCCTTGGTCGACACTAATAAGGTAGATGGAGAGAAATGAAAAGGCATGTAATCATACAAAAATATTTAAGAAAAAAACTTTTAAAAAGTATAACAAGGCTAGTTAGTTGTATGTTAACGATATTTTGTTGTCGTCCCAGCCTGCCTGAATACTCACAGTGATCAATGCTCTGAAAGAAACTGACTTCTCGCTGTCCATCTGATGGTTTCTTGGAGGGTCGTACAGACAACATAGTGGCTTGAAACACTTTGTTGTACATCTGATGAACTTTCACTGCTAGTTTATCCAAAGCTCTTTTCTGAAATTCATAGTTTCCATTAAAGACTCCTTCTAAAGTCTTTGGCAATAGCCTACTAGAGTCTGCATCAAGAACCATGTATACTTCATTATCAAATTATTTGATAATATATAAGGTAAGCTTAAATAATCTTTTGATTCTCTATCCAAATATTTCAAATTTTATCAATTTGACTGGCATTTTTTGTTACTGAAACAGTTATCCCTTTTTCTCCTTAATTTGACTCTATGCAAAATTTTATAGTTTATGAATGAATCACTGTTAGAACAAAAAATTGCACATGTATTATTTTAAGGTAAGGTTTGCGGCTTGCACTTCTATTTATTTTGAGAAATTGTACCAAATCTATATACCATTTTGTTTACAGTACTAAAGTCTTTCATCTTATAAAAGGCAAATGATTTCACCAGAACCATTTTATAACTACAAAAGGTCAAAGTTCATGATTTCAAACTGTCATTATGATGAAATGTAAACAATTTAATGAAAATATTTACATTTTATATGTGACTAGTATGAGGGTCATTTATGTTTAAAATGCTGGAAAGTAATATCATTATTTATATCATGATTTAATTGTTTTTATAAATTTCTAATGAGCTGTTTAAAAATAGAATAAAATGCAACAAAATTAAATCAAAATCTTGGACTGCTTTTCAAGTCCATCAATTTCATGAAAAACTTATCATAGTATATGTGTAATCTGGTGTTTCTAAAACACTACTTAAGTTGCGGACTTTGTTCTTGTGGAAATTGATAAAATGCTTGTATCCTGTTACTTTTTCGAGGTAAACTACAAGACCCCACGAAATAAAAAAACCTGAAGTTACGTCATATAAATCTTGACGTCATATATGAAATAAAGGGTAGTTGGTGTTACGTCACAATGGAAATCTTGAGTTATTTCCCTGTAACCGCAAACCTCACCTTAATCATGCATGGTAATTCAAATTATACATTGTTCATCTACATAATTATGGACCTTTTCTTATAAAGCCTTTTTGAAAACATATATTCAATCTTACATGAATATCTGTAATGTCCCCTGCTGACTTCTTATTTTCAGGAATATTCCAGGGTAATGCTTCAAACTCTTTTGTATCTGTTAAAGCACAGAATTTAAACTCTGTTTCAGAAAATCATGAAAATTATCCAATTGATTACAATATTATGGTAAAAAATTGACTATATATAAGTATACAGTGAATGTTAATTCAGTACATCAATTGCCATTTTAACATGCATGGCTCTTACATTTTTCCAGGAAACTCCCGGGCACTGCAAGCC
The DNA here is from genome assembly GCA_016163765.1 of Magallana hongkongensis. NCBI lineage: Eukaryota > Metazoa > Mollusca > Bivalvia > Ostreida > Ostreidae > Magallana > Magallana hongkongensis. Next base: position 23,367,131 of record WFKH01007768.1, read on the forward strand.
CCATCTGGTGGTAAGATAAAGGATCTAACTGTGTAAGGACGTCAGAAAATTGTCCGTACTCGAAGCGATGATGTTCAGACTGCCAGTACTCCATGATAAGATCCCGCTCCTCTTCTGCGATCTCGCGCAGAAATGCTTAACAATACAAGGTACTCAATTAATCCAAGACTGCATGGTTTAGACGTAATTCTTGAGTTAATTTGGTTTGCCAAAGCCATATTACGAAAGAAATGTTCTACAGAGAGTAGAAATTAATAAAAATATATATTGATCTTTTGAATTATCAAGAAGTGGAAAACACTGTCTCTCTGTTTAAATTAAAGATATTATACTGCAAGATATGATATTTCAAAACTAGAGATATATATACTATATTAACAGAACATTTTTATGACATTGAATAAATTATTAAAGAATATGGGTTAATATTATATCATTCATATAATAGTGTTAGGTATCAGTATATGTAATTCAAAAGCACTTCTCATTTTAGTGTACTTTTAATGCTTTATTTGTACATATAGATACATGTGTCTAAAAATACACATAATTAATAAAATACCGTATAGCCGATTTTTTTGGCGGGACACAAATTTGGCGGATTTGGGCCTACAAGGTATACCATTAATTTTGGCGGATATAATTTTGGTGAATCCTCCACCCTTCATTAAAAACTCTTGTCAGTTTATTTTTAATAGCTGAGAAGTTAATGCAAATGCACTTGAGCAAAAATCCTATGTCACCATTACAAGGTGGTAAAATATAAACATTACCCTGGTTTAACTCTGTCTTACTTCAATATTTATAAAAGAAATAACTATATAGTACTTATTATATGCATGAAAAAAGTATATCGTATTAACAATCAATTTTAATTTTATTGTTAGTGAAGAAACCGTTAATCAGACAATTATCTGCACCTTAAAGTCAATAATGAATCACATGTCTCCTAAAACAACACAAGCCATCACCCCTGTCACTGGGGCTAATTACACACATGAATAAGGAAAAGTGATATTGTGTTTAAACAATTAACTTCTAATTTATAGTAATGTTTAGCTTTTATTTATTTACATTAGTTTTGTATTGATTTTGAGTAAATGTACATTTGTGTCTGTAACACTGGGTGCATGTAACAACTATTTTGTTCCTTTTTATCATGCTCACAGACTTTAAAAAATATATTTAAAAAAGCTATAAAAACTACATGTTTGTAAATAAAAGCTGTATAGAAAGTACTTAAATTTGGCGATTTTAATTTTGGTGAATTTTCAAAAATCGCCAAAATAAGCCAAAATTATATCCCCGCCAAAAAAAACCAGCTATACGGTATACTGATTATAAAAGCATCTTTCTTGTGAATGTGCATTGTAGTTCAATTGATAATAGAACATTTATTTATCAGTATTAAGTATTTAATCAGAAAAAATAAAAAGCTTGATAAAATCTGTTAAAATATTCTAAAAGGCTGTGAAAGTGAGTACAATATGATAATTATAAAATCTTTAATCAAGATTATCGGTAATCATCATAAAGTTTTTTTTAAATCTGTATCAATCAATTGTAATCTCTAAAATCTCTATACATGTACATTGTACACATATGTTGAATGTATTTTGATGAAGCTGGTTTGTCAGTGAGAAGTTTTATGGCAAACAAATCTATCATATTGAAAAAATTAAACCCTGTAACCTTGTAATTGTTTCATTTAAAAGCAAATTTCATACAATGCTCAATGATATCAGTATAATATGCAACATACAAGACTACTACAACTGAGTAAATTAAAGCTATATATGCCGTTATATATGAATCTCGATTCAGGTATAAACGTGTATGTTTTTCATACAGCTATATAATTAAGTTAGTAACTTTCCTCAATCACATTTAGAAGTACTGGTAATCATAATCAAGTTTATTTCTATTTAATTATCTACTTTTCATGTCAGATAGTAAATGCCAATTTTGAAATATTCATCATGTGATGTTGCGAGCTTAAGGTAAACAAGATATCACACAAGCAGATCCACCACAAATGTCAATTCTATAAAATTAATATGCATTAATAGCTAGAAATTGCTGTTTTCCCTATTACATTGAATGGTCCAACACAATATGTACTTTGTCTACCAATTTTAAATTATTTAGCATTTTTCAAAAAAATAAATTTTATAAACAAGCACTGTGTATACATGTATATGGTACTGATAAAATTTGGGCCTGGATCCAGCATCACAAAAATACTGTTAAAAACGGCATATATAGCTTTAAAAGCTGTATCAATTAATTCAAATTAAGGCGTACATGTAAAATTGTTTCCCTTCACCAATAAGGCATATAGATTACGACACACAAACCGCGTCCCCATTCATTATTTGTCTATTGAATACTCTGTTTATACAGATTTTTACCTGGTTTGTAACAATTTTGCTTGTAAAGCTTCCCTAGACACAGATTCAACAAAATGTTTTAAACACAGTACATTAATCAAACAAGATATCTGTTAAATGGGTCAGTCTGTTTATCAATAATGAATTCATTTACAGTTAAAGTTACTACATTGGCATTTAATCTTTATGCAAAAAGTTTAAAAAAAATTGTAACCATAAAACTTATATAAGGGACATGCAATTAAAAAAGAGAATCAAATAAAATGGATAAAATGAATAGATACTGAATTATACACTCTGTAATTCATTGCATATTGATTAAGACATTGTCTGTCTAATCAAATGGTGGAATTTAGAAAGTAACCAAGTGTGTTTATGGAAAAATTCATTTGAATTTTTGCATTGAATCTAAAGGAAACCATAAACAAACTTGTTCAAAGTGTACATTGGTGTAGTTGATTGTACATGGAATAAAGTGGTTCTTAGGAATTACAGTATACCTATCAAGAAAAGGTCCTTAATATAATTGAAACATATGCTTAATTATATATTTCATAATAAATTAAGTATAATATTCAAATATATATTCAAACAGGATTAAGGCATGACAATTTTGAATTTAGTTGTCTGCAATATACCTTTACACTGTCTCAGAGCACATATAACAAGATATAACTGATTTGTAATATGATTTATTTAACTACAATGTCATCTTATATAAAATTAAGATTTCTTGTATGTCGATCTGTTAAAAATGTACTGGTAAATTTAAAATTAATGTAATAAATGCATGAATATAAAATGTCTTCAAGGGCATTTGAATCTATAATATACCTGGTAATATATAATTGATATAAACTTTGACGGGCTTTAAGATACTGATACAGGGTATATGAATTGAGGTTTTTTCATTTCTACATTAAAGTGATTGGTGCATGAAAGCATGCATGCAGATGTAAAGAAAAGCATTCAATTCTGGAAGAAAAAACTGAGAGTGTCCTTTGAGAACCATATAGTATATATCTTACGAGATATGGGAAACTGACTGACTGTGAATAATTAATAGACATCGGATTAATTAAAAGTATATTGAAAAATAGTCATTTATAAATTTCATTAAAGAGTTCTAGCTAACAGTTTACTGCATGAACAAAGAAATGAAATTACCCAAGTATTATATCATTACATTGTACAAGTATCTACCTATGAATATTAAGCTAAAATTAATATCTAGTCTTACAGCAAATTCATATCATCTGCAATTCAGTCTTAAATCATAAAAACATTGAAAATCCACTAAATTATTCTAGCAATATCCACAAACATGCAATTCAAAATTTTAGCAAGAATATAATCACAAACAGAGCTGACAATTTTCATCTACAAATATTGGCTAACAGCTCAATAAGATAATTTTCACCAGTCGAGGGTGGAATATTCAATTATACTAATTTTAACTCACTCACCTTGACGAGTATCCTCCCTCTTTGGGGACATGATGGTGACTCGGCTTTTATTTGTGGCTACTGAGACCTCTGTGATAAAGGTCTTCTCTTCGGGAGGTTTGTCTGCCTGAGTGCCACTGTCCCCTCCAGCTGGAACCTCCTCTGAGGTTGTCTCTTCAGAAGTTTCCTCCCCTGTTTTTTCCTCAGATTCTTTCTCTTCCATATTTTGGTCTTCCTGTGAATATCAAGATAGGGCCAGTGTGAACAGAGAATGAAATTTGCATCTGATTTTGCTTGTCATCTTTTTGGAATTGGGGACATGAATGAAACAATGGAATAAAAAGTATCTATAAATTTTAGTTATATAGTCATGCACATGTACATAAAAATCTACAGCTCAGTATTTTTCCAGTAAATGCAATTCTTTTTATGGTATTGTAAAAATGTAAATAGAGTGGCTTCATTTGAACTTCAGCATCTTAGGTGAAGGAGACATATCTACCTCAGCTTTTTCTTCTACTTGTTCTTCTGTTGGTATTTCAATTCCTTGTTTGGGAGGAGGCCCAATATCCGGTGAAGAGTGCCTGGGTTGAGCACTTATCTCCCGTTTGCTCTGGTTAAACATCGTAGGAAGTTCTCCAATGTGATCTTCAGCCTCTGAACCCCCTTCACTCTGACTGGATTCCCTCTTCTCCTCCTCCTGAGCCTCTACAGCCTTTGGAATAGGACTTGCTCCTGGACTGGATCCCTCATCATCAGAATCATCAGAATACTGTGGACCATGATGCTGCATCATGCCCATTTTTACAGGAGAGATAGAGGAACTCGCGTCAGAAGAGGGAGTGTCCATCATTCCTGGTCGCTTCATTTGCATGTCTCTAAAGTCTTCTGATCCACTCATGGAGGGGGTGTCCATCATCCCTCCACGCCCGCCCGCCATGCCCCTCCCCCTGTCATCATCATCCGAGTCATCACGAGTCTGACGTATTGGTGGCAAAGACTTTTGTCTGGTGAATTGGTCATCATCGTCACTGACATCAGTGACATCCGATCTGAAGGTCAAGGTTAACTGGCCTCGATCAGTGGACCCTCTTGTTCGATGGGACACTCTCTGAGATACAGGCTGACCCTATTAATCAATTGAAAATAGAATCATAAATTTCATTATTTTTTCATACTTTAAAAAAAATCTTTCTTCAAATATTTAAACAAGTCACAGAACTGCCATATATGTAAAATCTAGTACAAGTACAAATATTCTATATGAATAACTTAGACCTTAGAGATTGTACTACTTTGGCATTTTACTAAATTTGTTAAATGATTGGCAGGAAAACATTTGAACCAGCCAGACTAATCAATCTTGATGCTAGAATAAGAGGTATGACTGTCACAGTAAAAGTAGCCCTTACTCTGAGCCGGACTTTTCCACACAGTGTCCCCATGCGATCCTCCAGCCACATGACTCTCTTTCTGGCTGCCAAGATGTCTCCCCCAGTGTGCTTGAGAGCTTCCTCCAAATCCTTGCGTGCATATTGTAGTTCATGGTTTATCTTGTACAATATCTGTAAAATATTAGGAATGAATTCATCATGCTCATCAAAAATGTGGCAATTAAAAAGAATCCTTAATTGATATATATTTCCATTGGATAAAGAATAACTCATTATTATAACTGAGAGATGTAAGATCATATTTACATGCAAAAGAACAAGAGCAGCATCAGATTTCTCTTTTAGGGCCTGTACTTCAGCTCTGAGGCGTTCAATCTCCTCTTCTGTTTTGGCATTCTCTAACTCTGTCAGAAGGTTGTACAAAGTCTCTTGTTTCTCTGCCACATTCTCCATCTGCAAATGTTTATAATCAAAACTGTTACAGATAAATTTATTGGATGTAGTACCAGCTTTATTTTAAAGAATATATTCTGTATACAAATATCACATCATAAAAGAAAATCATTGTAAATGTATTTCAGAAAAATCAGTGATAAGACATGTTCTGCCTTTTTGTAGAGACATGAAGATTTCTGAAAATAAAATTAAATCCAAATAATGTTACATGTACATGTATAAACTTGAACACTGTTCCATTGTGATAACAGCATCCATTTATACAGGTAATCGCATGATCAAGATTTTATGTTATATCTAAAATACATGTACCAGTATATTTTTCATTGAAGTAGTATGAACAATTTTTCAATAATTTCCAACATGAAAATTGCAGTTTACATCACACTAAACCCTACATGTACATAATCATCAATAATACTGTTACCTGCTCTGCAATGAGCATATCAGAGCGATGCTGTACTGCATATTTGGTTTTGAGAGAAATCCCACTCCTTAAAGTTTTGGGTCTCTCATCAATTGATGACATCGGCATTTTTACACAGCTCTGGTTACATCTGCAAATAATATTAAACTTCATAACAAAAAAAAAATCAAAATCCTTGAAAAATATAAATAAACATGTTT
>WFKH01007768.1:23380445-23396127 GCA_016163765.1 Magallana hongkongensis
CCCCCCCCCCCCCCACCATTGATTTTTTTTACTACTGCATGGAATAGTCTGAAATTTGTACATATGTTGAACACCATCTGAAGATGTGCATCAGATGAGATTTAATGATTATATTACAGATTTTCCTTATCCTATATTTTGTACACTGATGCTGAAAAGTAAGGGAGGTAATCCTTACAGATTTTATTTTAATACTGTTTCATATAAACCAAAAGTTTTGTTAAAAATCATTATAAGGAAATATATCATATCATTATTTAATATGAATTATTTTGAATAATGATACTTAAAGCTGTTTAAATTTAGTAGTCAAATAAATTGATGAAATGAGGCTATAGGGCATTAATGTAAATGAAATTCAAAATCATTGATATGATTGTAGTGTTTTGACAATTTTTAATTTTTTTTTTTTATTAAATTCTCCTTTTCACATTTAAATAATTGAAGTATGCAAATTATGATAATGTTTTGCGAGTTTATCCAGGTTAACAAAATGCAAGCTCATCAAAGAAAATTATAGTCCTATGGGATCAATTTTCTGAGATAAGGAGTTGCAATGTACCATAAGAAAAAGTGAGGAAATTTTGAAAAAAAAACTAATTGCATCGATCAAGACTCAGATTAGAAACATAATCAAGGTTTTATCCACATAAGAGCTTTGCATGGCTATTTTCATTTACTGCAAAGGGAGGCTGGGGATATTGTCACTAGCTGCATGTGTGTTTATTTTTTCTCTATGAACACCAAACGACGGTGATATTTATAATTGAGATAACAAGCGCGGATCTAGAAATCCAAAAGAAGGGGGTACATTCTTCACAAAACAGAAAAAAAAATTGTAATGAGTAATGCATTCATAAAACACCAGTTATGAAGTATGAGCCGCTCTGAGCCCAAACCAAGTATGTGTTGTCCAAGGGATAAAATGAAGAGAAAAAATGCAAAACGTTGTATAAACACTAAATACTTTTACAAGTACTACATTCTTAGGCATTTTTTTGGGTAGGCTTCAAACACCATCTTATTGATAATAACCCCTAGGTAAGGCAAATAATTGAATGAAATTCTATGAATAATAAAGAAATATATGACGTAAAATGTTATATAAGGATATCATTCTACCAGGGACTTGTATACTTACGTTACTATATACGTCCCTGATTCTATCCTTTATTTTTTTTTTCTCAGATAGATATAACAAATCAAACCGTCGTGTTATACCGGAGTGGCATGTTTGATGTATCACTGAGCCTGCGGCGGTCACACTGAAGATGTTACCAAAAGTTACTAAAGTAAGTTAACATTTTACTTCTGATATATGATCTATTACTTGTTTGATCCATCGCCCGTTTTTCTCTCGAGATATACTGATTTTCTCTAAAGGCCAGTCTACGAGTGCAGAAGTGATTTAGCTAAAAAGTTAATGTGAGTAATCTTTTATTGTAACTTTTTGTTTCAATTATTGTACATTTATTGATCAACTTTTTATCATTTTCTAGTTTTTGATTTAAAAATAATTTCATGAGCATTTAATTTTCAATGGCGCTTTAATTTATTTTAAACTATAATTATGTTTTTAAAATTAGTAAAATTAATTAAATGAATTTGGACTGCCTTCAGTAGAATAGTTAAATCAAAGAAAAACTAGTTAAATTGGCATATATATACATGTAGCGAATCAAAAAAGGTTCTCCTTTTTTTGATTTAATGAGAACTGAAAAAAGAAGGTTTATAAGGAATTTATGAGAAGTTCCACAAAGTCTCAATCATTCTCTCTAAAAGACGGAATGGCACGTGTTTATAAACCGGGTTTTATGCATGTCACGTGATGGCGATTACCAAAAAAAGTAGGGATGTCAAATTTACTCGAGCGATAGTCGAGTACTCGTTGATTAAATAAAATAATGCTACTGTCACCAACACAGTATATATCTTTTACTCAAAAACATTAAAGAACTTATAACTATATTAAAAACTTATAATTATACGTACTTGATGTATCTTATCTAAAATTAAATCGAAAAGTATATAATCTCAGTATCTTTTAGAAAATGTCTTGGCTTTTCTTTTTTCTTGTGACGATTACACACAATTGAGCTAAGTTTCATCTAAGGGAAATCAAACGTGTCTTGTTCCATGCTAAGTCATTTTATTTTTTATTTAAACAATATTTTATTCAATTATAACATTAAAAAGGATTAGGCAGCAGGCACAGCCTATATTAGCCTTTTCCCTGCTAAGTCATTGTCTTGTGCCTTATCAGCAATTAAAATTTAATGATTTAAAAACAAACGACTTAAGATGATTATTAATATAACAAAAAATATTTGTACAATCACCTAATCCATGAACTAATTGAATTGATATATTTTTTTTTTTTTACTTTATAACGAGTGATCGACTAAAATATTTTAGTCGAGAATCGTATAGACGGAGCGGTAGAGTACTCGAATGCTCGTTGACATCCCTAGAAAATAGTAACATGTATATATAAAGCACCAGAGGAAATCAAAGTACTGGAAGTACTGAAAAGCGCTAACCTAGCTTAGTTCTAAAGGAAATTTACTTTGTCCAAGCTTAGTTAGAAACGAGGCATTAAAAGTATCCAAGGCCAGATAGGTTAAAATGGCGTCGAAGTTGTACTCATCCATATTTATCCTTATCTGAATTACATTTTCTTTAAATATATAATATAATTTATTATTTACATTTAAATTATTGTATATAAAAATCGAACACTTTTGGTAATTGACACTTGTCTGAAACATGGAATAAAAAAGCCTTTGATTTTGTCAGTACACTTGAATTCACACCTGGGTCTTGTGTGCGACAATTGTTTGTCTAACGTTTGCACTTCTACATTGTTGTTATACGTGCAATTTCTTTATAAATGTATTGCATTGATTATTATAGTTGATGTTCTGATTTTTATTGTGCACATGTACTGCATTAAGCTGGTAAGTTGTTGCGTCTAAGTAACAACTGTAAGCTAAGCAAGATATACGTCCATACAGGCGAGATGTACAATGCAGACTTAAAGTGTCTAGTCAGTTTCTTTTATACGTGCTGTGTGGAGAGCGGCGAGCACCAAGAACTTTGGATATTTACATATTTAAATCTGATCGAAATGCCATTCAGTTTTGTTAAAAGGATTTTGTCGACGGTAACATGGAACTAACTCCGTATCCAAGTGATTAGAGTGTCGAACTCATGATCCGTTCATTTTGAGTACGAATGAAGATGTGGCTTTTGCTGTTACTTAATGAATTGAATTATTAGATATTCATTTATTTTACCCCCAATTACAAATTATTTGCTTATTAAACATATGTACAGTTTATTTATCATGATATATTTCATATTAAATTAATTAGATTAAATTAGAGGGATTTTTTCCTGGTGTGTTATTCCACCAATACCACTATACTCTATTTTGTTTTGTTATGCCGCTACTGGCACTGTTAAATGTTATTTTGCAGCATCGCTAAAAAATCAAACAGTTCTTATAAACAAATGTAATAAAAATTACCGGATGTATGGTAGGCAATTAACAATAAATTACACAAAATGAGAAAATATTATGTTTGTTTGCTGATGACCATCATGTTTTGAATTGAACCTTGTATAACTCATTTTAGAGAGAGAACGTATAAAGGTTATGTTTTAATAAATCAAATTTCTTTGAATAGAAAGTTATTTATTTACAACATATTACAACTTACAAAGTAAAACCTCCGTATGTGAAAGATGGAGAAGATATGTAGTTTTCTTGCAATTTGGAAATCAGATATTGAATATTAAATGAACATTTTAAGAGAATACATCTCTTTTCAAAATGATTTATCATTTTGTCAGTGACAAGTAGAACTACTTCTTGGTAAATTATTAAAGCTGCATTGTACGATTTTTTCGCTATTACAGTATTTCAATTAATTCTTCATGCAAACCAATTATTTATAAAGTTATTAAAGACTTTTGCCTATTTACACCAGCAGAATCGGTCTCTTTTCAAAATTAGATATATTTAAAGTATGTGAAATAATTTCTTTATGGGCAAACAAAAAAACCCCAACAACAACAAAACAAGCTGCATCATGGAAATGTTTAAAAAAAACCGTTTGGCTTCGTCCCCCGAATGTTTGGGTTTATTCAACCCGCATGTTATGCATCTATTGTAAACAAAGCAAACTTCAGAAATATTAGGGAATAAAATGTACACAGGTTTATTTTTGAACTGCCAAAACATAACAATTTTATTCATAGCGATGTCAAAGTCGTAATTAATACAATCATAGCAGAATAGACATCAGGAGCGAACTTTAATATGAGGCAAAATAACAAGGTACCCTTTTGTGACGTTAATTGACCGGAAAAACTCCTGCAATGTCTATTATTATGTACATACTTAGCATAACCATCGTTTAAAAGCGTTTCCCAAATTTGATATAAAATCGGACCAAGCAGCTTTAGTGATTTTTTTAGAATCAATGAAAAAAAACGACATAGAAATTTCATCTTTGGAGAAGAAGTGTGCATATATTTTTTTTTTTAACTAAAGTAAACGGAAGTTGGCAATTTTATATTCATGACATTTATCATGTCTCTTTTATTTGATTTTTCTATTTTTAGCTTCTGTATACACACTTTATTTCCTCATCACTGTGTAGCAGCCCATGCAATGATGTACGTAAGGCCCGAACATTAGATTCACAATAGCCCGTGCAATTATGCGCGTAAACCCCTAAAACTGGTTCCCTAGCCGGTTTAAGTGGTATTTATTTCTGCTCATAGAGGGCGGTTATTCCTTGCACCGGAAGTACAAGTCTAACGACAATAAAGCGCTGAGCTATGCTTAGCGCTTTAAAAATAAAATTAGGGTAATTTGATGATTGTAGTCAGTTCAGGAAGATTCAACCCGAGTTTTCTTACAGGTCGCTTGCTTATGCAACATATCATGCTGCAATATTTGCAGTCGTGATCACGAAGCAGAAAGAAATGCCAATATTTTTGTGTTCGGTCGAACCATTGTTTTTTCTTTTAACCAGATATGTCTAATTTTGATAATCGTAATTTTTTTATGAGAAATACCATATGTCTGAATCCTGCAATAATTGCAATTTTGTAAATCCGTGGTTTGTGACAATAATGAATAGCTTGATTGATTCTTTCAGACTGTGAGTGTCTTTTAGAATAGCATGTCGTTGACCGTTGTAAAAAAAGCAGCTGCTGTTTTCATTCTTTTCCTACAAACCGTGCACCTAGTAGTGTGGTATTCTTCAGTTAAAGGCAACCCCCGTGCTATGTATGGACGGAATGGCAACATCTGTAAGCGTATAATAAACAATAATAAACATTTATTTTTTTAACCTTTATTTCGATCCTTTAGGAACCTTCATTATCTGATAGTACAGTAATGGAAACAAAAAGAAACATTTAAGATTGCTTAAAATAGGACATGAATAAGTCCCGAGTTTTGTTTTCTTTTATTGCCATTATAGTGTAATGTGTTTGCACAGTATATACATAGGATTGTTATCATGCTATTTTGATAAACTATAATGGATAAAAAAAATATTGCACATGCTTGTAATTTGATTTTATTTTTGAAGCTATAAACATCTGTCCCCTTATTCCACCAGGCTTAGGTAAGTTTTAAACATTCATTTTCACCGTTAATGTAACGCTGATATAATGATAAAGAACATTTATGCAAAAAATTGGCTTCCAACACTGAATTATTCCTTTTGCATTATAAACATATTCCATCTGTATTTACTTTCAAGATTTAACTCTAGGAGAAGCAGTAGACTGAATTTGGAGTATTAAAATCAATAAACGGAACGGTTGTATTATCAACTTAATTGACGATGTGCAAGTATACACATATTGGTGGTAGGATACGATCGGAGATATTTGTAACTGTTAATTTTGCAAGAATAATGGAAAAAATCGTGGTAGATGAGCATGTGAAAAATTTTGAAAATGGCGACTTGACGAACATTGTTATGTTATAGTACAGGAAATAAGCTGATTAAAAATGAAATATTTTAACGTCAGGTGCCTGACAGTGTGGTTTTGATGTTGTAGTTGCAAGCACTACAATGTTGTGACGTCTTTAGACATCATATTTTTAACGTTTTGACCACCTCGTTCTTTGTAATAAGTTAAGAGGCTTTATGCAAAACAATATATAGAAAGAGAAAGTAGATACATGTATATGTCATTGAGTTTTTTTTCGACTTGTGTGATTTCTATCCTATCTATATGTAATTATCAAAAATCATGGGAGATGGTAATATAATTCTTAATTTGTTGGAACAACGTCATTCTAGAAAGGACCAACACATCGAAACAGAACGGGAAAAAAATCTAATCGTAGTAAACTTCTATTTTGAACTTTGAGATCACGCAAGTATAACAATCATTATTCGTATACACTGCAGAGTTTGTCCTTGTAAAAGCACTCATTATACACTATATTTGAATCCTTCACAGTTGGTAAAATCGATGTGGAGAAAAGCAACACAGACTGGTTGAAGATAGAAAGCAAATACACCATGGTGTCAAATGGTAGTCATCATCCCGAAAACTGCAGTGCAAGACACAAAGTGGCGATTCTTGTACCATTTCGAGATCGTAAAAGCCACCTTAGAATTTTTCTGAATCACATGCACGCCTTTCTTATGAAACAGCAACTGGAATATGCAATCTACGTTGTGGAGCTTGTAGGTTTGACTACACGACATTTTTATAGTGCACCTTATGTAGTCCACAATCACTATACATCGACCCTTATGTCTAACGGATATTCTATACTATACCATACCATACCATACTATACCATCGGGCTAATAACAGGATAATTATCCCAGTTCCAAGGTGACATTCTTTGCACCTGGTTAAAGTTGACCCCAACTCATAACTAAGCACTAACACACAGATATATCACAGATATATAAACCCTTCAATTTCGATAAACCCGATTGCACACCTGAAACTCAGGACCGACGTGTAGTATTCCTTACGTTGTCGTAGTTTTTGTGCGTTAATTTCTTGTTTTATGTGCATTTCTGCTTGTAAATATTGCATTGACCTCTATATTTAATGTAACTTTCCTCCTGCATGGAAAAGTGCGTAGAATTTGATAACTTCATCGCCACCAAGTAACACGGCAATATAAGATGTACGTCCACACAGGTGGGACCACTAAAGCGAAATACATGAGTACTAGTACTTTGAACTGTTTGAAGGTCTGCGGCTGATAAAGGGATTGTGGGGATAGCAGCGATGAAAGGGAAATATGGCGGACAGTGCCTTTTACGAGTCGAGTTAATTAAGTTTTAATTAATTAAAAATGCTCTTTCTTAAAAATCCATGTATATCAAAATTAATAATTGGTCATTGTCCATGTGTATAACACCACTTTTGAATCTCACCTGACAGTTGAGATATTTACCTTTAAAATTAATATTCCATGAGGAAAATAATTCCTAAGCGAGATATAGTTTACCTATAGGATATTTAAAACAAGAATTATATTTCTTATTAGAATATAAGTATTTTTTAATGGAATTTAATTTTGACGGGTAGTTTTTGTATTGGAAATTCAGTTTTTCACCAGATTTTAAAATATATTAATTATATGAAGATATCATTAAATATTATATATTTATCAGTTTATACCGCATACTTATGTTAGAAAACGAGAGAAACAATTTCTAAATATGATGCAGTGGATAATTTTAATACCCCGGTAGCTTACATAATTATAAAACATTGAAATCGACATTATAGATATATATATTATTTAAGGAAAACGAGATACATCAAATTTTCTTTAAAGCAATAATGTAATCAGCTAAACCCGGTTATACAGTCCTGTATAATATCTTTTTGAAAACAAGATCATTACGTTTCTTGCAATTTTGCACTTTCAGATGTAGAAACGTTCTTCTTAAAAATAAAATTTTTACATTTAATATCGTATATTTCATTTTTTTTTCTAAAAGAATTAATTTACAATTATTGTATAATCATTTTACAACATGTATAAGATGCATAGGAAATTAAACATCACAGTCTCATAAACGAGAATGTCGTTTAATTTCATTTTCTCTTTTAAAAAACGAATACTTTATAAAGTTTTTGCGAAGGAAAACACAGATGTTTGTAAGACTTGTAGTAATATGACGTAACTGAGCATTTAACAATGTTGATAAAACTGTTTCAAGATTTTATGAAATTAGAAAAAGATTTCTCCATTTTATGGAAATAAGGAGGGGATAATTAATATGAATTTAATTTTAATGTAAAGTAGTAAAATCAAAAAGGGAAAATGTTGTTCAAGTATGATTTGATAATATTTTTATATTATTATTATTTTTTGCATTTTCTATATGAACAGGATAAAGACATACCATTCAACAGAGGGTTTTTATTCAATGTTGGGTTTACGGAGGCAATTAAAGACAATGATTTTGGTTGCTTTGTGTTTCATGATGTCGACCTCTTGCCTTTGAATGATCAAAACCTTTACCAATGTCCAGACCAACCAAGACATATGTCTGTTGCTATAGACAAGTACAAATTTAAGTATGTACTCCACCATTTCATAAACTGATGTCGAAACCAAATCTATCAGACAGAAAAGTATGATTAAGCTATGAATAATAAATATGTCCATTTTGTGCTTTTAAAAGTGTCTGAAAAACTAATGTGCCCTCGTCGATTAAAATTACAACCACTTTTTGAATTTATACTCTTATAGATTATATTGCTCTGTAAAACGGCTTAAATTGCGAAAAGTGAAGGAGGTTTTATATTTTGAAATTGTTCAGTTTGTATAGGCTCTAGAAAATATGACAATTTTTTTGGTTAATGATAAGAAGCAAGTATTAGAATAGGCCTACAATATAATTAAGTCAATTCTGTCCTTTTATTTTGCAGACTTCTGTATGACCAAAACTTCGGAGGGGTGTCATCAATGACCAAAGATCACTTTAAAACTATTAATGGTTACTCAAATCTTTTCTTTGGATGGGGAGGGGAAGATGACGATTTATTTAATAGGTGCGTTTGACAAATTCTGATAGCGACAGTCAAAGCTTCGGCGTTCCATTTATCTTTCTTATGGTTACAAATATTGACTTTGTTTTAAGTGTACCATTATCAAAATCTTTGGTTTAAGTTTAACATAATTGTTAAAATTTAGTTATGATCAAAGCATATCTTAGATTACCAAAACTAAAGCCACAAGATAGTTTTTTTCAGAGTATTATTTTTTCGGACTTTGCTTGACATTCTTCATATTAAAAGAGACAAACCTAAAGCAGAATAAAGATGGTCACTTTAATAGAGAACAATAAATTTCAAATGATAGTTTAGAACTCCTTTAAATTAAAAGGATTCATTAATGGTAATGCCAATTCCAGAAGAAATATTTAAAATGTCAGCTTCATCCCAATTAATTCATAACATACCATATCAACTGTCGGCAGATATAAGTATTGATAGGTACAAATAGTCACGTGATGAAATGGCAGTATCATGCCTTTATCATTATTTTCTGTTTAGGATTGTTTCAAACAAGATGATAATTTCCAGGATCCTGAGTAACATAGCGTCATATACCATGCTTCCCCATATCCATGCATCTGAAAATCCTTTACGGTAAAAATTCATGAATGAACAGTTTTACTGCATAACAAATATCGGTATTAGTTTGCAATGGGTATAAAATGTGTTTTGCTAAAAAGACAAATTTTCAAAAGGTATGAAGTTTTAAACACTGGGAAAAAAGAAACAACACAGAATGGAGATGGATTAAGCAATTTAAAGTACCATGTTACAGAGAAGATATACAGAAAATTGTATGTTCATATAAAAGTGACCATAAATAAAGCAGGTTGGTACAAACAAAGATATAACATCAATTTGTTAATATGTATGGTAATCTACATTACTTGAGATGCTAATATTATTGTTTGATTATGAGCACTGATTAAGACTGCATTCTAGATAATATAGTTTCCTTTAAAACTAAACTTGATATGTATAGGATCAATTTTAAATCCTCTAGCTTACCACCATAAGAGAAAATAGAGAGCTTAAGTTTGATATAGGGCCCAAAACATTTAGGTTTGGGCAGTAATTTCGATATTTCTATTGAACACACTGAGTTAAACCAATTTAGAATTATACCACTAAAGTAATTGATTATTCAAATCTGCAAATATCCAATCATGGTACAGGTCTCTATTCTTATCATGTACATGTAATTATGCTTTTATTTGATTTTTCATAGTTAAATTTGCATTCTTTTTGTTTACTTCAATATTGTTAACTTATTGTTCTTATATATAATTATTCGATGTTTATCAATTCATTTGAAATGTATTTCAGATGTTATTGATCAGCTGAAAAGTCGTATTAAAGATACATCAAAACTGCTGAAACTATTCAATTTATCGAATTCAACGTTCAAAAAAGAATTTGGGACAACAAGCCAAATCAAGAATAAAACGAAACTTACGTTACATAAGTTTTGAAATAAAGACGTTGTTTTTTGTTTTGTCTTATACCGGTTTTTTTAAGCGATATTAAAAAGCAGTTATCTTTTGCAAATTGATTTTAGTTGCAACCTAGACGGCTTATTTATTAAGGTTTACAAGTAATCATGGTTGATCAGAAAAATTAAAAAAGAAGCATGTAACTTACGCGTTTTAAAATTCCGTCTCCTCGTTTTAATCAAATCCCAAATCAGGAACCTGTAAAAAAGACAAGGCTCAAGTACAGAATGAGACAAAAGAAGTTCTTATGTCATATAATTTTTGCGTAATGATAAAAAAATGATTATCTATACAATTAATCGGGTTAGACAATAGTAGCATGTTGCCAGTAGTTTTCTGTCAAATTAAAAATTAATTATTGTTATAATTAATTAATCATAAAAGAATAGAATAGTAATCTTTTTATGCTTTTGACAAATAAAGGAAGAAAATAAAATAGATATTTATCGACAGCATGACAGGTTAAGAGGTTGACAGGTCGACGTGTCGGCGGATTATCGGGTCGATGGGTTGAAAGGTAGACACGTCGACAGGTAGACACGTCGACGGGTTGACAGGTAGACAGGTCAAAGGATTGAGAGGTAGACAGGTCGAAAAATTGACAGGTACAGGTCGAAGGTTGACGGGTTGCCGATTTAACAGGTCGACGGGTAGACAGATTGATGATTTAACAGGTCGACGGGTTGACAGGGCGTCGGATAGACAAGTCGACGGGTGAACAGGTCGAACACTGAACGGCGAAGGATTCCAACTTTATACACTGAATCATAGTTAGCATTTCAAGGCCGATGGCGGTACATGTGCCGAAGAAATTGAAGGGATTTGGAGTCTTGTGAAGCTTAAGATAAAATCTATGAAAGGTGTATTGCATGACAAAATAGAATCAATTTTGGATGAATTCACATACCGACATAGATATGGTTTCTCGAATGGCGATGTATTCAATATGTTGATGTTTGACATTGCTCATAAATAAATAATAATGGGAAGAAATGTTAATTTCGAATTGCATTATTGTATCATTTAATCAGCTTGTAGTCGACCTGTGAAACTGACCTAACAAACTGTCGACCTGTCGACCCGTCAATCCATTGACCTGTCAACCGTCGACCTGTCGAACTGTCAATCCGTCTACCTGTATTAATAGAAAAATGATGATTTATTTAGATTGACTTTATTAAAATTATATATTATATTTTATATTTTGATAAACATTGTAATTAATGTACAGAACAAACCGATTAACTCATTATAGTTTCGAGGGAACTTTTTATGTCTTACACTGAACTTGATCCGAAGATTGTAATACATTTCCACTATAGACCATATACCATAGACCATATACGACCCGCCCAAGGGATCATATGGTCCGTGAATTTCTCAATTTTGGTAGAGGGCTTCATGGACATCATTACCATGCATTGAGTTTTCCTCAAAAATATATGGGAGTAGAGAAGAGGAATTCTTTTTAAAATTTAATAAATTTTCACTTTATAGACAACCCTTGAACCAGGGACCATGTTTTTCACAATTTTGGTAGAAGGCTTCATGGACATCATACCTTTTTTCCCAACAATTGTTGGAGTAGATAAGATTTTCGAAAATTTAACTTTTTTGCTTGATTGGCCCCACCCATGAGGCCGTTGGGTGGTATAGTCATATATTTCATAATTTGTAATCCTCTTATTCTAGAGATGCTTTCTATCAAAAATGGTAACAACTGGCCTTGTAGTTTTCAAGAAGAAGTTTTTCAAAATTTATATTCCTCATATCCTAGAGATGCTTTAAACCCAAAATGGTAACAATTGGCCATGTAGTTTTCAAGAAGAAGTCTTAGTTAAAAATGTAAAATTGTTTACGGACGACAAACGGCGACGGAAGAAGACCAATTGCAATATGTCACCTTAGTGACTCAGGTGACCAAAGAATGGAAACAATGCGACACTAAGGTTTATTACTTGATCTAGCTATAGCTTTTAACCTTTGCTTACATAAATTGAGTATCAAACGGGTGCGATACTAATTATGCACAGATTTCTGTTTCTACTTCAATTTTCCCTGTATATCACTTTTTGTTTAGTTTGTCTTGTATAACTCTGCAGTTATCAAAAGTTATGTAACATTATTTGGGTTCTTTTAATTGTATAGATAATCATTTTGTATCATTACGCAAAAATTATTTTAAATAAGAACTACTTTTGTCTCATTCTGAACTTGAGCCCAATCTTCTTTTCCACTCCCATATATATTTGAGAAAATCTGAATGCATGAATCTGGTGTTTATGAAGCCCCTTACTTAAATTGAGAAATTCATGGTCCCTCGGTCAGGGGTTCATAGAAAAAAACCGAAATGATGCTCATGATGGCCAGGAAGCCTTCTACCAAAATTGTGAAATACATGGTCCCTGGGCCAGGGATTCAGGCCTTAGTGAAGGGTCAATATGGCCATATAGTAAACATGTATTAAATCTTAAAAAATCATCTTCTCCACTCCTATATACATTTAAGAAAAAAAATCAAGAATGGTTATGATGTCAATGAACCCTCTACCTAAATTATGAAATTCATGGCTCCTGTGTCAGGGATTCAGGCCTTAGGGCAGGGCCAATATGGCACATATGGTGAAAATGTATTGAATTTTATAATATTTACTACAGTACTATCACAGTCGTGGGAAATAAAATGAATGCATTGTTATTATTTACATAATTGTGATAATTGTCGTAATTACAGTAATTGTGAAATTCACTGTCCATGGAACAGGGGTTGAGGCTTTTTATTGGGGGGAGGGGGGGATGACAAATATGGCTGTATAGTGAACATGTAATTTTTAGGTCACTTGAGTCACTTGGGTAACCTCTTGCCGTTTGTCGTCCGTTAACAATTTTACATTTTTAACTTTATCTTGAAAACCACAAAGTAAATTGTCACTTGGCCATATTTAATTAAATATGACATCTCATTGTGTTCTATTTTAGGAAATCTAGCTACTTTAATTTCCTGTGCATTGTATGCTTATAGAAATAAACTATATGCATGTTGTGTGCATTTTAAATGAAACTGAATATTATAAACGATTGATTAAAGGCCTGCAGGTATCTTTTTACTAAAAGTTTACAATGTTTGGCCCCTGGAGCTTCATCCGACTCTTGGTCCTCCCCTTTTATGAATAAATGTTTCTCAAACATCAAATAATAAAGGTGGGGGTAACACTCAAAGGAGTCTCGGATTAGTTAGACTCCAAAATGAAGCTTAAAATGCAAAAATGAGACCCTCTGACAGGTTAGTCTAATCTAAGGATTATGGTCCTCAGGTGACCGTCAAAGCCTGTAGATCTCTTGTTTAATCATTAAATTTAATTCTCATGTGTCCTAAATGTAACGAATAGCAATTGGAATTAATACCAAAAATGCTAATAATTTCAATAAATGACGTAACATCAAACCGTATTAATGACAACGTAGGTAATAATGTTTAAAACGTGGACATGCAAATGCCCAAGAGAATGTTTTGTCTAAATTTATGTATTTTTAAAAAATCCATCTGGTTTCAAATTCATGACTTGCAAGATGTACATGTACATAAAGCTGATGCTAGACATCAAGTTAATTTATTGTTTATTTTAAAAAGGTAGGATGTCAATAGAACACTCCACATCATCAAGGTGAATCTTACGGTCAATTTTTGTACAATTTGATGATGATGTATTTTCATACCCGTTGACATCTTAATATTCCCCACACCACCACACCACCACCGTTACCAAATTACCACCACATGTTTTTTCCCCACTTTATTGCGTCATTGGAAACGTATTGAAATTCATTCGTTGAAACAGTCCCCGTGTCTCGTAATATTTGTTGATAATGCAGCTAGTTTTTGACATAATCTTGCAGCAAAGTAAATACATGAGGTTTTGTTAACGCTTTATCTGCTGAGGAAGACTTTTATCGGTAGTTATCAGATAATTTTTGAAAATTATACAGGCTGTGTACGGTGAGTTTATTCTTGATTTTTCTTTGCATTAGTAGGGCGTTTTAAAAATATTACACGTTCGGCACGTGATTATAAACGGAACTTATTTCAAAGTGCAGCAAAAGTACATATTTTGGCATGGAGAATTTTTTTTAAAATGTAAGTGTCTGATTAGATAATTGTTTAAAACATTGTTAATAAAATAATTTATATCGGTACATATCACTGATATGCACATTTTTTTTTTACATTTAAACAACATAGACGTGGGGCATCCAATCTCTTTTTAAGTAACATTTCTTTTTTTTTAAATAAAATTTTAAAAGGAATATAACAAAAAAATGTACTATTTATAGAAAATCACTTGTTATAGTACTATTTTTAATGTAAAGTAATAAAATGGTTACAATATCTTATGAGTTTCTTTTATATTGTCTTGTTTTTATTTGTTTTTTTTAGGTTTCCGATTTTCTCCTATGTGAAATCATGTTATATACTGCCAAACTCTCTTTTTGTGTTGCAATTGCCATCCAAATGTGTTTAATTTGCGTGTGGATATTTTTCTATAAAAGAGATTCCCAAATGTGTGGACGACAGTATGGTATGTATAATGATGGCTCCGTTTTAACCATCAAACTTTCTTCGATACAATTTGGTAACCTTAAGAATTCTAAAACAGTTAATAATGACCCCCTTTAAATAGAAGTAAGTCTAGAAATAATTTGAACATGTGAATAACAGAAATGCTTTGGAATGCAAAAAAATACTAGTATTTCTACAGTTTGCATTATCAAAAAATTCATTATTGAAAAAAAAATTAAACAGTAGAATGAAAATACAACATATGTTACATGTGAAACAGCAGAATTTGTTTAAAACGAGTCATTTGATTTACATATAACTGTCAAACTAATCTGCACTTTATCTAGCAGATGCAAATCCGTAACCATTTTGTAAAATTTTAGCATGATATCATTTTCCAGAACAAACACTTTTATCGTAGAATGTTAAATGTTGTAAAAACACAGACAAAATGATTGCCCATCTAGAATCGGCAGATAGTAACAGGAAGGACTACATTATTGAATAGAACTTGGAATCCATACTTACAATAAAGGCTAACTATTTCTAAATATATG
>WFKH01007768.1:23414371-23435969 GCA_016163765.1 Magallana hongkongensis
AAAAAAAAAACAAATTTATGAATATATGGTAAAATCAGTTTCAGTCTTCCACCAAATCACGTGTGATTTAACATACTGAGCTACCAAATAAACTAATATCTTAATAATTAAGCAAATAAGGTACTTATTTTGATTAATGCCATAATATAAAGAGACCATAAACTTGTTCAACGATTTTTGCTAAAGCAGACATAACAAATGTAGTATCCCTTACAGTTGCTGATTGTTTTAGCGCCAAGGATTTTTTTTATTTTAAGGGACAGAACGATATATGTTCTCACTTTATTCAACGAGATATTAGAATATCAATATTGATCAATTATGAATAACAGTGTGCCAAATCTATGTTCACTTCATGTTATCAATTTTCTTTAATTTGTTGAATTTAAGTAAAAAAGCTAAATGCATATCCATATGAACAGAGAGGACTTGTTTCTGCTATAATGACTAATTGTCGGTCATACTGAATTAGAATTCAGTTATTTCTAATGTGAAAATAAGAGAGGGAATTTGATTTCCAAAAACTACAACCGTTTGCTAAGAAAATGAAGTATGACAATGTGTTATATGACGGTATATGATTACTTTTTAGGATATCAATTTGCACTTTTAAGGGTTTTAAAAAGTAATTTATTTTAAGAAATGTATCAGTTTTACGGTTTTTTAAAAGGCTATAAAATAAGCTCATTCAAGCAGAAGTTATGATACTTGAATGTATTTGTATAAATAAAAACAATGTATGAATGGATGTGTTTAAACTCTGCTCTCTATGATAAAATTTTTCCGTCGGATCGTGTGAAGTGGCAAACATAATGAAAATCCAATAAAGGCACTGTTTAGGATTATCTCTTTAATCCACACTGATTTCGAGGAGGTTTTTTACGGGGGGGGGGGGGGGGGGGGGGTTTCAGTGGGGGGGGATTTAATTGAAATAGAAAAACGACAATTCAATGTGTGTTTTAATTGATATAATTTTTAAATACATCATACTAGACTAAGTTACATAAATTGAAAACACTTTGAATGTAACTTTTTATATATGCTTATGCAGTTTTCATTCTATTTTGAGATAAACTACATGATTTCAGATGTGAACCTGCATGCAATTTTATACTCTAGAAGTATTAAAAAAAAATTCATTACTGCATTCACGATATAATACATATATATCAATCACACCTGGGTATGTAATTAGGGCATGTGCATCAAACCCTTGATATAAGAAAACCAATAATTTACGCACGTATCATGGTTATGGTTATGGTTATACATATTAAATTCTTTTTAACTCATACATGTAAACCTTGAATTGAATTAATTCAAATTATCCAATATTTTTCAAAATTTTTTTATAACTTCAAAATAACGTTGGTTATAGTTAAAGCATAGCATTACAAACTCAGACACCGTAGACTGTACTTAAACTGACTTCAAGTCTCACAGAGTCTCAATTTTACTTGATTAAAATCATTCGAAAAAATACTAATAGCTAACTAGCAACAGGCTTGACCTTGGTTAAGTTTTTTTTTAATATTCATTGGAGCAGCGGTCGGAAATAAGATTTTTGCCATAAACATTAAAGATATCGAGATAACATTTGCTTTATTAAACATGTAGCTGATATTAAGATTATTTTTAGCCGGGCTCATTGCGTAAGCAACGGCCAGGCTATAGCTATTGTGCAAGGTTTACTGGATGTTGACTGAACATCAGTTGAAATCGTTCTTTGCACAAAAATGTAGTTCCAACTTAACAGAAAACGTAGAATATATAGCATGTCTGTTGGTCAATGATAGTTTACATCTGATATATTTAAGCATCACATGGTAATCTTGTTTTTTGTAACATTATAAATACTTCGAGTTTGCAATGTAAAGTTGCTGAGCGGCGGAATACATTGTTTACACTGATAGCCTATGTCATTCTAAAATTATAGATCCCGTTATCAAGCTGAGAGTACAAATTGTTGCGGGAATTGTTTTAAGAGCGTGCACAACATTTAATCTTAGTACTTAGTAGTGGTGTTAAATATCTACCCCCCCCCCAAAAAAAAAAAATTAATAAATAAAAATGTATTATATTTACGATATAAATATGTACATGTATTAATACGCTTATTAACCTAATTCTTAAATAATCACTCAATGTGTCTATTCAGTTTAAAAAAAAATTGTAATAATGCCATTTCATGAAAACGTTTCCAATACACAATATTTACATTTTCGACTGTCTTTGTCTGTGATAACATTACGAATCAATTTTGAACCCTAAAACCCAATAACTTCATAAATCATGAGTGACACAAAATGGGCGTGTCTTATAGCATAACCGAAAAACGGGATTGGCTGCGCTGCGTAGTAATACATAGCATGTGCTACGTAAAAACAATGTGCTTTTAAAATAATTTTGTTTTAAAGTGCACAAATTGGAAATATTATAAATATAAGTAATAAAGAATCATTCTTTGAATATTATGAGGTGATAATTTCGGTCGGAGCGTGGTCAAATCTATCATAAAGCCCGAAGGGCTTTATTGGATTTGACCACGCCCCGACCAAAATTATAACCTCATAATACTCAAAGAATGATTCCTTATTCCTTAATTTAAATGAACCTGGATATCTGTACTTTGAGTACTTTGATTAGTATTTTTTATTTGTATTTGTGAAGGTCAAACATATAACATTACTAATTTATGAAAAAATGAATGTATTTTTACCATTTTTCCAGCTTAAAATAAATACAATGTTTAAAGTATAAAACTGTCAAAGATAAAATATTATTTATTATAAAACACATGCATAATACATGTATTTGATAACTACATATGCATAGTCACAGAGATTTTAAAAAAGAAACCCTAAATTTTACCTAAAATTTATCAACATCTTTTACTTTATTTTGTAGCCAACATTATTCAATTTATTTTGTAAAACCGGGCCATTTGCAAAAGCTAAACAACATCTTCAATGAGCTTTTGAAGTAATTGTGCATGCAACAAAAACATTTAAAACTATAGCTAGATGCTGTCATTAGACAGTAATACCCGCACCAAGTGTTTGCCCCTAAATAACACTGTTTTGTACCAGTTTTAGTAAAAACGAAGGATACATGCAATTTCCGGTAATTTTTAAAAATTATAATTTTCATAAATTGAGATCCTATCCCATGATACACATGAGCGGCCCTTTATGTACAATTTGGGGTTAAACTTTTTGCATGTGAATTTTAAGTTAATCAAAAATCTTAACATTTCATGTCATAAAAAGTATGGTCTATATTATTCTTACAAACAAAATTAAATTATGCCCCCTCTTCTCGGCGGTTGCTGGCTTTAGATTTGCTTCTGTATGCCAACATTATCGTGTGCACGGATTTAGAGAAGGGGTGGTAGTGGGGGTCTAGACCCTCCTCCCCCCTTGAAAATTCATTAATATTACCGTAAGAGTAAAATTACCAAAAATACACCTCGGACCCCAATCCCCCCACCCCCCCCCCCCCGCCAACACAAATACAAAAATTTCCTTACCCCCCCCCCCCCCCCACACACACACACACACACTCCTCATGGATAAATAAACATTAGAATATTTTGATAACAACGAAAGCCTGCCTGTACATGTAGTTGCAACAAAGAAGATTGTAAACAGTCAGTGTTTGCCAAGGTTCGTCGGACCGTCGGATGAATCCGATAAAATTTTACAAGGTCCGATAAAATTCCTATAAATCCGGGACCAAATGTCCGGAAAGGTTTTGAGCTCTATTTTTCAAATTTGGCGAAAAGAAATCCAAATGTGGCGAAAATCAATTTTTGGTGACTCCTTAAGTGTAAAATTTTCTCTTTAATGTGTTCCTCTTTTATACCCTTGTTTATTCGGTCAGTCTGTTACCGGTAATTCAATCACCACGTGCAACAGGAAATCTTGCGTCACTTCAGTGCACACAGCTCTAACCATAGATGAGCCCCAGGTTATTTAATTTATGGCTGCAGACAATCACTGTTATGTAACAGTTGGAAAAGTGCTATCACTGCAGTGGTCAATTGTTTAACAATAAGTGTCTGTCTGGAAGTCAACCATCTTCACATTAAAGGTGCGAGATCGTAATCTGAGAATGGGACTAATTAATTAAACCGTTGAACTTGCTAAACTTTAGTTATTAGCAGAATAAGATATATGGTCAAAAGTTTAAAATTTTAAGCCAAATATCTTAAATATTATTTGTTTCCAAGTATAGAAGTTAAGAAATATGTTATGTAATGCAGCCGGTTGCCATAGAAATCATCACAATACTGCAAGTGATGACAGCTTTTTCTTAATTCACTTGACTTACAGACAACGACATATTTGACTCCCAAAAATATTTATGCACTTCTCAAAGTCATACCAAAGTGGAATAGATATATGGGCAGTTCTTCAAAGAATTTTATTTATTGTTATATGCACGTTGATAATAAAAACTTTTTATTGAAGCTGTATGCAACTCACTGACATAAAACCAAGCAGAATATTTTAGTTTTACATCTGGCTTGTCAAAATGAATGGGAGATTGTAAACTTTAAGCTTGTTAATTTTGAAATAGTCTAGAACAGAAGAAATAGTACTGTGATGATTTGGAATATTTCATTTGAATTTTCAAGAGGAATATGAAATAATTCAAATAAATAACTTTGACACCTTTTCTGTGTGTTTTTTAAATAAATATTCTTATCTAATTAAAGTTAAATTCGGTTTGGTAAAAATGTAACTGGTCCTGTAAATAATTTGACTGTGACGGACCAAATGTCCTGTAAAGATCTGAGGACCTTGGCGAAAACTGACAGTGCAAAATAAATGACATAATTATGACATAATTATATATAATTGCACAATGATTTTCAATGCAAAACTGCCAGGACAGAAGATATAATTACTGATTTAATGTGGTATAAGACACATGTCAATCTTTATGTGGAAAAAAGTGCGTTATAATCAAAATTCTTTCATGGTGATGTTTTAGAATTTTAAAATTTTACAATACATGTATTTGGCAAAAAATAAAATAAGTTTTTAAATTTTTTGAAACTTAAGTAAAAAATAGAAAAGCCCCAGCAGGATTTGAATTCTCTACTTAAAGACCCGTAGTTAACACTCTAACCCATTGCGCTTCACTGTTAGGTATTATTTTGGGGGAAAATATTATATTTATACTTTATTGTTTATTTCAATAGGGAGTACATCACAATATGCAGGTGTCCTGTACCACCTTAAGACTGAAATGTGTGTTTTACGTAGTTATTTACCTAATAAAATAGTGCAACGGGTTTTGAAGAATAAAGTCATAAAAAAAACATGCATGTTACAAATAACTGTTCTTTGTCTATAGTAATGTACACAACACAGGTCTGCATGTCGCATTAGCAAGTACATCTAGTTTTACCCAGCTCTTCGTTTAGATGGGTTTCACGTGGTGTAAATACTAGTCTCGTTCAACCAGACGCTCGGCTGTCTCCGTAAATCTCCGACGAGCAGAGAGTCTGGTAAAGCGTCACGTTGATAACCGCTACCGATAGGTGGCGCTGATTTAGTTTCATTTTGAATCGTTGTCAATGTGTGCCGGTTAAGGATTTGTGTGATATACAGTACTTTATTTTATTGCCGTGAAAATTATGGAACTTACGTCGATTTAGTCTTATTCTTCTTATTCGCTTTCCATAGACTCATTAAACATGGCTGAACTTAAGTTCGACGAAGCGGTGAATGTTTGTGTATATACAGCCAAGACAGCTGTAAAATAGATTAATTATTGGTTTTACCATATCCCATAAGGTAACACTCCAAATAAATCCTTTCCATTTATAACCGTTTTTAAACTTTCCAGTCGTAGATCTTTCAGTTTAAACGGCAAATTCATTCCATCATAGATATTGTTTACATGTTTATAGGAGGTGTGTTTCTTTCAACCAATCAAATTCAATACCAGTATTTTGGTAAGCCTCGTTTTGACGTTACAAACATTAACGTGACGCTTTACCAGACTCTCTGCTCGTCAGAGATTTACGGAGACAGCCGAGCGTCCGGTTGAACGAGACTATGTTAATACCGGTATGTGTTTTCCATATGCAGAAAAGGATTAATTAACATGCATAAACGTTTCTTTTGTGATGATCAGCAAAAGGGATTCATATTGTGCTCTAATTGGATTATCATTATGATGTTGACCAATATAGGTAAGCATAAAACATCTAGTAGAACAATATTATGATCGAGCCACCGGTATAGGTATAATTAGTTTTACTTTCACTTTCTAAATAAGTGATCTCACTTTGCCAGCATCTGTCAGTTTAATTGTATAAGTAATTTTTTTCATTTGTCAGACTTACACTATTGAGTTGACCTCATATTGACCCTGTGACATTTTGTATTACATGTAAGTAAGTGTAGAGACTTCCATGTTTACATAAGTTATTAGGAAGGAAGGAGTCTTTTTTCCTTAATGTATTATGATGCATCAAATATAATGTAGGCCATGACCCTATGGGATTGTTCTGAACCCATGAAACAGGAAAATACCAAATATCTTGAAAACTTTTGGGATCCCCACGGTGACCCCACCACTAAACCGTATATAAATATTCTTGTTTCTAATGTCATTATGATGCATCAAATATCAAATGGTGTAAAGTACATGACCCCCAGGTGTTGTCTTTAACCCCCCCCCCCCCTCTGAAATACATGTAGGAAATGATGATATATTTTGATAACTTTTGAGATCCCCATCCCTAAACCATATTTATTCTTGCTCTTTGTGTCATTGTGCATCAAATGGTATATATATAGGTTATACCCCCTTGGAGACACCCTGACTTTCTAGAATTGGAAATAATAAAGTATTTTATCTTATTCATATGTACGTTTGCCCATGTGGGTAATTCCTAGCCTAATGATGAACCTGCTTTGTTTAGGAGACTTTACAATTGCCCCGAATACATCTAACATTTTGTTTATCTTAAGAATTAAAAAGCAATTTCCAAAATCTTAATGTGCGTCTAGAGAAAAATACCAATCAAGATATGATTTATAATTTGCTACTGTACACATGTAAGAGTGTAAAAAGACTCTGAATCTTTAGAACCAGGTCTGATTGGGGGGGGGGGGGGGGGGGGGGGGGGGGGTGGGGGATAAACATTTAATTTTAATCGTTTATTGTTATTAATTTTAACTTTAGTATTGGTTATTGATCCCCAAGTAGAAAATAAGACTTCTGATCATATCAATAGTCATTTGTCAATTATGCAAGGTGTAATGTGATTTTTTTAAAAACATTTTTTACCAGTTTATAAAACTTTTTAGACCCCAAATTATATTTTGAATTTAATAGATCATTCGGCAATTAAGAAAAGTGTAAATGTAAGTTTTTTTTATTTAAAGCAAAAATAAATGCAAGGTTTTTTTTTATTTTAAGAAATTAAAAAAAACAGCGTAAGGAGGGATACATGCGCGGATCCATAAAGTTTTTCCAGGGGGAAGGGGGGGGGGGGGACATATTTTTTGGTTTTGCCGGGGGGGGGGGGTTCGAGGCATATTTTTGGCAAATTAATAATGTAATTTAAAGAAATTTGATTTTTGGAGGGGCCCCCCCCCCCCCCCGACTCCATCTCTAGATCCGCACATGGAATAAATGTTAATTTACTGCTACTTTTTGACTTCCAGGATTAAATCTAATTTTTTCAAACTTATTGCACATTATTTGGCTACTGCAAAAAATGTTGACGTTTTTGAAACCAGATTTTTTGTAAAAATATGTCATTTTTCAGCCATCAAATGACTTCCAGGACAAAATTGAAATTTCCGAAACCTCATTGCGCATCTATAGGACACCCAAAACAATTCCAAGAGATGATTTGTCTATTGTTGAAAATGTAGGAGGAGTTCGAGGAAGAAGGTTTTTGTGAAAAAACGTCATTTTTTACCAATTATTTGACCCCCAGGACTACCAGAGAATTTTTTAAACCTTTTTACAAAACAACATGACACCCCCAATCAAACTCCAAGAGTTCAGTTTGCTGGTTTTAAGATGTAAGAGCAGTTTGAGAAAGCAAAACATGACAGACGGACGGACGGACCAGGATAACAACAATATACCCGAACTTTCTTTAGAAAACAATAATTTTAGTTTTATTAACTCAACGCAGAGCAAGTCTATAGGAATCACGTACAACATTTGGAAATTTTGGTCGAACACAAAGCAATCATTACAAGTTTGTTTGTAAATTTCAGTCCAAAGATTTTGAATTCAATCGGGGTTTCTTGTTCAATGTTGGATTTAAGGAAGCTCTGAGAGATTCTAGCTACGATTGCTTTGTGCTTCACGATGTGGATCTCCTCCCGGAAAACGATCACAACATCTACACCTGTCCTGTTGACCAGCCAAAACATTTATCCGTCATCTTGGAGAATTGGAAATACAAGTAAGAATCTAGTCTTTTCAAATGATTAATTTTTCACACTTACTATTGTTTAATTTACATATATATCGATGTCGATTGAAAGAACATCCTTGTCATAGTTCAAATTAAACCATGATGGTGTTCTTCAGATTACCGTATGATACAAATTTTGGTGGTGTTTCGGCCTTGACAAGAGAACAATATGAAGCTGTCAATGGTTTTTCAAATAGCTTCTTTGGTTGGGGAGGAGAAGATGACGACTTTTACAACAGGTTTATTATTTTTGTTCAAAATTGTTTTTAAGTTGTAAAAATAAACTTTAACAATATTTTAAATTAATTCTTTAACTTCTACTACATATATGTATATTGAAGTTGGTTTTACACACATTACTGTGCATTTAATAGATCTATAAAATATCTACTTTTATTCATGATAGTGCAATTAAATGATATAGCAAAAAAGAATCTGTTGTTTTATATATATTTTTGGATGTTCCAAAAAAGTATTACTTTGGATGCTAAAGAGAAAAAATGACTGTGATGTTCGTAATGATGTATTAACTGCAAACTGTAAAATAATCTCGCATGATAAAAATTGCGTAGATATTTTATTTTTTTTTTTAAATAAAAAAGTATTTATAAGAATATAAATATTATTTAATGATATTTTTCATAAAAAAATAAAGGGAAAATTTACATTTTGGAAAGAAATACGATAAAGGGATTGCAAGTATCCATGACCGAGGTACAACATTGAGTAATACACTCTCATATTAAGACTTACACATTATCGAGTTTATAGAGGGTGGTTACTAGCTAATATGTAAGATGTTTTTAAAATGGATATCCTCCAGGCAAACTTTTTTGGCAATTTTTTCAATAAAGTCAAACATATATAGAAATAATTAACAGTTCCCTCAAAAAGTGCACCTCTCTACCTTTTATTTCACCGCATAATTATATTGTTTCATTATATAACAAATGTTCTCAATTACCGATGCTTATTGTCATCATTGTCTTTGCATATATATCTATTTGGTATCAGTAGCCATTTTCATAACCTGGATTGCATAACCTTTCCATGATAAAAGCAGAGCCTTCGGGGAAGAAACAGCGAAATATTCCTGTTTCAAGTACAATGAATATTTATTTTACTGATTAGTCAAGATCGTTGCACTTGGATCTGACATATATTTTTCTTAACAAAGAAAGTTTAATTCTTCAGGGTATTATGGGCAAATATGTCCATATACAGATCTATAAATGGTTTTGGAAGATACTCTTCCCTTCAACATGTGGCAGCAACAGAAAATCCAACGAGGTTTCTTTTTATTTGTCTGTCTTTCTGTATGTATTTATATAATCTGATTAAAATTAGATCAATTGATCTGCTTTAGTAGATCGCTACAAGGGATCTTATTTTAAACTATCAATCAAGCATCTATATGTCTATCAATCAATCTATCTATCTATCTATCTATCTATCTATCTATCTATCTATCTATCTATCTATCTATCTATCTATTTTTCTATCTATCTTAAGACTGTCTTAATAGATTGGATGTTAATGAAGCTGATAAGCACAACAAAGGTTTTTTTTTCTTCAGGCATGAAATCCTGAGTACAGGAAAAGGGCGTATGTGGAAGGACGGGCTGAACACCCTGAAATATTTAATAATACAAAAAAAATCTAAAAAACTGTTCATTTATATCAACGTAAAAATCATATAATGTATAATTCTAGAAAACAGTAGTAGAAGCTCATTGTTATCGATTAAAAGAAGACAGTTTTAATTTTTGAAGCAATCTCAGAAAAGAATATAGAAAGATAAATTAAAACAAAAGCAGTATATGTTCATTAATTGAAATTCGGTGACAAGACAATACACAAAATTCTATTTAATTCAAGTTCTTTGCAATATACACAGGAAGACATCCTCAGGTTAAAACAGCGTGATTTCGTTTCTCTTGGAAGGCAACAAATGTTAAATAAATGAAAATGAAATATAAATTTAGAAGTTGTGTTTTACTTTTTGTTTTTTAAAAAGTGGTGACATGGCATTATTCACCTTCACAACTCATAACAATTATCCTAGTATTGGTAAAAAAAAAAAGGGGTATATAAACTATAATATATAATGGATTTTGGAAACATACCAAACTGGAAATGAATCCTGACATCAGTTAGACCATTAATAGTGTAAACGATAGGACATCTATAAACCATTAAGAATATTCTAAAACTCTTCTACCAAACAAGCTTTTTTTGCATTTCACTTTGTACGTACAATAGAGGTGCATTTCTTCTCTGCCACATATCAATATGAATATATTTGTTATGTACCTTAAGTTCATCATTAGAGATTAGAGAAAAAACACATCTTTAGGTAGCTCACTACATCAAGGCATGCTTTTTAAGACACAACGTCCCAAGATGGCGATTTAAATGCTTTGTAAAATTGTTTTTATCAATCGATTTGGTTGAATATCATCATAGCTCAGTGATTAAAGTATCGGACATGTAAACAGCAGATCGCGAGTTTGAATCCACCTGGAACTTTTCTTCATATTTACCGAATTAATTTTTTTTTAAATCAATTTTTTATTCAAAATTGCATAGTTTGTTGCCTATTTGACTTAATATACTTCTTATGCTTCAAGCTGTATTTCATTATCAAGTAATTTTCTGCTGATTTAAGAAACTATTTTAAGGCATTGTGAGCCACCTTAAGGTAGGATATCAACCACAAAGAAAAACCACAACAAATTAAAATTGGCCACATAGACTTTATTTAGGCTTCATTTTAAAAAAAAAAAAAAAAAGTGTATATGATAACCTGTGTATGTGGATAACATGTATAAGCGTCACAAGTAAAAAAGATACACCAAGCTATTGTGAAGGGATTTTTAAATGTCATAGTTCACCAAAAAATTAAATGCATTAAGCACAGATAGATATGATCTTTTAATGTTTTTAATCAAAGAAAAGTAGTACATGACAAATGCATTTTTTTTATTCATAAATGGACAAAGTTTTTTTTTTAAATCAACAAGTACTCGAATTTGTTGGACTAAATTTAGGCCGTTGATTTTTAGAATA
Source organism: Magallana hongkongensis (assembly GCA_016163765.1). Classification (NCBI taxonomy): domain Eukaryota; kingdom Metazoa; phylum Mollusca; class Bivalvia; order Ostreida; family Ostreidae; genus Magallana; species Magallana hongkongensis. Next base: position 23,425,902 of record WFKH01007768.1, read on the forward strand.
AGCTATCCCAGTAAAACTGACATAACTAGTATTTATTTTGACTTAACAAAGGTATAAAAATCAGTCAAAATTTTTAATCATTATCAAAACGATAGTTACAGTGAGGTCAAAATTGAAAAAAAGCAAAGATCTCCAGTGATATTTGTGTTAAAAAAAAAAAGCTCGTGTTGAGTTGAGTTACTATTGTTGTGATGCCATATGTGTATACTATGTAGTAAAGACAGACAGACATAATTTAATTTCTGCATTACTGTATGAATAACATATTTAATTGTGTGTGATTGAGAGTAGTCTGACTCAAGTTAAAATGAAATCCAAAAAAGTCAAAAGAAGAAAGATGATCGAGTTGGACATCTAAATAAACATGCACGAACTGGATTGATTGTCATGGAGTTAAATGTAAGACTTGTAGGATTTGTGTTTCATATCCTGAAGGATACTGAAGAATCCAGAATAAAGCGGTCCGAGTCACAGAGCGACACACAGACAGACCAATAGGAAATTCACACAACTGAACAACAAAAGTTCCAATATCAAAGATACTACAATTGACCTTAAAACTCACCAGGTACATCATGACATTCAGGGTGAATACTCCGTTATAATTACATGTCCCAGTGTCTTTGTAATAACATTACGAATCGATTTTGTAATGGAAAGTTCAATACATTTCATCAATGACTATTTTGATATTTTATCGTACAATTGCTGAAAATTATATAAATATAAGTAATAAGGAAACATTCTTTGTATATTATGAGGGGATCAATGAGGTGATCAAATACGGTCAGGCGTGATCAAATCTATCATAAAGCCCTTCGGGCTTTATTGGATTTGATCATCCCGACCGTATTTGAGATCACCTCATAATACTCAAAGTATGATTCAATAAATGGGTTGTATACACTCGAAGCGACAAAATGAGGTCAAGGGACTTTTTTGATTTGCTAAAATTGTTGTTTTTTTGTTTGTTTTTTTGTTTGTTTGTTTGTTTGTTTGTTTTTTTTTTTTTGGTTTTTTGTTTTAATTATGGGGGAAGGCTTAGCATGCTGATAAACTTATGCTTACGAAAGAAAGCATTAACCTGGGAATAGAAAGACACGTCTGATACCATCATTTACGTTCTAATTTTCTAAGACACCTCTACACAATTCGGACAATCAGAGCAATTTATCTCATGTCTAAGGCAGAAGATGCAGATTGAGGGGTGAATTTTATTCATGAAAGGTGTAATGCGCCGTTTTTGTTGAATCGGTTGTAAGCTTATGTTGAAGGACCGATCGGGAGACAGAGGAAAGCAAAATAATTTAACTGATGAGTTCCAAGCGAAACTTTCAGCTGATGTGACAGTTTTAAAGAAATCCAAGATGGCGGCGATGTGTACCTTGTGTATTAAAAGGTAGAGAGTATATTTTTTAATTATAAAAATATATAACGTCAGGTGCCTGTGGATGGAAGTATACTTATTACTAATAGAAAATCAACACAAAATAACTGAATTTGGAATTTAAAAGGAAGTGGTCAGGAAAGATTGTTTCAACGTCATATACCGACAAAAATTTTAAGTCAACTAAGTAAAAAGGCATGGTTTGTAAAAAAAAAAAAATCCGGGAAAAATAATAACAAGTAAAAAAAATAAATATTTTAATTAAACTTGAATAAGAAGCTTTTGAAGAATGTATGTCAAAAGTAGGAATACTCATGTTATATGTGAAACAAGATACGAATAAGCAGCAATATTTGGCAGTTACACGGTATTAAACGTAATAAAACATTTGAAACGTAAATCTCACATCAAAATGGGCATTGCTAAACGTGTTTCTACATTTTGTAAGAAATTTTCACTTTAAATACAACAAGAAACAAATTGACCCAGTTGTCAAAAGTACGGTCTCAAACAATTTGTTTTCCTGATTGAAAAAAAAAATCCCTGTAAAATTACCTAGATGTGAAATCAACAAGATGGACTACATCATTGCAATAAATGGAAAATCCTCTCTCACAGACATAGGGACAAAGTGGTATCAGCTTGAAATATATGTATAAATCATTTAAACGTGTTAGAATATAAAATTTCTTTTAGGATTTCTGACTCATAAAGTTTCTTTAGAAATAAAGCGTTCGACAAAGAAAACAAGCATTCTGAGTGTATTGCATAAGCAATATATCCCCTACCCAAACTCCAAATGTCGATCTATGTTTGAAAAACTGCAACTCTGATGAAAAACGCCAACTTGAAACGTTTTTGCTTTGATTGATAGATGACGGGAAGAAATGCATGCCGTCAAGTGAAACACCTTGATACATGTTTTAGATTATTTCAAATTCTAACACTATTATCCCAAACTCAATACGTAACGAAAAGAAATAATAACCCATTTTTGTTATCAATTATTTGTTTTGAAAAATGTGTTTGAAATGCATACGAAACACTGATACCTTTTTTTACTTATACATTCTTCATTTTTATCAATTTTCTAAACAACATGTTCATAATAAGTCCTCATTACAGACGTTCTCTCTTAGCAAAGCGTCAGAGCGTTGCGTAAAACGTCCAGAGGAATGAGATGCTCAAAATAGCTCCACAGATATCATAGATATATCTCATATCATATCATATAACCGACCGCCTTCTGGCGGTCGGTAATAGTAACACTGACAATAAGTATATCTTATTTACATAACATGTGTACGAAAGTTGAAAACCTTAAGGTAAATTATTTTTTAATAAGTCATTATATATAGGTATACTATCAAAAAACAATCTGAGGCAGATTAAGCGTCCTCCAGGGTATTCCTAATTTCAAGACTTTTAATATGTTTTACGGTGCGACCATTGGGGCGAGCGCAGCATAAATTTGAATTAAATACACAGAGGTACATATATTTTATGATGATGAATATTATAGCGTTTATACTATATTTTATATCATCATGTATGCTCTTATCAAACTATGCAAAAACATTTTTTTTTATTCATACCAAGCGAAATCTTATTAAATAATGTTAAATGATTTACATAGAGGAAATTCGAGCTAGAGCATATGCTTTTCCAGTCAAATAAGCGTGGCCCTGCCGATTTATCGGTGATTTCTAGTAGTCCATAGCTTAGGTAAACTTGTCAACTCATTTGGAAAGTTAAGCCACCCTTGGTTAAATAGTTAAAGACCGATAATTAATTCGGGAGGTATGTAAACATTGCAAAAAAACTGAGATAAATAAATAAAAGGACTCTGACATACTCAAAAAACTACATTTTTCGATACAACTGATTCTCATCCACACTCGGTATGGGTTGGTTGAATTGATTTTCATAGTTATAAGAAGATATTCCCGATTTTTTATCGGTGGTAAATCCCTACCTCTTTCCAGTCCTGGAGGTCGCCATTTTAAAATGGCGCCGGCTTTTACCTGACCCCAAAACGAAGTGAAAACGCAGTGGCGGGGGCGGGAACCAGACTAGGGTAGTTCTCGCAGAAGTGTGTCGGATAAATTCGGAGGAGGAAATGACGTCATATGTTAGCAAAAGTTCAGGTGGGTACAGTTTTTTTACGTAAGCATATGTGTTGCTTACTTTAGTGTTTTTAAAGCAGTTTTTATTGTTTAATGAAAAAGATGTATGCGATTTACAGGTAAGAATTTTCCTTAGAAACGCTAACTTTTCCACGATGTTGCTATGCACCCCAAAGGATTATTGGGAGTTTAGAATTTTTTCACGTGGCCACATAAAAATTACTTTGAACAATGTGCAGATTTCAACTCGAATTTCCTCCGTTCGTACACGTCGTCTATATAGCTCGCTGCGCTCGCTATTAGTCAGTGTTAAACAATGACATAATAGTGACGCGCCAAGCAAAAACCTCCCTTAACATACAATATTGACAATTTCAGTTTTTAATTGATTCTTATAACGCTTATCCTTCTTGTTCTAATGATATACAGCATTATATATGTTTCTCATTATTAAGGTGTTGCAAGAGCACATCAAAATGAAGAAGTATATGCTTTGACGTCGACCGCGAAAATATAGGCTACATAATTGTTGCTATATTAATAACTATAGATATTTTAATAACAGTACATGTATATTCATATTTACTATCTTATTTTGATTCAGTGTATTTCAAACAATGAGTAATATGTTTGAGATATGGAATGGTACAAATGATTAAAAATTCAAAAAATATATATATTAGATCTCTGCATTTTTCTTGAAGATGATGTAAATAAAACATGTATACAAAACACGATAAAAGCACATGTCATAATTATATAATAGTGTTTTGTTGTGCATGTACTATGCCTAAAAAGGAGTCAGGGTTTGATATACAGTGCACGGGCCGGAGGCGTAATATTTCCTACAAAACGTTCGCCGTGCTATATTTTGGCAAATTTTGCTTACGCTACATAAACCTTTTGTATACTACCAGTATACAAAAGTAGATGAGTATTTAATATACAGTAAAAAACTGACAGGAAGCATAATAATTCACACTATCAGATACTTAAAACCTAAGATGGTGTTACAGGTTTTAATTACGCGCAGATGTATCGGGGGAGGGGGGGGGGGTCTGGACCCCTCCCTTTGGAAATTTCAAATTTCTTAAATTTATATAGTAAAATTACCAAGAATAGGCCTCTGATCCCTCTTTACAAATATAGATATCCCTCGGACATCCCTTGGCAAATTTTCTGCATCGCGCATGTTACATTGTAATGTTTCAAAATGATTTACAAATTAGCGAATTTAAAACTTTTATTATTCGTTCTGAGCCAAGGAACAAGTACAATAGTAACATCTTTCCACAGATCGGTCACAAAAGATCGGATTCGGCTATGAAAGCATATGTCTGCATTACACGAGTAAGACCTGGTTAAATCACCAAGGTCGCACATCATAATTAAAGTGTCGCACATCAGATTTCAAAATATTCATTGACCCCGCCTTACCATCACTAAAATTCATTATGAAGTCAAAATGAAATAAATGATTGTTTTCCGTCGCCCGACCACCCCTCGATGTATCTGCTAGCAACCTTTCCCGCATAGTTACCCCCCCCCCCCCCGAAAACTGGCTGTAATCTTTCCCTTTTCCCCGAGGGTAAAAAAACTACTCTATACTTTATGTAGAAGGCTTTCCCCTAACGCTTTTAATTGAGATTTTAGAAAAATATTTCTAGAAAGCCAGTCGGGTTTAAAACTCATTTTTTTACAGTGTAATGTTGCATATTACCTGGATACATCTGTACACGTTAAAGTGTCTGTTTCCGATTTATCATTTCATATATATATAGGCAAAGTTATTACTTGGAATACATAGAACTGAACTGCATTATATTAAATGTACTATAGGTATATGTTATGCAGTCATGAATAAATGTGTTTTGAATTTGTAAGTAAAAATGCTTTGAGAATTTAGAATAATATTTCTACACCATGTTGCAGAATAGAATAAAAGGCAGAATAAAGCTCAGATAATCATTCAGAAAACGGCTGCATACAAGGCCCCATTTCACCCTTTTAAGAATTTCTATACTTATGATTTTGACAGACCATGCATATTTCCAGCAAAGAAATCAACTTTCGGTTGTAAAAAAAAGTATTGCATTTGCTAACAAATTGTTTACATTGTATAACCTTGCGATGAAAACAATTATACTTTCTCAAAAAGAATCCATTTTTATATTTCGTGTAATTTAAAAACTATTTTCTTTCTATAATACATGTTTAAAATTGTGATGTACGAGGGTTGTCCAAAAAGTTCGTGGACAATCGCGTTTTTGTCATTCTAAATGGGTTTATATATACATATATCTAAATCTTTGTCATAAAATTTCGAATCAAACTTAAGTGGTTTTGAATGTTTTCCATAGAAATAAACTAAAATTTTAATGTATCAAAGGGTCGCGGAAAGTACGCACGGCCCAGCGTAAAAATTGTCCAAACTTTTTGATATGAATATTTACAGTTTTTATAAAACATTTCAAAACTTCATAATCGATGTAGTCTGTATGGTATACGTCATTTTCAAACGTCATTTGAAACTATTTTCAAACTAGCAGAGGACTTTTAAAAGATATTACGGCAAGAACATGTCTTTAAAAACGCCTGAAAAAGCGACGTCAGCTGACCGCACGGAACAGTGCGCCATCATAAAATTGTGTCGACTGAGGTACAAGCGATATTTTGATGGTGTGCGATTGTACCCTCTGACCAAAAGGTGAATGCGGCATATTACTCTCAGGTAAACCCAGGACTACGACGTTACAGAAACGTCGTTATAACTCAACGTCAGAGCGGGCCGTGCGGCCTGTATATTCGTATACTTCGTCATATGTACCATTTGGCATAATTTTGCACAGAATGCCGTCTCCGGGGGGTACTGTTGTTTCCAGGCTCCTTGGATCACGATGGTATTTCTAATGCTGTCTATCATATTTTTTATGCTGCCAAATAATTGTAATCGGCGCATACATTTGTCAGTTGCATATTGCACTATAAATTTAATAAAAGGTCATGACAAGCAACAGATGCGCACGAGAGAAAATGAATATGTATAACATGACAAGCACAACCAATTCACAATCAATTTTTCCACTACTCAGATAAAATATTTTTCAATACACCCTTGATTGTACTAATAAACACAGCATTGCCTAAATCAGTCAAATGAACCCCATCTAAGCGGTATAAATGTCCTTCATTTGCAGATATATCAGGATAGCCAATTGCTCTTCCACCCAATTTCTTCAAAATAAACGCTGCAATTGAACTGTTTCAATCGGATTTGACTGCATAGTCGTGTGCCCAATGTACAATAGATGATCCTATAATCCAAATGGCCACTGAAGAATTAAATGAACAAAACATAAAATATTTCACACTAGGGAGATTAAGCTGTTATGCTGTATCCAAAAATTGGGCTATTGTTATCTGTAAATGATTTATGTAGCAAAGGAGGGGGGGGGGGGCCGGGCACCAGCCATGTAAGGAAGGGGGGGGGGGTGGTTAAAGTTTTATCCCATAAATTAACTGCAGGTGGTGATAGATAAGGGATGGTTTGATCAACAGCTTTCCGAAAAATTAACCGCAGGGAGTGATAGATAAGGGATGGTTGATCAAGCTTTCCAAATAGTTAACAATTTATAAGAGTACAAGTTTTTGCTAATTTACCCAATCTAGAACTCTTGCATCTAGACATTTAATGGACAAATGTAAGATTTATACGCTGTGGATCGCCATCTTCCCATTTGTTGGATTTCCCCCTCTGACAATCCCCCTAAATACAAGTGAGTTGCTCCCCCAATGCGAAATGAATGAGTCTTGTAATTTGAAGTTTGAATGTCTAGAAATTTTGAAGGTTTTATACAACATGCTAGAAAATTGATATTGAGTCATAGGCTTTGAGTTGAAATGAGCAAAATAAACTTCCTTGTTAATCTGACTTGACATTAATGAAAACTGCTTCAACAAATTGAATAACACCACTCTCTCTGAAGTATATGGCAACCAAACTGTGGCCCCGGACAAATTGGTCAGTTTTTGAACTTTTAATAAATACTGACATGCCGGTGTCTAAAATCTGAATATCCTCCTTTCTCAGATCAATCACTTCACTCACTCTCAGCAATGCAAAAAAATGCTAAAGTAAACGATGATTGAAATAATACTGATTCATATGTTGAGATAGCCAAATGTGGTATTGCACCAATTAATTTGTGTTATATAATGGCAACGAGATTGGTCTTCGCATATCACATGATGTGGAGAACTTTTTGTACCCTGTCATCAATTTTTTCACCAAAAGGGGCTCGATTGGATTTTTCCAACCATTCAAATTAATGACATAACTTATTCCAGACATATAACATTTGGCTGTTGAAAATGAACATCCCTCATCAAACACATAAGCAATAAAATTGAGTATATGGTCAAGGGGGAGGCCAGGTTTGTTGAAACGCACATTTGACTCTGAAATTATAAAATCTTTGCAGACCTTGTTTGTATACTTTACAAGTATTATCAGATATACTTGCTTGCAAAAGTTTGTTTATAGTTTCTGCATTTTTTCCCAAAATTGCGTTGGTACCATACAGGAAAACTGATCTGCTGAAGGGGCTAGTGTCTGAACCTGGGCCACTGAGATCGAGAAATCGCATCAGCAACATTATTTTTTATACCCTCGATATGTTGTGCCTTAATCTGGATATTAAACTGAAGTGTTTTCAAGACTAAAAAACGAAGTAACACCATTACCCTTTTATTTTTTGATGTTTTTTGATTGATAATGTGAACCAATGCCAGGTTGTCTATGTGTAGCAGGAGTTTAGGTTTTAAGCTCAGATGACCAAATGCAAATCCCCAATACTATAGGGATAAGCTCCAATAGTGTTATCTCCTTAATTATGTCGGAAGACCAGTATGTGGGCCAGGATAAACAAGACCACTGTTTACCAACAACTAGAAAGAATAATCTTACCGTGACCAGGCTACGCTCAGGTCACAGTAAGAATTCGTCCCATATACTTGCAATGTAGCAGCCGCGAAGCGGATCTGCTTCGCGTCGATTTTAAGACTGTTAAAAATAATCTGCAGGGGAAAAACACATTTCTATACATTACAAACCTTTTTGAACATGCATATGTAGTTAAATCCACAAAATATCCATTTAATTAGTCGTACTAAGGCATTTTGTTAATATACACGTTTGAATTGCCTGCCATTTTGTCGGAAATCGTACTCGGAATGTCTCGGATTTTACCGTAAACATGGCGACCGTAAACAGCGAATTTTCAAATGTGATGTTACAAGTGGCAGTGATTTCGTTACAAAAACAGTTTATGAGGTAAAATGGGATTATAAAAGAGCAACATTGTAGGTATTTGAGACCAATCATATGAAAATTTAGGCGAAATATAGCGCAATATATTTTTTTTCATTTGCTACGAAGCGAGTATATGGGACGAATTCTATCGTTAAACCGGGTCCGTAGGACATCTGTCATTTTAACGATAGAACATTCTTTCTAACCAAAAACTACCCCACAACTATATGTTCCAGAACTATCCGTAAAAAATTCCAGAAATTCATTATCCTGCCATTGAAGTGAAGAAAATGAGGTGGTTCCATTGAAATTTAGCAGAAATTGAACCCACATTTGTAGGTCCATTTTTACTTCATTTGTTATTCTAATAAAATGATATGATTTTTTGACACCTTCTATAGCCCCATATAACCTACGAGAGAAAGCCCTTCCTGCTGGCAATGCCTTGACAACAAATGCTTATGCTCCTACTATAGTCTGTCCCAAGATATTTATGCAGCACATTTGGACGATTTTTAATAAAAATACACATACCTGTGAAAGAAGTGCAATTGAAATAGTTGAAAGGGATAATTTCCAAGATAATTTCATTGACACATTATCATCTTTCACTCAGAAAAATTCACAGGAACGAAAAAAGATTCCTTACGGAGATTTATTGCCTGACGTCATGACGTCAGGCATATCTAAGGTTTGAAAGTTGCCTTCTCCGAAACAGTGCAGGCAATGGGAGCATATTTCATAACAAGAATAGATATGGGTTACCCCTTATCCAAGATATTCGACGGTTAAATTACTTGAATTTTCACTGTGCTCAGCCGATCTCTTAAGTTAAAATCACTGAACTTGTTAAGAAACTGACGTAGTTTTATGTCCGTATTAAATACTGCCACCCGTCATTAGCAAACAGTGCACACATCTGTGCTTAAACAGAGTCTACACAAGTGCGACCAGAAATATGGTGCAGGGGTTGCGTAACCATTCCGTCGTTTAAAAAAAAAGAAAAGAAATAACACAAACTCATACACAACAAATAATTAAAAGAGATTGTGTGATAGCTATAACGAACAATAATCATGAAAATAATATAATTATTGTAATTATTTAAGCAATATTCATTAGTGAAACAATTGTCAATCGAAGAACGACCTACATTTTCGTGAAAAAGACTGAGGAGGCAGCGAGCGTAGGAATATGAATACTTCACATTTACATTTCTTGGGGTAGGGTGTTTTTTCAAAATA
>WFKH01007768.1:23440969-23484070 GCA_016163765.1 Magallana hongkongensis
ACTAAATAGATTGACCCAAATATGAGGAATGCATCCATCCACTGAGAAATGTTTACGATTTTTTGTTCTTTGATCTTGGCTTGATTTGAAAAGTACCATCCTCAAAAACTATTTGATTGGTTTGTGTAGACGTGGGGTCATGGTATAGTAATTTATTCAAATGAACAAATTCATTGTTTTGAATCTTTTCTTTCAAACTTTGAGAGACATGAACCCCGAGGGGTGAAACTGTGCTTATATGTCAGCCCGCGGGCTGACTAATTAAGTTAGGATGAAACTTCAAATGCGCTTGCGTAAACTGGAATTCTGGGAAGGAATTAGACAGTCCGTGTTTGAGAAATTCGAATTAGTTATGAAACTGATCAGATTCTAGGTCAACCTGCGCATCGTCAGTCACGCTGATTTTCCACGGGTATCGTCTGCAGCCACGGTCCGGAGTCCGTATACATGTATTTATCCCCCAGACTCTGTTAGTAATATTGGAGAGGATATACATGTATAATGGCATTGGTTTGCGACGAGGGACCATGGATTTCAGAGAGCAATCTTTGTAAAGTTACAATTTAATAATACAGCATCCACAGTTTCTGTACATTCTGTAGATTACCGCTACACGCTTGTCTCCTCACATACAGTTATAAAGTTTGCATACTCATTGTACACCCGCATGTTATGATTGTTCTGGAAACTGTGTATATATTGTATTTCAACAGATAAAATATTCACTTTTGAACTGAAAATTATTATTCCGCTGGCTGACTTTCACACAAATTCTGTGGAAAAAATTAGTACCAATAAATTCTTCAGTCAATTTACTACTGATATCGGTACTTTACTTGCCTCAAACTTTCTCTTAAACACGCTAACCGACCTCGGAAATTGAAGGATGTTAAATTTACGTCAAGATCGAGATTCGCAATTTTTACATGTAAACAAACTGCACCACTTCACTTTACGGGTCTGGTGATGGTGTTTAAAAGAATATCGGAGGCAGGTAAAGTGTTCAAATCTGTAGTAAAATGTCCAATGTTCGGAAATAATGTTAATCAGTCCAAAACTAGCGCAATTTTTTGTGCGCCGTAAATTGCAGATTTTTACTGTGGGAGGCACTAAGCTCCCAGGTCGTCCATCCGATTTTTTTCAGACCGGGAGCTACAGACCTGCAGCTAGTCTGCTTAGAAAACAAACATGATTTGAATTATGATAAATTATCAATTAATCAATAAATATTTTTAGTATTTTAGTAAATTACCAGTATAGTATATTTTATTCATATCGAATGAATGAAAATAACGTAGTGTTTTAATATTACAAAAAAAAAATTAATTAACTTGAAAGCCTCGACATTTTTCTTGTTACGCACAGCTTAGGTCATCATTCTTTTTTATTTATTTGAAAAGGACAAATATTTCAAAACTTGTTTGGCCTTAATTTATTTATTTCTAAATTACGCTATTTTTTATTAAAGAAAATCATTGGTGATGCAAAACTTTATTAAGGCTTAGCAGAATTCCCTTCATAACTTTGTAATTGATGCTTGAACACCCCTGATATGAACAGAGGCACGCGCCTTTATCACACCCCCCGTATCATCACCCTTTATTTCACCCTTTATCACACCTTTATTACACCTTTCTGGAACACCTTTGTATTTTTTTATTCCGATTACCTCGGATCTTATTCTCTTTTTCTGTGCATATCTGAAGTTGAAACTATGACGTCATGATTTGAACATTTCAGTATAGATGACGTCACAGTACACTGAACGTCAAAAATACACGGTTTTGAGATAGGGAGAAAAAACTTGTACATTTTCTCCACATGGAAATAATAACAAGTTTTTTTTTAATTCAAATATATAATAAAAACAACAATACATGGCAAAATCTGTATCACATCCCATATCAACCCGAGACTCCAATATCAGCCCGAGGGCCGAAGGCCAGAGGGCTGATGTTGTTCGAGGGTTGATATTCTCTATTCTGATGTTGGTCGAGTGTTGATATTCTCTATATATCGTATACTTATAGAAAATATACCCTTTTCAGCCCTGTGCGATATAAACAGAAAATTCGCCTACCCGTGTGATATAAACCCTAGGGGTGTGATATAAGATTTATATCACACCCCTCTCCGGCAATTTTCGGATGTTATATCACACCCCTTTCCGTCGTTCAACTCCGATCTCCGAGTATGACGTCAAAACGTTACGTCGACGTCAACTCGGTATACAAACAGCTGGCGCAAAAAATTCAGGGAAGTTTACTAGAGATGGAATATATAGACACGGAGCGATTTGTTAACAATAATCATTTATCACATGGTGTTTTTTATTGTTTCTTTAATATTTTCTGTAAGTATATGGTATAAAAATCATAACATGGCAATTTTTATATCGCATCCTATATTAGCCCTCGGTCACTGTATCTCAGCCCTCGAGCCTGACGGCTCTCGGACTGATATACAGCGACCTCGGGCTAATATAGGATGCGATATAAAAATTGACATGTAATAATCTATATTTATAACGGAAGTGAAAATAAAGATACCATTGAGCAGCTAAAGAGCTAAAGGCATACTACGCACTCCCCATTCCTCACCCCGATTAGAATTTTCCTGATTTTGATAATTTCTTTTTCTTTTTGCTTGTGAAGATTTTTTGAATGATGCTGCCACGCCCCCTTATAAAAGACGTTCCTGGAAATTACCGTAAATATTGTGAATAAAATAAATGTGAGCATTCATCCAAATGAGAGCAAGATACAACTGTTTCCTATCTCTGAAGAAATGTCCCCATTCGTTAGCTCTGCAAGATTTTGAGAAGATTTTGGTATTTATATTTTAGCAGATTTACAATAACTACTAAGAGTAATTTCCCCTTATTGTGACGTCAAAGATCAGGTGTAGCCTGTCTCTTTGAAAACACCCAGAAAAAAAACTACGCGAAATATACTGTTTTGTTTACTTAAAAAGCATGATGTTCTTGAAATTACACAATTTATCTGTTTCTCAAAAGTTTTACTTTGATTCTCGCGAGAAGGTATCCAGTCTAGTGAGATCGAACGCCATTGATGAATTGCATTGTGGGTCGAAATTTACTGACGCCGAAAAATTCTGTCAGATCAATGTGTAAAGAAATCCATTGTGACGTCACTCGAAAGGACGATAACTCCGATAGTCTTATGTAATGGAATAACGTTGTGTCAGCAGTATATTTACAATGCATGTACATAGTATTTTATCTTGTTCTCGTGAGAGTGTGAAATGGGATACCATATTTACAGGGAACTGCTGGTCCGATAAAAACAGGGCATTACTGGTCTGAGTAACTTACGCCAAAAAAATCCGTTGAATCAATGTGCAACTAGTCCGAATTTTCTATTCACACACGCCTTGATTTGATTTGAACATATTTTATTGTGTAATTACACAAGAGGATTGGAAACAAGTTCTTTCAACTTACGTGTTCCTCTCCCAATGATAATACATACAATATACACAATTGTCATTTTGATATTACATGTTACTTATAGTAATTAACTTTATAATAGTAATATCCGTAAATATGCATTTACAAAGTATTAACGCGCGTTACTCAATTTGTATGCACACACCGCTGCAGTTATGAGACTATATCTTTCAAAAAATAATGATTCAATGCTTATATTTACATTTTTTAACCTCTTGCCTTGTTGGCAAATGTGATTTATACCCTAAAATTCCTATTTTATCCTAAGGGTAAGTTCATATAAATGGAATAGCCACTGTAACAGCCACAAGCGTGAACTTTGATTTCCGTTTGTGACGTTGCATTTTACAGCGTTCAACGTTTGTGACGTCATAATAAAACTCTATTTTAACCTTTCAGTACCCTGTGTGTGTTACAGTGTTATAACTGCAGTAGCTTTCCACACACGTTGCATGCAAAAAATATGTGGAATGTACATATTTATAGTTATTAACTTTATAATAGTAATATCCGTAATTATGCATTTACAAAAGTATTTGCGAATATTCAGTAAATAGTGTTGATATACAGTATAAAATAGCAAAAACAAGAAAAAATTAATTATTAAATCTTCCAGACTCTCTTATAAAGTTCTGAACTGCTGAAAAAAATAAAGCAGTTTGTATTATAAGACAAATTGTCACTACCCAAAGAAGCAAATGTGAATTAATTAAGATTGTTTCTTCAAGCCCATTAAAAAGTATTTCAAATACATTGTTTCTAGCATTTACATAATTCTTGCACACAAAGAAAAAGTGATAAACATCCTCCTTTTGACCACAAATACAATTAGATGATTCAATAATGTTTCTTCTGTACTGATCATATTTCAAAATAAAGCTGTGTCTCAATTTGGTATGCAAAATATTAAAAGTGCGTTTACCGAATGAAAAATATTTCGGAGGTTAAGGAATACTTTCAGTAATACTTTTCTTAAATATGTTGAGAGACGTTGCTTCTCTAACTTCTAAATTGAGAGAATTCCATTTCCGAATAGTGTCAGGTACAAAAGATTTTTTATACAGTTCTAATCTGCTGATTGGAACAATATAATTTTCGCTATTTCTTGTGTGATATTTTGAGACATTTTTGTTACAGGAGGAATAATGTTGCTCAAGTACTCAGGTACTTGATTTGTATGAATTTTAAACATTGTTATTAATTTAGCATTATTACGTCGACTGACAAGAGGTTCCCAGCCAGTTTCTGTGTAGAGAGATTCTGTAGATGCTAAAATGGGTAACCCAGTAACTATCCTTGCAGCACTTAATTGAACTTTTTCTAATCTTTTTCTGTTCTAATAACACACGCCTTGCCGGTAGAGCTCGCTTCGCTCGCTATAAGTATATGATATAAAAATCATAACATGGCAATTTTTATATCGCATCCTATATTAGCCCTCGGTCGCTGTGTATCAGCCCTCGAGCCTGACGGCTCTCGGGCTGATATACAGCGACCTCGGAATGCAAATGTGAATTATACCTCAAAATTTCTGTATCATCCTATGGGTAAGTTCAAATTAATGGCAGAGCCACAGTAACAGCCACAAGCGTGATCTTTGATTTTCGCTTGTTACGTTGTATTTATCAGCGTTCAACGTTTGTGACGTCACAATTAAAACTCGTGATTTAACCTTTTAGTACCCTGTCTGTGTTATGGTGCTATATATGTGAAATGTAAATATTTAAGCATTGAATCATTATTTTTTGAAAGATATTGTCTCATAACTGCAGCGGTGTGTGCATACAAATTGAGTAACGCGCGTTAGCGCGTTATGAAAATTTGTTTGCAAACACCGTTGCAGTTATGAGACTATATCTTTCAAAAAATAATGATTTAATGCTTATATTTACATTTTTATAACTTCTTGCTTTGTCTGCAAATGTGAATTATACCTTAAAAATCCTATTTTATCCTAAGGGCAAGTTTATATAAATGGAAGAGCCACTGTAACAGCCACAAGCGTAAACTTTGATTTTTGCTTGTGACGTTGCATTTTACAGCATTCAACGTTTTTGACGTCATAATAAAACTCGACATTTTAACCTTTCAATACCCTGTGTGTGTTACAGTGTTATATTTACATTCCACATATATTTTGCATGCAAAGCTACTGCAGATATAGCACCATAACACAGACAGGGTACTAAAAGGTTAAATCACGAGTTTTAATTGTGACGTCACAAACGTTGAACGCTGATAAATACAACGTCACAAGCGAAAATCAAAGATCACGCTTGTGGCTGTTACTGTGGCTCTCCCATTAATTACCTTAACTTACCCATAGGATAATACAGTAATTTTGAGGTATAATTCACATTTGCATACAAGGCAAAAAGGTAAAAAAAAATGTAAATTTAAGCATTAAATCCTTATTTTTTTGAAAGATATAGTCTCATAACTGCAACGGTGTGTGCAAACAAATTTTCATAACGCGCTAACGCGCGTTATTTAATTTGTATGCACACATCTTTGCAGTTATGAGACTATATCTTTCGAAAAATAAGGATTCAATGCTTAAATAACTGCAGCTGCTTTCCACACACTTTACACGCAAAAAATATGTGGAATGTAAATATTTAAGTATTGAATCCTTATTTTTTGAAAGATATAGTCTCATAACTGCAACGGTGTGTGCATACAAATTGAATAACGCGCGTCATATATTGCAAGTGACATGTGCCTGTCTCTATTAACTTCATTATTTCTAAGGTTTTAGAATGGACAAATATTAGCAACATTTTAGACACAAAAGAAACGTCAGCCATTTCATTATGCTGATAGTAGTAAAACTAATCATTACTAATTCTATATCTAGCTTCTGAATGGCCTAAATATACTACATCTGCGTCGAACTGAATAAGGAACTAAAAAAGAACACAAAATGTCTACACTTGATGTTTGGTCTTTTGTCGTTCTGTTAAGGACGACGGACCCAATTCAAGATTTCGCACCTCTGCGCAGAAACCGCGCATATGCTATGAATATGACTGTCGTAAATACATGTACGTACATCAGAATTAGAGAAAATAATAAAATTTTAATTATACCAAAAATAATTTGTGATTCCAAAATATTTTTAGTGGAGAAAAATGAAAAAGAAAAAATTAGTTCGAATTTTCTCTGTATGCAACAAGTTCGTTATATTTCCACGGTTTATAGAACCTACAACGCCGAAAGGCAGTTTATAATCTTATATTCTGGTAGATATTGAATTTATACATTAACCTAACAATATTTAAATCTATAGCAGTTAATGTAACGCCAGGCAATAAATAATTATGTCCTTTTTTCAATGATATTCCTGAAGGAAAATGAACCATGCAGTGAACTTTGACACAACCCCTTTAAAAATTTAGGTCGATGACCTACATTTTTTTCTGTTCAACGGTAAGCTAATTGGCTTCTTAATATAAGAATTAAATTGGAGTAAAAAATCTATTGCAGAATTTTTAAAATATCAGTTTTTATACCACGCCCATGAAAATTCCCATTACTTTCTATTATATCTGCGGATTTTCGTACCCAAATTTTGAAACGCCCATGGCTAAAGAGGGAAGTCGATGATCATGTAATTTTTTTATTGATTTTCACTCACGATTAGCTGATTAACATTATATAAAAATTTGAATAAAAAATCTATTGTAGAAATGAATTGGGTCCGCCGTCCTTAATCGATACTGCATTGATATCGCTAGAGACGTGCAGTTTTTTTTAATTTTATCTTCAATCCTGTGAATGCAGTGTGTGTCTGTCGCTTTTAAGAGCTATCAAAAATGTCTACAAAGATCCACCAGAAAATCTAAAGTAAGATTTGTTATGATTATACTTGCATCAGATATGCTAGTTTCAATAAATATATTTGTAGCAATATTACACTGCGCAATTTAAATCAGCGAACGGTATTTTTAAAAGAAAGATTAGCAAAGTTATCGACATTCGCATTGTGCTTTGTGCAAGGTACTTTTAAAGTAATATGTAATTTGATTAATTAATATTTAATTCAATATCCTCACAATTCACGTTTTTGTCCTTGCAAGTGACATGTGCCTGTCTCTACATGTATTAACTTCATTATTTCTAAGGTTTTAGAATGGACAAATATTAGCAACATTTTAGACACAAAAGAAACGTCAGCCATTTTGTTATGCTGATAGTAGTAAAACTAATCATTACTTTTCTGTTCTGTATCATTTAACCAAGATTAAAGAGTTTATTGCAAATTGATATTTATATACAGAACTAATAGACTTGTCTTAAACTTCCATAATGTATTGATAACGACTTTTGAATGAATAAGAATGTAGCGTATTTGTGAATATTTGTGAATATTAAATTTTATCGATAACGTCTCAGCCGGAACACAGGTAGGTACGGTAAACACCAAAAATGACCCTATCCCCAAGTTGGTCAATATTGTACCAAAAGGTAGACATAACTATGTTATTTTATAAAATTGAATGATTTTGATAATGTGACCATTATTTTTATGTGTGCCACTGCTCAAACATAGGGTCCTCTCAATTACGCATAATGACGTCGTTTGAACCATTGCAACTCATTGGTGTGTTTTTAGAAGAATTATATACATGTATCACTTAATAATTGTAATCCATGGCTGCATTCCTTTTTAAACTAACTTGAAGACGAAACGAGGTAAAATGGTTGTATTCATATCATTAACTCATATATATTTCAAGTAAATAAGAGTCTTAACATTTCATATTTTTCTGGAAAGTTCAAAAAGGAACCCAATTCACACAAACAACTGTTTAATTAACACTACATCATTAAGTCAGCAAAAAGAAATGTCATTAAAATCATGAATTTTGGTTCAATTAGATTTAGTTGATAAAAGTGGGTAAATAATTTCTTTCATAAATCTGTTAATGTGCAAATTAGACATATTACATATACCTGTATTTAGTCTTAACTTAAGCTTTTTAATCAAAGATATTAAAATGTGAAGTATGGTATTCTCTGCTGCTAAAAAGTAATTTCATTAGATAAGATCATGTTAAAAAAAATTCATAAAAAATGTAAAGGTAATTTTAAATTGACCTCAAAGGTTCACAAGCTACATGTAAGTCTGCTAACTATTCCTTCTGTCCCTGATTATCAAGAGCGTCTTCATCTTCAGAGCTTTCATTTGCTCGAGCTGCATCATCCACATCCTCTTACAATCGCGAATACCAAGTGACTCATCTGCATTATTATGATGTCTGGCAAAAGCCAAGTACCAAATAATGCAGGATATGTGCCCACACATTCCAACGACTCGGGCTCCATTTTTACAAGTACAGTACCAGGACAAGATACAGTAGTTTCACTGTATTTAATCCACACTGAGTACTTTTTGGATGATGTGTGGCGACTTTGAACTTTCGCATAAAACAATATTGGGCACCTCATTTTTCACAAGACTTTCAAACATTCTATTATTTGTGAGGTGTTCTGCTGTATAAGACTTGGCTGTTTTTAACTGATAAACGCCGATGGTGAGGTTTCTTATGTCTTCTTCAACAAGTCTGGGAAAATCCTCTACAGTGTTGCTGTCGGCATCAATGGAAGTCCATTTCATGGATCTTTTATCAAGCCCTACAGTATTAAAATGTTTCAAAACTCGCAACTCATGTTCATATATGTATATAATATATACATATATACACGTATTATATATAAACATTTACAAGAAAAAAATTTAACAAATTATTTTTTTAAACATACCAGGAACAGACTGTTGAAGTTCGTTTGTTTTCTTGGCCAACATTGTCATTTTCAAGCGTTGCAATATATATCATCATGAAATGTTCCTAAGGTGATCGGAGGCACAATCCTTAAGTACATGTAGTCTCCGATATATGGAATCTGACTGTTTGGAAGCGTTTTGCCAAGATATCTCCATGTTTTCACTCTACGTTTACAGATTCTACAACCCATCTGACCTACAATGAACAAACACTATTTAAGCATTTCATACTTTTTTCCATGAAATATATTATCTTTCAACATAACCGGTATGTAAGTATTGAGTATAATATGGTGATAGTAAAAGAATAAAACATAAAGACTTATCATTCATATACCTTAATATCATACTAGCACATTTATTTAGAAAGACAAGACATTTATTTACTTTTGTTACGAGGCTGGAGTTGTTCGCCTCCTCTGTTGACAGTTGTTTTTGGCCTTTTGGGATAAACACAGGCATCTCCATTCGAATACCAAGGTCGTTTAAAACACACGCTGAATCACGGAATCCTCTATCGACAACAAATATATTGATCCATTTCTGTATTTCCTCGGTGTTCGAAAGAATGGAACGATTTAGAATTGAGGAGTCGTTGTTTTTTGGATCTGCCAGGTTTGGCCCATGGACACTGACTATGTATCTTGTTGTTGAGACGATCATCATAGGCTTCAACAGAGGCCGATGCTTATGCGTACTAAAGGAACGTCTGGAGAAGGTGAAGTTTCCGCTTTTTTGGAGATATATATATATATAAGTTCCGTCCAGCACCAGTATTGCAGGAGCAGTTGTTATGTCTGAAAGAAGTTGTGCAAGTGGCCTTGTATGGGTCCAGATAATTTCCTCTCTGGTGATGTGGGGAAATCCGAGGTTCCTCGGGACAAAGTCTGCCATAAGAGCCTTCCTTGCAGACTGTACTGCCCTGCGAATCTGCAAAATATATTTTAATCAGTACAAATAATATTTTCACAAGTTGTATACTCAGTATTGTGTGCACAGATCACCGCTTGCAAATATAATTTAATTGAAATATTTTTACCTGAAATTTTGTCATATTAAAGATTGTTCCGACCATTTGGTTGTCCATACCAGACCGTAGTTTTGTCAAAAGGATGGCTACGCATGTACGGATTGACCTCGTCTTTGTAGGCCTAATGTTATTCACATGAGTGAGGACATCATCAAACTGCTCCCTAGTGAGTCCGATTAAGTTTAGATAGTCAAAGTCACTCAGACATGTGGTGTCATCGAAGTCAAGTCTTGTACTCTCCTTGTTAAGGACTTCCTCTCTGGCTTGCTGTAGAAGCTCAAGTATCGATGTTCTGTTCAGATGACAAGAAGTTTTGGAAGCTTTTACTTTGTCAAAGGCATCTTTTGAAAGAAGTCCATTTTTAATATGACTTTGCCAGCATCTTGAGCCGGATAGGACAAATAATTCACTTTTAATATAGGCCCACAATTAATTTTGGTACTCATTTCCTTCACTGAATATCAAGAGCAGAATAAAATAGTAGGACTAATATATACCCCCCCCCCCAGCCATAACCCCTGCGCCTTAGGTGTCATGAAATTTAATTAAAAATGACAGCTTATAGTGGTTGTTCTAAATATGCAGTCAGTTTCTATTCTGTGTCAGTAGACGTAAAGAAATTTTTTAAACATTATATACATTAACACTATATGACCATTTTGGCTACACCCTGTAGTAAGAACCCCCACCCTGGGGGTCATAAAATTTACAATTTTGATAGAGGGCTTTATAGTTTATTTAAATATCCAGTCAGTTTTAATTCAGTTTCAGAAGAGGTAAAGAAGAAGATTTTTAAAGATTGTACATGTATATATTAACACTACATAACTATTTTGAAATTTAAATCTTGGTGGAGGACTTTATAGTTTTACTAAAATTCAGTCAGTTTCTATTCAGTGACAGTAAGAGTAAAGAAGAAGAATTTTAAACATTATGTACATTTACACTATATGACTGTTTTGGCCCCGCCCTAGATTCAAACCCCTACCTTGGGGGACATGAAATCTACAATTTTGGTAGAGGACTTTATTGTATTTCATAATATGCAGTATGATTCTATTCATTATCAGCAGAAGTAAAGAAGACAATCATTAAACATGCATTAAATGTAAACAGTATATAACCATTTCGGTCCCGCCCTAGATTCAGAACCCCTACCTCGGGGGGGGGGGGGGGGGGATGAAATTTACAATCTTCGTAGAGGGCTTCCTGGTCTACATAATCATGAATTCAGTTTTTCTTACAGATGCGTGGGAGTAGAGAAGAAGATTTTTAAAGAGTATATACATTAACACTATATGACCACTTTGGCACCACCTTAGAGTCAAAACCCCTAACCCGGGGGACATGAAATTTACAATTTCGGTAGAGGGCTTCCTGGTCTACATAATTATGAATTCAATTTTTCTTACAGATGTGTGGGAGTAGAGAAGAAGATTTTTGAAAAATGATCAAATTTTGAGTCATGAAATTTACAATTTATGTTCCCCTTACCCCAAAGATGCATCATACTAAATTTCAAAAGAATTTGCCATTTAGTGTTTTTAAGAAGAAGTTAAAAATGTTCAATTGTTAACACACGACGACGGACGAAAACCAATTGCAATAGGTCACCTGAGTGATTCAGGTGACCTAAATATCGCAAAATATTTTTCTAAGATCCTTCTTGTTTCATCAAAAACTTTTATCCTCTCCTTTTAAGTATGGCGTCTTTTGCACAGTACACAACTATAATGTGTGGATTCATTCATTCTAAAATAATTCAACTTGAGTAAATCAACACATGTACATTTAAGTGAAATTATTTTGTTTAACACCTTCCCATCCTTTCAATTTAAGCACATATCATTTCTCTCTCTCTCTCTCTCTCTCTCTCTCTCCCTCTCTCTCTCTCTCTCTGAATTTTCTTTAGATTGATTTTAAATAAATATATGGGAAAATCAGTGTAAATTATCTAAGGGGTGGTCTCTTGATATGCTCTCTCTCTCTCTCTCTCTCTCTCTCTCTCTCTCTCTCTCTCTCTCTCTCTCTCTCTCTCTGTACGGTTTATATGTAAAATGCCTTAAGGTACATTAAATTATATATTGCGTAAAAATAAAATTGAATTCTTTCCTTGATTGAACTCCATAAACATTACTGACACTTATTCTCCGCCTTACTCGACAAATGTGACGTCATGCTAACAAACTTTTTAAGCACACGCATTTTGAAAATTTATACACGTGGATAAAGTGTTTCTGTCATATTATCTGAGAAGTTTTGTGAAAGGATATCTGATTTATGGTGTTGAAGTAACAGTGTGTTGTTATTGGGTCGTGCTGAAATAACAATGTGTTGTTCTTGTGTCGTGTAGCCTACAATATAAACATGGACTATGATGTGGATTAAATAGCTATTTCTGTGAGGTAAGTGCAGCAGTAAGTCAAGACTATTGAATTGTGTTTTAAAAATTAACAATATTCTTACACGAATAATTAAAGAGCATTAAGTTCAGAATTGTTGAAGAAAAATTGATGTCATGTTGGGGTTTTTTTTCATGTACAGGCGATGTATACTGTAACGGTACCCCCCCCCCCCCTCCCATTTACAATTTACAAAAGAAATTAATTTTTTTCAAAATTTTTAGATTAGGTCGATAATTCAGGAATTGTGTAGGTTTGTGTAATTTGAAAGAGAGATAGATCTATGTTATACGTTTGTTTTTACTTAAACTGGTTGTTTAAGTTCGCATTGTTAAAATGTGCACCAGTAAAATCCTATATAGTCTGTCCCAGAGTATTAATGCAGCACATTTGGGCGATTTTTTTTAATAGGGGGCCTAATAAAGATACACATACCTGTTGAAAGAAGTGCAATTGAAATCGTTGAAAGGAAAAATATCCAAGATATCTTCATTGAAACATTATGATTTTTCACTCGTAAAAAATCACAGAGACGAAAACAGATTTCTTACGGAGATTTATAATGGGAAATGTTGACATCTTTTCTCCGTTTGGAAGTCACTTGGAAAACCTCGCACAATTTTTTGCCTCGAGCAAAATAAAAATGTGTAAGTTTTTTCTCTAAATGTATATCATTAGTGATCAAGGTAGTACTTATTTCGCATTTTTTTTTTAGCTGCAGGTCTGTAGCTCCCGGTCTGAAAAAATTCGGATGGACGACCTGGGAGCTACAGGAAATAAGGTTAATCAGTCCAAAACTAGCGCAATTTTTGGGGCGCCGTAAATTGCAGTTTTTTACTATGGGAGGCACTGTAGCTCCCAGGTCGTCCATCCCAATTTTTTTCAGACCGGGAGCTACAGACCTGCAGCTTATAGCATTTTATTTTATATCATACATGTAGGTGGTTATGGCTTCTGACCATTATGATGGCATATTTCTGCCCCCTACATGCAAGATAAATTATGTCAACATGAAAGAAAATTATGTCTTCATGCAAGTTGTAAATCTTTTAAGAGAACCTGATTTAAATATGGGTAAAATCACTTACTTATATACTTGCCGTATCTGATATCATAGATGCAAGATGCAAAATAATTATAATAACATGCTGACATAGATATCTTGCATGTTAACATAATTAACTCGCATGTTGACATGAATAAGTCGCATGTCGACATAATTAACTCGCAAGTCAACATAAATATCTTGCATGTTAACATAATTAACTCGCATGTTGACATAAATAAGTCGCATGTCAACATAAATAAGTCGCATGTCGACATAATTAACTCGCATGTCAACATAAATATCTTGCATGTTAACATAATTAACTCGCATGTTGACATAAATAAGTCGCATGTCAACATAAATAATTCGCATGTTGTCATAATTATGTTGCATCTTGCATCTATGATGTCAGAGTCCGGCATTAGTAAGTCATTTTACCTATATAAATATCAGATCATCTAAAAAGATGTGAAACTTGCATGTCAAAATAATTATTTTGCATGTAGACATAATTATGTTGCATGTAGACATAATTATCTTGCATGTAGACATAATTATCTTGCATGTTGACATAATTTATCTTGCATGTAGGGGACAGAAATATGCCACCATAGACCATAAATTTGAAATTACACTACGGCCAACGCGGGTCCCGAATTTTCCCACGACCCCGTGATGGTGGTTTAATCCTTTCCGCGATACACCGTCGCGGTATTGTCATCGCGGTGATCGCGGGGGCCACGAGTTTACCGCGATGGTGTAAGACAGTAAGACACCGTAACAGGTGTGTGTTCGGTCTCAAGGATAAAATCGAGAAAAAGAAAAAGCGCTTTTTGTTTTCTGTTTTAATTTTGTTAGAATTAAGATATGGAAAGCTAATTACATATATTAGTAGGGGGAAAATACATCATTTTCTGGGAATTATTTTTAACTAAAACTTTTAGAAATGTATTGTTTTTTTTTAAATATTGTACAAGGGCCCCAAACATAGCAATGTAATGCAATCCATGCATATACGAAAACACGAAAATTATAAATATTTTAATGTATTAATGTTTTTCTTATTACGAGTTGAAAATATGCCACATATTTTAAGAAGACAAATAATACGATGTACTCTTACTTATAAGATCGCTACTATAGGCATCAGGTTTGTTCCCCTCAATCTGACGCTTATTTTTAATTTATCTACTTTTCCGGTCTCTGTCTCTCTGTCTCTGTCTCTCTCTCTTGTTGCAAATAACTAATATTTTATGTAAAGTAATACACGTAGCCTTAACGGTAATCTGATCAAAATACAGATCTCTACAGAAGTGCACAGATTGCAGTAACGGGCGTTTTCGGTAAAAATAAAAATGATAATCATAAAGCAGTAATATCATACGCCCTTTCGATTTTTTTGCACTTTGTAGACCGCCTGAAACCAAACATAAAATTATGCATGATTCAGAGATGTACATTAAATATCACAAGTAAAGCACAATTTTGAAGAAAAGTTATCCCTTTGTAAAAACGTGTGTATAACTATTACAGAACACTTCCTGTCTGTGACAGCGCTCGTGCTCTGACCACGTACCGTGAGAAATCTTATCGAATATTGGGAGACCTCTCTCTCTCTCTCTCTCTCTCTCTCTCCTTTCAAAAAACTAAACTCTTATGTACATGTAAAGTGATTATAATATATGTAGCCGTTTTTAAAACAAAAGTAAAATATTAAAGAGTTTGAAATCTGAAATAGCGCGTTATTTTTTGAAGGCGACAATGAATACCATACGCCCTTTCGATTTTTTCAATAGGTAGACCGCTTAAATTCGAACACAATATTATGCATAATTCAGATAGGTGCATTGTAAATAAGTTATCATTGTGTATACGCGTGTGAATAACTATAATTGCATAACACTTCCTGTCCGTGACAGCACCCGTGGTCTAATCAAGTCTCGAGTATGTTAAGACACCTCTCTCTCTCTCTCTCGTTGCAAATAACTAATATTTTATGTAAAGTAATACATGTAGCCTTAACGGTAATCTTATCAAAACACAGATCTCTACATAAGTGCACAGATTGCAGTGACGGGCGTTTGATCTGATCAAAATACAGATCTCTACATACATGTAAATGCACAGATTGCTCTCTCTTTCTCTCTCAAATAAAATTCGAAAAAAATTAAAAAACTTTCTTCATTTTTACATGGCTAATAATTAATACATCACATATTGTGTACAAATGTTTTTTTTTTACTAGTGCACACTGCTCACAAACATAAAATAATTCATAATCTACATTTATTCAAACAATCACATTTTTACCATTTTAAAAAATACAAATACGCCATTCATAAAAACATATGTATATATATAAAATTTACTGTAGCTATGTTCTCACAATCTCCATTCTTGATTAACCCTGGTTATAGTCTGTTTGTTTGTTAATTGTATTTTAATCGAGCGAACCTTTTCAGCATATCATTAAGAGGTTATCTTATAGAAGGATTTTGTAAACATTGTGTTATAAATACGCAGAAGGTATTCACTTTTAATTTGAAATAAAGATAAGTTTTTATTTGTTCGAAATTTAAATTTTATTAAGACAATTTCGCATTTAGTAAGAACAGGATATACACTTCTACTTAGCGGACCCCAAGTCATACTACCATGCAGCTGCAGGTCACCCACCTCGACGGCAACCACCAGAATTCTGTATACACACACTGTATACGTAATGTTACTCAATTCCCCTTCCTCTGTTCCTCAACTGACACTTTGCGAAATTTAAACATGTTGTGGATTCTCCAGAATATATATGATCATTCAGATTTTCCCCGTTGTTGAACTATCAACATATTTTGAGCAAACTGCTGAACATCATTCTTTTGTCAAATCGGATAGGAAAGTCAGTTTTGAAATACACACGATTTTAACATTAACATTATTTATCTACATGTACTTTGTTATTCATTAAACGAATTCGTTATACATGTGCGTATTTAAGAGAAATGACGAAGTGTACAAAATGTTTTAAAGGTAAGAATTAATTATGAGTAGATTGTAAACGAAGCGCCAATTATTATCCCCTTAACCGAGGCTAAATAAGATATTTTAATGAAATGTGTAATAAAACTAGAGCAGAGCTTGTGGCAAAGCCACGAGTAGGTCTTCCGTTGTTGCTGCGAGTTAGAAATATATATGATTTGGTGTCAAACGATTATAATGACTAAACTTTCAGTTCTGGTTTCGTTATAAAAACGTGTTGTGACTGAAAGCTTGTATGAAAACGTGTTTTGAAAAAGACCGGAAGAAAGTGTTTTAGGAAAACTATTTTTCGAACACAGTTTGTGTAATCGTTTCAAAAATTCTTTAAACAATGAGAAGTTTCATGGGAGCAAAATTTTTAAAGGGTAGCAAGCATTGTAATATACATGTACTCATGATTCATGTCAGGAATTGTATTTTTTTTAAAAAACGAAACCGCCTACAAAACACGTAACCGTTTCTTTTAGATAACTTCTGTATTTTAATATTTCTAAAATTTTGAAGACTAAGTGCAAGTTTGAAATTGTTGCGTGCTGTCAAAATTTAGTAATTAGTCAAAATTGATGGCATCTCTGAACATTTCTACAGAGAAGTGTGTGTCGT
Organism: Magallana hongkongensis; assembly: GCA_016163765.1. NCBI lineage: Eukaryota > Metazoa > Mollusca > Bivalvia > Ostreida > Ostreidae > Magallana > Magallana hongkongensis. The sequence continues at coordinate 23,458,343 of WFKH01007768.1, forward strand.
CTGATATTATCTAATGATACGAGTAGACTTGGACATTCAAAATAATAATCAGCTATCAAAGATCAGCGGGAGAATTTATGCAAAAGTGAGCGTCTAAATTTTACACCAGATGGTGCTATTTCATAGAGACACCGCTATGTAACGTGAAATTAAATAACCTTATTTACAGAAATGAATATTACTTCTCTCGACGATGCAATAATATGCAAAATCCCTATTTTTATGTCAGTTTTTTCCTCCTTTATCAGATCAAAAGTAATTCTCTCTGAGAAAGTTTACTTATGTATTTTGAAAAAAAAAACGGGAGAAAATTCTATAAAATAGGCGGAAAATCATGGTGCTACGGTTTTTATTTTCAGTTAATTTAAATAAATGTGAAAAAGGGCCTATTCGGTCGGATTTTTGGGGTAACATGTACATAAAGTAAATTCGACGCACGTTCCATGTAGGGCTGGGACGATTCAGGTTTCATTTGATTCGGTTCGGTTTTGGTTCAAAATGCTACGGTTCGGTTTTTTCGGTTCGATTCGATTAAACATATATCAGCCTTAATATTTTTCATTATAAATAAAAAAAATAGTCTTTACCTTGAAGATACCTTTACTTAATTAAGGATAACAAAACAAAAAAATGTTATGTATTCTTTTTAAATTAAATAGTTAGAGGATGAAAAACTTGCAGGAAATGGAAAAACTTGTTGGCAAAACTGTATAGAAAGAATACTTAATGATATTATTGGTTCACATGCTAATACAATATCTAGAAACGATTTTGAAAATAATTTGAAAAGTATTTTGAAAATATAGTTTTCAGAGACATTAAAAATACCAAAGAAAAAGGTAATGGAAAATTGCCATTCTACAGCCAACTTATAATTTCCCAAAATCTAAACAAGCTTGAAATTCAACCATGCTTAAATTTTCCCCATTACCAAAAGCTTCTTTCTTTTTAGACCCAATTAAGAATAAGTGCCCACAAATTACAGATAGAGGTTGGCAGATGTTGTAACCCTATTATATCAATGGATGAAATATATTGTATTAATTGTCATACTGTTGTTGAAAATGAACATCATTTTTTTTATTTGTATGTCCTCTTTATAAACAACTGTTCACTTTTTGAGAACGCATTTATTTCTTATAAATTTCTTAATCCAGCAGATGTTAATTCAACAAGATTTTAACATAATAAAAGCTATGCACTAACTATATTTGTATACTGTATGTATGACTTACGATTTTTGTCAATAGACATTGAGCTGATAGAACCAGTTGTATATTTAATTGTGATGGTAAGGTACAAAAAGTCGTTGATTTATCTTCTTTTCCATCAACTGATAGGAATTTAAATGTCCCCACACTTCTGAGCGTCTACTTGCAGCCATTTTTGTTTATACACGTTAGGTAAATTTTGAACCGAACCGAATCGAAATCCGGAATTCCGGATCGGTGCACCGAATCGATAGGAATGAATCGCGGTGCACCGAACTTTTCAGTGCACCGCACAGCCCTAGTTCCATGTTTTTGTTTTGTTTGTTTTATGCTTTCCTCTGTTTTATCATAAATATATATTAAGAAATTAAAGTTCCATAACAATCTAAAATGTGCAGATTTAAAGGGGGTGAGGTGTTTGTTACTTGAATCCATGTTTGTATCATTGTTTAGGATTATGTAATTTAGATTACCGCAGATCACAAGTTCACACGCGATGGATCTCCTTTGCCAATGTTCGAAGGATGAGTTACGTAATTGTGTACACAAAAGTCAGGGGTCTATAGGTCGATGGTAATAAAATATATGCTTAAAAGTCTTTATTCATATCTAAATAATTTATATTATTTTAGTTTTTAATAATATCTAAATGCTAATGCCTGTCATCACACGTATGAGCATCTCAGGTACATGTTAACTAAGTGAAAATACACATATATAAAGATCTAAAGATATAAAGAGGTTTTTTTAATAAAACAAAAGAGGAAAATTCATATACAGTGCTTATTCATTGACGTCTGATGGCGACACACATAAACGTGCTTCTACCTAAAGGTAGTCTAAGCGCAAGAAGCTTCTGTACAAAGTAACCACAAATCGTTCAAGGCGCGATTATAACTATCCACGGCCAAGTGCGAGGAATGAGTTATGTAAGTACATTACACAAAGTTTACGTTTAAAAATGGTGCTGTTATTGTATGCTTAGAATCATATGCTCTATCGTTTTGTTTTTATTTCTTGTGCTATATTAATAAAAGAAAACCAAACAATTATCAACTTTATTTAAAGAAGAAGGTACGGTTTCTTTCAATATTTGCCCTAAAATTCAAAAGTTGATTAAATCTCTTAAAAATACACATATACCACCTTGAACCTGTGTGTATTTAAAGTACCAAGTTATACACTTTTATCTTGTTTCAAAAAATAACTATGACTTCAACATTTTGGCATATTTCTAAGATTTGGTCAAAAATGATAAAAAATGGCCAATTTTCTCATAGTTTTTTGAAGAGGAAAATGTGTCCACAGCCGTCGCCTACAACGAAATTAATATATTTTATGTGATATCAAATGATAAAGTTATTATGTGAGTTTCATCGTGGGCGACAGCTGCGGACATATTTTTCTATTCAAAAAACTACTAAGGAACTGGTGTCTTCTGCTCAGTTTTATAAAAATTACGGGAATATGCACTGTTTGTGACGTCACAATTAACCTTGTGAAAGTCTTATCAGGTAACTATATATAGATTCTTAATTTATGGGGTATTTTTGTGTAAATAAACGTTACATTTCAATTTCTTGTGACATTTTTAAAAATCGCTCTAAAACAGGGCCAAATATGACTGAAACTGTACCTAGTTCTTAGCCGCTCCCACTTAACACTTGCAGTACTTTGATGATTTCTATGGCGACCGACTGCATTGCATAATATAGTTGTCTATTTTATTTAAGATCTTTGACTTAAAACTTTTAACTTATAATATCTTATATATAATTATTATTCTGTTCATAACCATGGAAGTTTAGCGTGTTCATCAGCCACATTCTCAGATTACAATTTTGCACCTGTAATGTCAAGATGATTGACTTCGAAAAATACACTTACTGTTTAACAATTAATCACTGCAATGAAAGCACCCTTCCAAGTGTTACTCAATTAGAACCGTTTTAACAAGAGCTTGGACTTTCGGTGGGATGTTACTATCTAGTTTGCTTATCAAAACAAGCTTTCAAATATTGACCTCGCTTCTTCTAATTCGCTAAGAGAAGCTCATTAATATTCATAGACTGTCAAAACCGGAAAGTTGTTTGCCAAGATCTGCTCTGTTGTGTGAAATTGACGCTATTTCAACGAAATATACAACCCTGGATGAAGTCGGACGAGTGTCATTGCGTTCAATACATTCATATCTATTAGCCAATGACTGGACAGTTAACCATGAGTAGACTCCGCCTTCATCAAATTGGAGTTTGTCACGTATTGCCCAAAGTCCAAGCTCTTGTTAAAACGGTTCTATATAACAAATGTTGATGTGCAGCCATAAATAACCTGGGGCTAAAAGCTGTGTGCGCTTTTTTGGTCGCACGTGGCGATTGAATTAGAGCTCGTTTCAAAATACCGTCGATTTTCCCACTTGGTGACAGTCTTGTTTTCGTCAGCAGCTCGCTAAATCTTCGCCGGCATCAAAGACATGCCGCCGAAACACCCACGCAGTACGACCGCATTAGAGCTGGCCGGGTTGCTTTGCCGGCATCAAACAAAGGCCGCTATCTTGTCAATTATTCTGCATGTTAAAATTAAAAGGAAGACGGTTTAGTATTTATTCACATAGGTACATGCATGCATAAATACATGCGTTTACTGCCAACTGTTGTTTATATATTGATTTCCTGAACACCGTATTTACTTGAATCGTATCGATACATTTTTTCCCCAACTCCCTCTCTCTCTTCTCTCTCATTCAAGTCACGAGCGGGAAATGTCTTAACTTCGCGATTGCAAACTACGATCTGACTGGACAATTTTTTCAAGTCAAAATTTTTATTCAGCGAAGATGTTACAGCATAGCTTGTACGTACTTCACTGACCTATATGGGGTTCAGGGCTGCATTGCCTGAGGGGTCAACCCAGAAAGATGTCGATACTAAATAAGTGCATTCTAAATAGCACAATCGGCTGCAACTATAACGAAATCAAATAGCCCCCGGTCTGAAAAAATTCAGATGGACGCCTCGGACCTGGGAGCTACAAAAAATGCACTAGTTTTGGACTGATTAATCTTATTTCCTAACACATTCTGTACAAATATTTGATTTCTAAAATTTCCTCGGACAATTTACTACAGATATCGTCACTTAACTTGCCTCTGATATTCTTTTAAACACCATCACCATCCCCGTAAAGTGAAGTGGTGCAGTTGTTTACATATAAAAATGGCGACTCTAGATCTCGACGTGAATTTTACATACTTCACTTTCCGAGGTCGGTTAGCTCGTTTGGGAGAAAGTCTGAGGCAAGTAAGGAGACGATATCAGTAGTAAATTACCTGAAGAATTATATAGTACTTTTTTTTCCACAGGATTTGTATGTATATAAGGTTAATCACTTCAAAACTAACGCAATTTTTTGTGCGCTGTAAATTGCAGTTTTTAATATATTCGATCAGTGCCTACTATCTATTCAAGCTTTATTACTATAGTCAGGTACTCTTTACACAATTGCGCTGAAAAATATAGTTCTGTTAATGATCAGCAGATACAACATTACAATAAATGCTTAGAATATCGATGTATATGTAATACGTGGAAGAAAACAAAATTAACGTAAAATTATTTTGAAAAATTCCCCACCCCAATAAATGTAACTGTGAAGTATTCATATTCCTAAGCTTGCTGCCTCCTCAGTCTTTTTCGCGAAAAAATAGGTCATTCTTCGATTGACAATTTTTTCACTAATGAATATTGCTTATATTATTACAATTATTATATTACTTTCATGATTATTGTTCGTTAGTTATCACAATCTCTTTTAATTATCTGTTGTGTATGAGTGCCTTTGGAACAAAGGTTTCCTGTTAGAGGGTGTTGAAGTTTTGTTGTTTGTGACAGAAGCCATGCTGTCCTCAACCAAAGGAACAAAATGGTTTGGGGTCCAAGGCTTCTTGGATTTCTCATTGAAGGGAGAGGTTCTTGTCCAGAGAATTCTCAGTGGTTTGTCTTCTATTGTCCCTGTAGATGGCAATAGCATGGTGTTGAACGTTAGTGCAGCTGGGTCTTTCAATCCATTCACCATGGGATAGAGACTCTCTATGTTGTGTTGTGTCACATGGCTTAACGATCATTGTCCACATTGAAGAGTAGCCTCCGCTTTTTGCACATTTAAGGATGGCCTCTTCATAGTCAGGTGACAGATTTTGGATTGCAGCTTTCCCCTTGTGACTTTGAATAGAGTCAGCATTCAGTACCAGCTCCAGGCAACACTTGTATTTAAGTTCTAAAGACATTCCTTTATCTCCACACAACACAATGGAAGCTGCATTAAACAGGCAATTCCCGTCACCAGTTGTTTGGACAGCCTTTCAATCTTTGGGCAGATATCGGTTGACATAATGTTGTGCTATCCTATCTTCAATAAATGGAACAGATGAAGCACAGGTCTTGATGACATAACGATTCGGCACCAACATAACCTCTCTCTCTACAGCTGCTTCCAGTTGCTGTAGACCTCGTTTTCCAGCCTGAAATTGAAGATAAGATGATTGTAATTGTATTATCTATTATTGTTTTGAGATGGTATTGGGAACACGTACCGTTGGTGGCTCACTACACCTTTTAATAATTTCTCTAATCAGCAGAAAATCATTTGATTATGAAGGATAGCATAATGCATACGAAGTATATACCCTTAAGTCTAATTGGCAAAAGATATGAATTTTTTTATTCAAAAATTTAACTCGGTAATATGAACAAACGCATAGGGTGGATATGTGGATTCAAAATCATTATCTCCTGTCCACAAGCTTGATACTTTAACCACTGGGCTATGATGGCAGGGCCGGTATTCAACTTTATCAATTCATTATTGATACAATTTATCAAAACATTGAAATCGCCATCTTGTGATGTGTCTTAAAAAATATAAATCTTGATGAACATCTAGTGAGCTATCTCAACATTTTTTATGTGGATGAAAGAAAACTTGTTTGTATATTGAATTCAAATGGGTTTTCTTTATGAATGGTGTGTATTTATGAAATAATAATGATTCTGTGCTGATAAAATAAATAAAATCATACTAATTCTAAATATAATGATCTTGGGCGCAATGAAATCAAAAAATAACAAGTGAGATACATTAAGCAAGATACTGGCACTTGCAATTAATTGTTAATATGTAAACAAAGCTTGTGCCATTATTTTGTTGTTGTTGCATAGTGGTAAATAGTCATATCACATATTGAGCATTGCAATTCTTAAGACCTGAAATAACTGTATATATAATATGTAAACCTACATCACACTTTGAACCTCTTGTGGGGCCCATGAATTGTCTAGGGGCCCATATCTAAACAATTAAATAACAGAATGATAAGATTTTTCTCTATATATCCCTGTAAAAAAAGTGCCCCCCCCCCCAATTGTGGCCCCACCCTACCCCCAGCGATCATGATTTGAACAAACTTAATCTACACTACCCGAGGATGTTTCCGCACAAGTTTCAGCTTTTCTGGCCAATTGGTTTTTGATAAGAAATTTTTTAATGAGTTTTCTCTATATACATATTCCAATGTAAAAATTGCCCCCCCCCCCCCCATTGTGGCCCCACCCTACCCCAAGGGAACATGACTTGAACAAACTTGAATCTACAGTACCTGAAAATGCTTTCACACAAGTTTCAGCTTTTCTGATCATTCAGTTTTTTAGAAGAAGATTTTTGAAAGATGCCAACAATTGTTTAGGTCACCTGAGTAAACTCAGGTGACTTATTGCTGTCTGTTTTCGTCCGTCGTCGTGCGTTGTGCGTCGTGCGTTAACGATTTACATTTTTAACTTCTTTTTAAAAACTACAAGGCCAATTGTTTCCATTTTTGGTGTGAAGCATCTCTATGGTAAGAGTAATGTAAATTGTGAAATTGGTGACTCTACCACCCCCAGGGTGCCACAGGTGGGGCCAAATATGCAAAAAACAGCCAAATTTTCAAAAATCTTCTTCTCTTCTCTTACACATGTGAGGAAAAAATGATTACATGGTTATGATGTCCATGAAGCCCTCTACCAAAATTGTGAAATTCATGGCCCCTGGGTCAGGGGTTTAGGCTCTAGGGTGGGGCCAAAATGGCCATATAGTAAAAATGTATTAAATCTTAGAAAATCTTCTTCTCTACTCCCATATATATTTGTTAAAAACTAATTACATGTATATGATGTCCATGAAGCCCTTTACAAAAATTGTGAAATTTATGGTCTCTGGGTCAGGGGTTCAGGCTCTAGGGTGGGGTCAATAAGGCCATATAGTAAAAATGTATTAAATCTTAGAAAATCTTCTTCTACTACTCCCATATACATTTGTTAAAAACTAAATGCATGGATATGATGTCCATGAAGCCCTCTACCAAAATTGTGAAATTTATGGTCCCTGGGTCAGGGGTTCAGGCTCAAGGGTGGGGCCAAAATGGCCATATAGTAAAATGTATTAAATTTTAGAAAATCTTCTTCTCTACTCCCATATATATTTGTGAAAAACTAAATGCATGGATATGATGTCCATGAAGCCCTCTACCTAAATTGTGAAATTTATGACCCCTGGGACAGGGGTTTAGGCCCTAGGGTGGGGCCAATATAGCCATATAGTAAAAATATATTAAATCTTAAAAATCTTTACTCCCACACATGTGGGCAAAAAACTGAATGCATGATTATGAACTCCTCTACCTAAATTGTGAAATTCATGACCCCTAAGTCAAGGTTCAGGACCTAGCATTTGGAGAGCATTTGGGGGAGGGGGGGGGTGTAAACAGTTAATGGAGTTATTTTCCCTTGCTTCTTCCTAATGGAGTTATCTTCCTTAGCTTGTTCATATTTAGTAATTAATCATTGTATATAGAAAAATAATGAAAGTTATTGATAAGATATTGTGAAAGCATTTGAAAAGAGTTCAGAGAAGAGGATTATAACTGTTAATGGAGTTATCTTCCCTTGCTTCTTCATAATGGAGTTATCTTCCTTGGCTTGTTCATATTTAGTAATATATCATTAAATAGAATGTAATTATAAAGTTGTATGATCAAAATAGTTATGCAAGTATTTTTATCATTTGAAACAAAAACAGTTTTTAAATTTTTTAAGATAAACAAATAGACTTGTTAATAGTAAAGTAATGAGTAGTATACAAGCCACCTTGTTTTAGTTTATCTATGAAAACATATAAACATAAAACCTATTTTGTAAGTTAACATACATGGGATAAATAAATTGAATGGAATCTGGGCACCTCATCTATAGTATGTCATACACTCTGTTAAGAGCTTCAAGTCTTGTGCCAAACCATAGGGTTAAGAGTCCTTTCCAAAAGATTTCAGGCAGGGAGGTGGATGTCATTACGTTATTATAATCTTCTAATCCATTATGAAACTCAATTAAATGCATTTATGAGACTCCTCGACAATTTTGTGTATGGGCTATGGTACTCAGGTGACCGCTAAGGCCACTTGGCCTCTTGTTAATAATTCCTAATTACCGGTATCTCTCTTTGAAAGAGGGCTTTACCCTTCATTTTAACAAACTTGAATCCCCTTAATCTAAGACTGATTTGCGCCAAGTTTGGTTGAAATTCGCCCAGTGGATCTTGAGAAGATGTTGAAAAGTTTACAGACGGACAGACAGATAAACAGGCAGATGGACGACAGAAAAAATGTGATCAGAAAAGCTCACTTGAGCTCTCTGCTCAGGTGAGCTAAAAAGGTTATTGCTGACTCGATACATATATGTAAATAATTGTCAATATTCTTCTATAACAAGATTTAAATTTTAAAGTCACATTGTTGTTTATAGAATTAATCCTGACATTTCTTAAACAAGAGGCCAACAGGCAACTGTCGAGGAATCTCAAATATGCAAATAATTAAGTTTCATTCTGGTTTAAAAATAAAATTTTAAAATATTGTAATGACGATCACCTCTCTGCCTGAAATTCTTCAAAAAGGACAATTAAACTATAATTTTGGCAAAAACTTTAAGTGACACGGTGACTCAAAATAGATGTTTTAATTTTTTATTATGACAACGGATATTAGAAGAAATATACGAAATTTCCCCAAAAGTTACAAAACGACAAAAATCCACATGATCTCCTACGATAAATAGGCAAACTAATTTTCTGATGCACACACGATCCCACATGATACATAATTGACCACCCACAAACACGAACTATTTAACACGATTGGCTTGTCAACATTATTTAACATTGTTACCACTATAAGTAAGAAATAGTCATCAAAGGACACCTGCTTCAAAAACCTTAACCTCCTCCAGTATCTGAAAGTGTGTCCACATGCACCATCCATGCAAGTTTAGTAAAGGTAGAAAGAAATAACTTGAAAACATGACCATCGCAAGGCTAATTTCAAATTGGACAATTAATTCAGTTGAAGTAACTAAAATACATAATTGAATCATAAGGCCACACCAATGTAACTTCTTGTTCGTCGGACATCCAATAGAAAAAGGTATTAAATTAAATAATGAATTAAATAAATAATTATTAAATATCTCAATAAAATATATTCAAAACAAAACATATTTTTATACATGTACATGTATGTGAACGCCTTTTATATTATGTTTTTTTTTCTTCTATACACAAGAACTTGTAAATCAGTTCAAACATGGAAAACGATATTCCTTGGTCGATCAAAGAGCAACAAATTCATATATAAGATATCTCATGATTTATGTAGTGGCATATGATTTTTAATCTAACAACTTATGTGATATCCTTCTCTAAGCCCTTTTTTATTCACAAATTAATCCAGTTTCAATGTAAATTCATATTTAAAAATAATATATATTTAAAATTTTCTATCGTCATTGGAAAAAAAATGAAGCAAATGCCTAATAAAAGACCATTTATTAGGCAAAAGTAAGCTTCTTTTGTTTAACTATCAACAAAAAAGGCATTAAATCAAGAATATAGTATAGTGAGGCAAGCTTCATATATATAGTTTCTCATTTACCGAAGGTCTGAAATTTACAAACAGCGTGATGACTAATTGCAGGTACATGTACATGCATAGGTAGGCGGTTCCAATTTTCACTCGTTTTCATTGGTCTCCTAGTACTAGCTAATAGATAATGATTAGTTACCGATGTATATATGTACACATATATACACACACACACACAGAATTTACGAGGAGCGGAGTTTATTTCCGGCACATAGCATTTGGGGGGGGGGGGGGGGGGGGTTTTTTTTTCGGGCATTTGGTGTGGGGGGGGGGGGGGGTACACTTTATTACACATAATTTTTGTATTTTTATCGAAAAAGAATTTTTTCTCCATGCCATTCGAATAGAAATTTAATTTTTAAATGTTTGGTATAACATTTGGAGCAGATAAAGACATCGGACTTTTAATAATTTTTTCTCATAATTAAAATACATACCCTTTACCCAAATATTCATTATTAGGTACGTAATGAGGGTATTTATTTTTATTATTTATAAAGTCAGCCCCCTCCCTCCCTCTAAAGAATTTTGAAGATTGATGATTTAACTTTTTTTTTCTTTTCTTTTTTTGCTTGTAAACTTTTCCGGTAAGCCCCCCCCCCCCAATATTTACTGGTTAAGAATGTAAACGATTGTATACTGTTCAATTTAATGAATAACGTGTGCATGTATGGCGGATATGTGCGCCATGGAGGCGAGAGAAATGCCAAGGATACTAACGTTGTATCGGACAGCAGACTCACAAAGTATTCATTTGGAGGTGCAACATGTCACTAAAGAAGGAGACCAGTGCACACACATACATTTTTAGAATACCGGTATGCTCAGACCAACAGCCATTTGATTGGAGAATAAGTCCATTGACAAGATTACAGTGGCTTTGCTTTCGATCTACATAATTTACCGGTATTGTATGACCAAAGGAAATATCAGCGTGTGATTTACATGTTTCTGAACGTTTAAAGTTTACACTTCCAGTTTTATTATGGTTAATTAAAATTTCCACTAGCCATTGTGAAGACCATTTTTTAATTTTTTCGAGATCATTTGTTAAAAATATAGAAAATGTCTTTGGCTAAAGAGTAATTTTACATCAGTTTATATAAGCCATGCGTGATCATTCTTAATTTTTAACGCTTCATTCTGAAAAATAGTCTTTAAAAAATTCGTATTAAATGTTGAATAAATTGTATTTATGGGCGCCGGTTTTATGTATTTTCGAGTCAGTTTACAACTTATTACTTATTTAACCTGTACGTGTATTCTTTATATTGTAAATTAAAGGGAAATAAGTTGTATTTGTACAGGTAACGCTAAATTCTGACAAGAGTATCAAATGTTTAATTCTCAAAAAATGCACATATGTTGTTTAAATAATTATTTGCTTGTAAGCATTTCTTAATGTTTAATGATTTATCCCTGCACAAGTCTCTCAAATTCTACCTGTACGAATAAATGTGAAAAATAAGAATGATTCAGTAGGTTAAATATCCTAACTTAGGATGTTCCTAAGTTACTAGAGCTACATCTTAAGGCATGTCTTAAGTTGATCTTAGGATGTTCCTAACCTTTTTTCCTATGTCATATCTTAGGAACACACTTATGTCATATCTCAGGAAAGTTTCGGGAGCATGTCTGCCGATGGCTAACGTCCTCAAAATAATTTCAAGTCAAATTAATTAATATATCAAATGTATTTGAACTTATTTGAATGATTTGAAATCAAAACTCATATTATATTTTATTTTACTTCTGAATGTCTAATCAACGGATATGACGATTTCCGATATCTATCATTTATCGCGTAATTCTCTGTGTATAGTGTCGCGCACCTAGGTAGACCCAGGCCACTCCAGGTAATTAACACCTGTTTAGATTAGGCTCCGCCTACTATTCCCATGAAATGGGTCGTGAAAGTTATATATATCTTGTATGAAAATACACATGTACTGTGATATTTACTAGAATTCTAACCAGAGTTCCAACACCGTAATGCGGGTTACATTTATTAGATACACATGTATGTTATATAAACGTTACGGTAATCAAGCCAGCATGTGCAGTAATTTTTTCGTCGGAAATTTTCGTTGTAAAAGTATTGTAATTTAACTACATAAATTCCAAACTTAATTTTGCATATATATTTATATCCGTTAGATATGGATTGTGCAAAAAAAAATAAATGAAGGAGTACATGTCTAACAAGCAAATTATAAAATTATTGTCTTACTGTTGTCTTATACAAAAATGTTTCGCTAGAAATACCATTTTATATTAATTTTTATAAAAAATATTGTTTTAATTTAATTTGGTATATTATGAAGGTTTATTTATAAACAGAATCATCATAAAAGCACGTTTGACAGCAAAAGAAAATTGTAAATAATACAGTTCATATTCTTTTATTATTGTAGCGACTTTTAATTTAAAACTTTACGAGCATAGTCAATGAAAATGAACTGCAATTACGTGAAAATCATCAAATGGAAATTTTTTTAATCATTATACCAACATATTATGACCGTATTTACTTAATACAAGTTTATTGTGGTTCATTGTGATTTCATTGTGGTTCATTGTGGTTTCATTGTGGTTCATTGTGGTTCATTGCGGTTCATTGTGGTTAAAAGACGCGCCGTTTACAAGCTAGGGTTGTAAACAGTATGACAGGGATCATGGATGTTATTTTCAAGTGTTGAGACAGAAAGGTGAACTTAAACATTCTGAATTTTTTCTTGTCAAGATGAGGATCGTGGCTTATCCCATGAACAAGACATCAGTGCCAACTAATGTGTGTCTGTCTCTGTGTCTTTCAATAAATGAACTTAGGGAAAAAAAGAAAGGCTGTGCATCGCTTGCATGAATCATCATTTCTGTAATAAATAAAGTGAATTAGAAACAGTTCTTATAATGCATCATTGAAATTCTTTGAAAATTAAATTTTCAAGAATTGGTATCCCATTTAGCCATTACAAAAATACCAAAATACAAATAATTCTTACACAACACAGGTGCATCCACCTGACCTTATTTGTCCACCTTCACTGACAATTATCCATGTCTGGTTGGGGTTGGCCTGTTGTCTTGTTTTTGAGACACTCTCACAATTCATATAAAAACATTTTGAATTTTCAAAATAGTAAAGTTTGACATTGTGAACGTGGGAACTAGAGTATAGTTAAAATCCATTGTCTTGCTTGTAATACTTTAAACGGGATCCATCCCATCCTACATGGATCAGCCAAACCAAAACGTCTCCAATTTCGATATCAGACAGTATTTTCAAATCCGATAGCCATTTATCTGCAGTGATATCCTTGATTTCGGGTGAAACAACTTTATTCACTGTCCTCCGTTCAACATCAAATGTGCCACACTCACTGTTTACGTTATCTTGGTCTTCTAAATAGATTTCTACCGCCAAATTACACAACTTGATGTTTCTTCAAATAGATTAAAAATGTATCTGTCTTTTGTTGATTAAAAAACTGTTTAAGATCAGATACTTGCCACGAATCGGAAGTCAAAATCGTTCGCTGATGACATATCAGTGTACACCGGAAGTGAAACATGCCAAACAATTGCTATAAACAAAGCATGAAACCCAGGCCGGATACGTATCTCGAAAGTTCCGTATTGCTTTGGGTTTTTTTTTAATATTTGCATTTTACCATTAAAAAAAACCTAATGAAAAACCGAATTTTATGTCAACACTATTTTCTTCGTTGGATTGTCGACCCGAACAAAATATAATTCTCAAGAATTAAACCGCGTTAGCGGGTTATGAAAATTTTTTCTTCAATGATCGCTACCTTCATAACCCGCATGAAACATCAAAGAGAGCATTTTATTGTAATAAGTCTTTAAAAAGACAAGACATTGACGTTTGGCACGAGCCTGGAGCTGTTAGCCTTCTCTGTTGACAATTGTTTCTGGCATTTTGGGATAAACGCAGGCATCTCCATAGGAATACCAAGGTCGTTTAAACAGACTCTGAATCCCGGAATCCTTTATCGACAACAAATATATCGTCCTCCTTGATCTATTTCTGTATTTCCTTGAGTTCGAAAGAATGGAATGATTTAGAGTTGAGGAGTCGTTGTTTTTGGATTTGCCAGGTTTGGCCCGAGGACACTGACGATTTGTTTTGTTGTTGAGACGATCATCATAGGCTTTAAGAGAGGGCGGCGTTTATGCATACTTAAGGATCGTCTGGAGAAGGTGTAATTTCCGCTTTTTAGCTCACCTGAGCCGAAGGCTCAAGTGAGCTTTTCTGATCAAGAATGTCCGTTGTCTGTCGTCGGCGTCGTTGTCGTAAACTTTTCACATTTTCATCTTCTTCTCCAGAACCACTGGGCCGATTTCAACCAAACTTGGCACAAAGCATCACTGGGTTAAGGGATTCAAGTCTGTTCAAATAAAGGGCCACGCCCTTTTTAAAGGGGAGATAATTTAGAATAATTGAAAATTTATTGGTATTTTTCAAAAATCTTCTCAAAAACCGTTGCGACAGAAAAGCTGGAACTTGTGTGGAAACATCCTCAGGAAGTGTAGATTTAAGTTTGTTTAAACCATGGTCCCCAGGGGTAGGGTGGGGCCACAATGTGGGGATTAATTTTTGCATAAGAATATATAGAGAAAATCTTTAAAAATCTTCTTATACAGTATTATTGTTAAATAATAACATTTATGTAAACTTTATGAGATTTCTTTTAATGTGATTTATTAGTATGTGTAGTGCCTTAGGGGTTCAGCATCAGGGGTTACCCGCAATGCTTGTTGACCAATCAAATTTGTGGGTCAGTACGCGTGACAAGTTTCAGCGTGATTTTGGCGGACTTTAGTGTTCAGTGTAAACGAACAGAATTTATCGGCAGAATAATCGTCTAATCATATGTTTATTGTTTGTTAAAACAATAAAAAGTGCTTCAAGGACTTATCGGAAGTCCTTAAAGAGAACATCAGTAAGTTATTATGTGAATTTAAACGTTTAATTTCCCAGGATCGTCAGGTCATCGTCCAGACCTAATTGGTAAACAATGGCGTCAGATTCATTGATTCGCGTATGTCTATTGGGTCATTCATATATCCGTCGACTTAGAGACTTTATGGATTCGAATGTGTCTTACAAGAACTTAAATTTGGACACTTCGTTTGTGGTGGACATCCGAGCTCGTGGAGAATTGACATTTCGTAGAATACCGAACTGCCTCGAATTCTTAAATTTCACATCGCCGCCCCCGTCGATTTGCTTCATGCAGCTGGGCAGCAATGATCTGTGTACGGATACCCCCGAAAAGGTTGTCAAAAACATTCTAGCGTATGCTTCGTATTTAAAGGAAGGAGTAGGAATGCAGCAAATCATTGTTGGTCAACTTTTACGTCGACAACCTTGAGCATCCACGCCAACATTCAACGAGGATGTCGTCCGGACCAACATCATATTGAAGGAACAGACAAAGGATATGGCCGGGATCAACTTCTGGGCGCACCGAGGGTTTTGGGCAGACCTGACATACCTGGGAAGAAATGGAGTGCACATTGAGGGTCATTCCAGACATATGAGGAAGTTCATGCATAGCATACGGATAGCTGTTATTCAATTTTACAGGCCAGTTAATAAGTATCGTTTGTTTTTTGGTTGAATGTATGGTTCAAAGTAGGGTTATTATTATTGTCATATACATTACTCTACTATTCATTATGCAACATTTTAAGCGAACTGGTTGAATTATGAATGATTTAAATTTTCTGTGCTATAGGTATTTCGCAGACATTATATACATGAAGTAACATAAAATGCTGTTCTGATGCAGCAATTTGAAAGTATTGAGTTTACACTTCGTATGGTATGCTGCGAAAAAACTTCAATATGACCTTTGTGTACAATATAACTATAAATATAATTTCAAGTTCACACACAGAGACATGTGTTAATTTGTAAGACCTGACACACATAGTGTAGTGTGCATATTTTGTAGAGCACACGCAGATTAGTGTGCAACTTTAGACCACACGCAGAGTAGTGTGCAACTTTAGTCCACACGCAGAGTAGTGTGCAACTTTATGAACCACACGCAGAGTAGTGTGCAAATTTAACCATTTGGCCAGAAAAGTTCAATTTTGTGTGGAAGCATCCTCACGTAGTGGAGATTCAAGTTTGTTCAAATCATGATCCCCGGGGGTATGGTGGGGCCACAATGGGGGGATCCAGTTTTAACTTAAGAATATTTAAAGATAATCTTTAAAAATTTTCTTGTCAATAACCATTAGGACAGAAAAACTGGAACTTGTGTGGAAGCATCCTCAGATGGTGTAAATTAAAGTTCTTTTAAATTATGGTCCCCCGGGGTAGGGTGGGACCACAATGGGGGGTTGAATTTTTACATAGGAATATATAGAGAAAATCTTTATAAATCCTCTTCTCAAAAACCATTTGGCCATAAAAGCTCAATTTTGTGTGGAAGCATCTTCAGGTAGTGGAGATTAAAGTTTGTTCAAATCATGATCCCCAGGGTAATGGTGGGGCCACAATTGAAGGGGGGAAGTTTTAGATAAGAACATATACAGAAAATCTTTAAAAATCTTCTCAAAATCAGTCAGCCAGAAAAGCAGGAACTTGTGTGGAAGCATCCTCATGTAGCGTAGATTCATGTTTGTTCAAATCATGGTTCCCTGGAGTAGGGTGGGGCCACACTTGTGGTCAAATTTTTACATAGGAATATATAGAGAAAATCTTTTAAAAATTTCTTTTCAATAACCATTAGGACAGAAAAGCTGGAACTTGGAAGCATCCTCAGATAGTGTAAATTCAAGTTTGTTCAAATCATGATCCCCGGGGTATGGTGGGGCTACAATGGGGGGGGGTTCAAATATTTTACATAGGAAGATATAGAAAAAATATTTAAAAATCTTCTGAAAAAGCATTTAGCCAAAAAGCTGAAACTTGTGTGAAAGCACAGGTTATGCAGATTAAAACTTGATCAAACCATGATTCCCTGAGAAAAGTGGGGCCACAAAGGGATAGACATAGGAATAGAGAAAAATCTTCTCACAAATTCTAAAACAACAATAGGGGCTTAGTATTTACCGTAAAAATAACTGGATAAAAATTGGCAGATTTTTTAACTTTTTGTGCAAGATCTACCATGTCTACTGTACCTAATTGTCAAGATATTTTTATTTTAATAACGTAATACTGATTTAATCAGAGTTATTGCTATTGTTGCTCAGGTGAGCGATGTGGCCCCTGGGCCTCTTGTTTGGATATAATTTTACAGTAAACAAAATCTTTGAAATGCTTTAACACATGGTGTGACAAATGTGAGAGCGTGCGTGTCGTCCAGCATCAGTATTGCAGGAGCAATTGTTATGTCTAAAGGAAGTTGTTGTTCAAGTGGCCTTGATAATCTCCTCTTGGTGATTTGGGGAAATTCGAGCTTCTGCCATAAGAGCCTTCCTTGCAGATTATACTTCCATGCGAATCGGCAAAATATATTTTTCTTCAATACAAATCATTTTTTCGGCATTTGTATATCGTGTGCACAGATCATCACTTGCAAAGATAACTTTATTAAAATATATACTCTCCCAAAAAAGAAACGCAACATGTATTTTTTACAAGATTTTGTCAGATAGAAAAATGAATTTTAAATACTTAATACATTGAGTGAACAGTTTAATAATTTTAATAATGATAGTCGTTGTGTTAGTTGTAATCATCAAAAAGACAAAATTTTAAAAAGGGTTTAACGAATGTTTACTTGCACAATTACATCATTATCTTGTGTGACCACCGTTTGCTTGCAAAACTGTTGTAACTCGTCTCCGCATTGATTGAATTAAGGTATCCGACCCATATTAGGACCTAATTTTTCTAACCCTGAATATCAAGCATGTATTAAATACTCTGATATTAATTTAAAGCATTTTAGAGTAGAAAAAGATTTACCAAGAGAAATTTTCAAAAATAGTATTAACTAAACAGTAATTAATTAATGAAGATTGCAGTAATATCTATGGGGACATGCACATTTTTTAAAATAAAAAATTAAATATTAAGAATATCAATAAATGCTTCGGTGGAAAGATGCATTTCATCATTAGGAATACAAACACTATTGAAAAAATTTTTTTATACCGTATATATTGTTTTTGAAATTAATTTTTATAAATTAAGAGCAAAGGGGAGCAACTCTTCAAAAAGGAAAAGGTCAATTATTAGGGCACATTCTGCTCTTACATACTGACACTTAAACATGAAAATTATGTCCAAGTATATTAAGTATGAAGCCCATATATATCTTTTATGCATCCAGATTTAATGAATCTGGGGCTATTATGGATCGGATACCTTAAACGTTGAATTTGGACTTGGGATATTCTTTGCTATTCCTCTTGTAGTGACTGCTGTAATTGCAGAAGAGTTTGCGGGGCTGGTTGACGCATGCGCACACGTTTATCCAATTGATCACCGAGATGCTCATGGATGGCCAGGGTAACACAGTGACGTTGTGGTCAGCAAGAAAGTCGACAGTAGCACGTGCTGTGTGCGGTCTGGCGTTATCGTGCTGAAAAACCTGTCTCTGCGTGTTGATGACTGGAAGAAGATGAGGCTGGAGGATCTCGTCGCGATGCCTTTGTGCCGTTCAATTGCCAGGAACAAGAACCGGTGGCGTCCGTTGATTGTAAGAAATAGCGCCCCACATCATAACACTGCCCCCACCGAATCTGTCAGCTTCTACCACACAATTGTTTGCAAAACGTTCATTTTTTCGCCTGTAAACATGCATACGGCCATCTTGGTGCTAAAGCATTAATCTGCTTTCATCACTAAACCAGATTCTTCTCCAGTTCCTTAAAGTCCAGTTCCTAACTGTATTGCACCATCCGACCCGTGCACGCCGATGTTGTTCCCCCAAGATGGGACCAAAATAAGGTCGTCTGGCTCGCAGTCCAACTTCTCGCAGGCGATTGCGCAATGTTTGTGCGGATATTCTGCAAGGGCCAGGTATGCTTGAAGCAGTCTGTATCGCCGTAATTGTCCTGTTGCGTAGATGGAAAATACGTATATACCGATCCTGTTACGCAGTTGTAATACGCGGACGACCAGTTCGCGGCCTATCATTTGACTCCCAGTCTGTAAATACCTCTGCGGAGACGAGAGATTGTACTCCTGTGAACATTATAATGTTGAGCAACAACATATTGTGACTCCCCAGCTTTCGAGACGCCCTATTGCGATATTGCGCGTAACAATGTCTAATCTAGACATACGTAAAAATCGTCCTACAGCTAACAAGGGCAAAAATTTAATTCATGCGATAGTCTTATTTTGTTAACACACATCACACATACAAAAGAACAAAAATTTAAGCGTGAAAAGCGCTTTCTTGAAACACCAATCGAACAATGTTCCTATTTTTAATTTCGCAACAGTTACGGTTGATCGCAAATCAGATTTTGCCATTTAAAATTCATCCCTGGTAATATGGAAACCTAAGCATATCATTACAAAACTTGCTTTCAGTTATTTTATAAACAAAAATTTCTTTTGCAAAAATGATACTACATGTTGCGTTTCTTTTTTGGGAGAGTATATTTACCTGAAATTTTGTCATATTAAAGACTGTTCCGACAAATTTGGTGTCCATTCCAGAGCGTAGTTTTACCAGAACTGCCACTGGGGAATATATACCGGCCGAGAAAGTAACGGTCGGTTGCTTTCCGATCGAGGCATTCAGGTTGCACTGACTTCTAAATCATAGAACTACATATGTAGTATTATGTTTGTATAAAAAAAAATAGAGGAAACTACAATCAATAAAACATAAAAGACGGTTTATTCTTTGAAAGAATTTTCAAGTATTTGCATTATTTTGCACAGATATTGCTGCCTTACTTCGCGTGCACATCGAACACGTGTGTCGTTCATACAGAGTGCATATTGTCTGTATCTTATAATTGTAGATCCCGGCCGCACTACATCCAACACAGTAGATAAGTAATAGTAAATCCAAGAAAGTAATAACTTAACGTCTTTTTTATAAGTTTCTACAAAAACATTCCGTTTTCTAAAGTCCATGCTGGCATTGCACGATTTACTACAGTGTGTGGTTTGCGCATGTGCGATGCTATAGCAATACGACCCAGAAAACGTTCTACAATGATCGAGGGTTTTTGAAATATGTGTGCCGGGATTTCAGTCTGTTTTGTTTCGTCTTCCATTGGATATTCCTTACCAGTGCAATAGTTGTCGTATTAATTTTGTTCAAACGCGTTTCAGCAAATCGTTCCATCCAATGTAACGTGTTCGGGTGAACGAAATACCTGAATGCAGTGAAGCATGAATAGTGCTCTCGGCCTTATATAGGGGGTGTGTAGCGATGAGCGTAACCATAGAAATCGACAACTAATATGGCGGTAGTCAGAGATAAAAGGGAAATAATGTGTATTTATGAATTCATGTCAGCTTTAAGTTAAGATAGTCGGAGTCACTCAAACATGTGGGGTAATCGAAATCAAGTCTTGTACCCTCCTTTTTAAGGACTTTTTCTCTAGCTTTCTGTAGAAACTTAAGTATAGATGATTTATTTACTTACTTACTTACTTAGTCCTCTTCGTGATCGTTAGCACATAAGGCCATTACCAGAGATATCCATGCTAGTTTGTCCTATGTCCATCTCTGAACTTGTCCCCATGTCCAGTTCTACTTCATTTCTTTTTCCACTGATCTTCTCCAGGTCTCTTTTGGTCTTCCTCTCTTTCTCTTTCCAGTTGGTGTCCACCTCATTGCAACCCTTGGGATGGAAGTTGGGTGCATTCTGCATACATGTCCAATCCACTGCCATTTTCTTTTACTTAGAACCTGGGATAGAGGGATGGTGTTGGTTCTGATATATAGCTCTTCATTGGAGATGGTGTTTGGTCAGAAGATGCGCAGTAATCTGCGAAGACATCGGGTCTGGAAGGCTTGTTTGAGATGGCTTTCGTCACTTTCCAAGATTCAGCACCATATAGGAGGACCCAAGCACATAACTCTTGAAGATCCTGATTTTGGTGTGTGTGCTGATCTCTACTGATCTCCAGATGTTTCACAGTGCAGCATATGCTCCTGTGGATTTAGAAATCCGAGCTAGGACATCAGCCATTGAGTCCCCATCTGTAAAGACTTTAATTTGCTTCCTAGATACACAAATTCTGGAACTGCTTCAATATTTGTACTCCTAACGTAATAGGTTCTACAGATTTTGTATTGACCTTCATTACCTTGGTTTTGGTGTTGTTGATTTTCAGGCCAATCTTTTCTGCTGTTTGCAAGCTGGTTGGTTTTTTCTTGCATGTCACGGTGTCTGTGTGATAGAAGTGCTATACCATCGGCAAAATTAAGATCTTCCAGCATTTCTGACATGGTCCAACTGATTCCCGTTCGTTTGTTTTTGATGGTTTCTTTCATGATCCAGTCAATGCAGAATATGAAGAGAAGGGGGAGGGGAGAGCAGAATTCCCTGTTTAACTCCTGTCTTCAATTTAAACTCGTCTGTTAGGTTTGTTCCACAGATAACTCTGGCATTTTAGTCTGTGTACAGCATCTTGTTGATAGGGATGAGTTTATCTGGGATTCCATAATGACTGAAGATTCTTTCTAAGGCTGGTCTATTAACACTGTCAAATGCTTTGGTGAAGTCGATGAAATTGATGTAAAGCGGAGAGTGCCATTCATTACTCTGCTCTAGTATTTGTCTGAGAGTGAAAACCTGATCAGTACATGATCTTCCCTTCCTAAAACCGGCTTGTTCTTTCCGCATTAATGGATCTGTTGTTTCTGTAATTCTGTTCAGTATCACTCTGCTTAAGACTCTCATTGTGACTGAGGGCAGCATTATACCTCTATAGTTGTTGCAGTTTGAGAGGTCTTTTTGGTAGCTTAACTTTAAGGCCTGTTTTCCAGAAAGTTGGTGCCTCTTCTGATTCCCATATCTTATTTAAAATGTTTGTCAAGATGGTAGGTGTCCAGACTTCTTTGGTCTTAAGAACTCTGCATTAATCTGATCGATGCCTGCTGCTTTTCCATTTTTTAGCTTTGCTTTGCTATATTCATTTTAACCTCGCCTATACTTGGTGGATCGGTATTAATATCCATAGTGTTCACGGCTGGTGTTATTGTTGCTTCGTTTACTGTATCTTCCATATTAAACACCTCTTCGAAATGATCTTTCCAGCGTTTTAGGATATCTTCTTCTTTTGATAATACATTTCTTGTTTTATCTTTTAGTGGTAAATCTGGTGATTGGAATTTACCTGCTAGTGATTTTGTTATTCTATAGAGGGTCTGCATATCTTGAATAGAAGCGGCTTGTTCTGCTTCATTAGCTAGTTTTTCTGTGTATGCCTTTCGGTCTGCTCTTGCACTCTTTTTTACGTCCTTGTCTATAGCCCGATATTCTGCTTAGAGCTGGTCTTTTTGTCTCATAGATTTAGTTGACTAAATCTTCCTTTTTTTTTCTTTCCGCTGTTCTACTTTCTTCTATGTGCTGTCTGAGATCGACTATTCCTTTTTCTTTTTCCTTGAGCCAAGTATTTGTTGTCCATTTTCGAACAGTACTTCATTAAATGTTTCTAATTGAAGCAGGAGCAACGCGGTGCACACGTACCAAAGAGAACAGTTCAACATTTTACAAGATGTCAGCAATACTCTAGGACCACGAGCACCACGAGGGACCATTTCTGAAACTGAACCTGCCCACTAAGGAGGGTAATCGTGTTCAAAAATCCAGTCATGTAAACTTGTAAATCCGAATATGCAATCATGTTGGTGTGTGAGCCTAATTATGAATGTGTGTAATTCTGATCGTGTAATCTATAAAACTCAGACATAAAAACTCTAAAGTTGACTCCGCAGACCTTCAATGTATTTCTTCCTACAGATGCACGTTTGCAACTATAAATTGCTGTTTGTTATTTACATGTAACCTGTCACTATAATACGCATTTTCCATCGGTAGTCAATGCGTTTATATCTCCGTTTTCTGAAATAGCACAGTTGACATATTACAAATTGACAAATGTAAAGTCTACAAGTTTGTCGAATTTTGACATGACCATATATGAAAACAGTGACGTCACCGATAGCTGCAGGAAAAACCCTGCCGTAATCGCCGGAATGGGCACAGAATAAACAAAAAAATATTACATATCATCATATTATCTCTGGATAACAACATTTTTTAGGAAGTATGTTTTTTCGAGAAATAAATTTAAGCTCGGTGTCCATTATATCAAGAGAAGCCAGAAAAGATGCGAGTGAAGAATTCAATCGGCATCAGATATCTTAGATCTGGAAAATTTTACCTATCATGACTTTGTTTAGATGTATACACGCATTTCTATTATCTAAGAGTACATGTAACAAATCGTTTAAGTATAGAGCTCGGGTGAATAAAGAAAATATCACCAAAAGCATCCTTATCGCTACCAACATGACAAGAGCCCCACCCCCCCACCCCGAAAAAATTCACGGGGTCGGCCGGCTGATTAATTAAAACACTGAGTTATCAATAAGAAAAAATAACTACCTGAAAACAGTAGTTTTTAGATTTTGATTCAGATGAGACTTGAGTAGCGGCACCCCCCCCCCCCCCCCCCTTAAAAAAAAAAAAAAAATTCTGAAGATAAGGTTAACTGTCGTGAAATTAAAATGTGTATAAATTATAACGAAAATATTTCATTTTGTCGGTAATATATAGAAAAAGAAGGTGAAAATTAATTGGCAAAAATCTTTTGATTTCAAGCAATTATTACGGGATATAAGTATGGCGTCCTGAATGTCGATTCAATCTAGACACACTCAGTGAAGTTGGTTAATCAAAATTTTTCGAAAAGCTTTATAGCTTTACAGCCACTTGTGAACATGTACTGATTACCATAAAGCAGCTACTTAGTTTTGTAAAATTACTGTCAATACAGTATATATTTTATAAGATTTAATAATTAACATTTACCAGTTCATATACGATCAAATCTGTTTAACCCACCCGTTCCTTAATTTCAGAAATTTGATTTTCGAAGAAAAAATATAATTATAAAAACATAAACATACAAGTATCCCTTTTTTATTTCTTCAAAACCTTTCAATTTCTGACAACATTTTGTACTTTAATTAATGATTAAAAAACTTTTTTTATAACAGTTTCAGATTGTTTTATTACTTATCATGCACTTGCACAATAAAGTCATTTTGATATTTGAAAAAAATATATAGATACATACATTTTTCCGCGAAAAATTACCAAATTTCTTTGCAAGTCGTATAATTCTAAATAAATGATGAATATAAAATTCACTCTCAAAATTCTTAGCATTCAGGTAAGCAATGAACCTACATGGGGCCTCACGGCGGTCTCCAAACCCCATGCCGCTCAAAATATATTCACCTCCTAGGAAATTTCTTGATCCGTCTCATTTCTAGAAAAGAGTACGTATTCAACTTATATTTTCTAGTTTACATTACATGTCAAATTATTTTAGCGATAATAAAATAGATATAGACATTTCTTTTTTAGTAAAAGTTAACCCTTATCGTATTATACTTGTACCAGTGTCCATGGGAATTATATTACAGAAACTAGCGCATTCGTCACACCGGCACCGATTTTTACAAACATTCACCTTTTCTCGTTTGGTCCAGTTTCAATTATTCCTCAATTTCTTTTTCTAAAAATAACATTCTCGATCCAAAGAAAATAGTATCGTTCATTAGAACTGAATTTTATGTTTATTTTAGTCCATTCCGGCGATTACGGCATGCCTTTTTCCGCAGGAAGCATTTTTCAGATAAGGTCATGTCAAAATTCGACAAACTTGTAGACTTTACATTTGTCGATTCGTAACATGTCAACTGTGCTATATCCGAGGATGACGATACAAATGCATAAACTATGGATTAAAAATGTGCAAAGTTGAAGGTTAAATAAACCAACAAAAACAATTAAGCTGCAAAATGTGCATCATACGAAGAAACTGAGTCAAATGTTAAAGTGTTTATGTCCGAGTTTTTATAGGTTACGCGATCAGAATTACACACATTCATAATCAGACTCACACACCAACACGATTGCATATTTGAATTTACAAGTTTACAGATCTGCAGGCATGTTCACGAAGCTATCTTAGGACTATGCTGTGTCATAAGTACATCTTAGGATACGTCTTAGTCTTAAGTCTGTTTCTCGAAGCTCTCCTAAATTTAGGAACAGCCATAACTTTGTCTTAACTTTAGGACATCACTTACCTTGTCCTAAGACCATCCTAAGGCTGTAAAATCACGTGTTTTGGGTATATTGGGACAGTTGTGAAGCTTTTTCTTAAGACCGGTAGAATTAAGCAATATTTTCTACAGTTCCAGCATTTCCGACAAGCCTCAAATTCCCAATCCGAGAGAAGGGGGGGGGGGGGGGGATTGTTCTTTTTTTTATCATGGTACGTTATTTTAACATAATTTAGGGGGAGAGG
>WFKH01007768.1:23505567-23515788 GCA_016163765.1 Magallana hongkongensis
GACTCGAATTTTTGGCCTTTAATACCGATAAATCAGAAGAGTACTGTCTTTTGTTTTATATATTTTAAACATCATTGGTACTTGAAGATTACCAATTTGTTTTTATTTTTTCTCAATCAAGCTTCGCTAATTAATAATCAACGAAAATTCCTCAAAAAATTCCGGAAATCATGTGGATTTTTTGGATTTTACAATCTTGCGCATGCGCTATACATTCACGCTTAATCACCGGAGGCTCTTTAGTTTATGTTTCCACAATATCACATTTGCATGGATAAACTCAGAAACGATAATACAAATACCTGTAAATTTTCATTGGAAATTTGCTATGTATTCTGTTCACCAAAGAAAATACGGGAGATAACTTTAACACAGTGCATTTACTATGAAAAATCCCGAGAGTTCCGAATGTTAACATGGTGTGTAAATTTGAAGCGAGTAAA
The DNA here is from genome assembly GCA_016163765.1 of Magallana hongkongensis. Taxonomy (NCBI): domain Eukaryota; kingdom Metazoa; phylum Mollusca; class Bivalvia; order Ostreida; family Ostreidae; genus Magallana; species Magallana hongkongensis. Next base: position 23,506,011 of record WFKH01007768.1, read on the forward strand.
ATCGTTGGTGAAAAAGTGTGGAATTCCTCAATAATATGAATTAAATTTTTAGATGAAAGCTATTTACAGCCTCAAAATGGTTTGTTATGAATAATTTGACTGCTATTTTCAATGCAACTTCATTAATTTTCTCCAAAATCGTTTTGGAGCTATTTTGCAATTTTCTGCTACATTACGGGCACTGTATATGGGAGGCATTTTAACTGTGGTGAAGGCCTGTTCCGAGACACAGTTAGATTATTCTAACTAAGCAGAGTGCAGTGAAATTAATAGCATTATTGTAGGCTTAAAACTTACTCTCTGTCTTGCGTATTTTATGCTATGTAAACAAATTGTGCTTTCGGCTTCTTATTGGGCAATATTTAGTTCCTCTGGGCCTCACATAATCAATGTTGCCCTCAACTGCATTCGTATAATTACAATGACAATGATTTTGATGTGTTCCAGTGCGTTGTTTTCTGTAGCGCATTCTGACCCACTGACACAATACATTCTATCCGAATTTGTTTTTATCTAAAAACTTTGAATCTCATGTACATTGGCATTTTTGATTTTGACGGTTTTGAGTCGATAAATCGTTTGATTTATAAGATGTGTGCTGAAATAATGTTAAACCAGGACCAGATACGATACTTCTTACATTAAAGAAGCACCGTAACCTTTGTACAATCGAGATTCAATTCACTTCTAACTTCGATTGCGGTTTCTTCCACAAACTCCACCCAAATCATTCAAACTCATCATCCTCCACCACGCAACACCTACCAAAATGTTCTACGTGTCTTGAAATATAAAGTAAAATGAGGGTTCGAATTCAACGTATTTCTTACTAAACCAGTCTGAGACCGTTACTGCTTGAAATGATATTGTCTTTTCTTTTAGTAGATGGGATAGTAGATGGGATTTATCAAATGCTTCTCATTGACAAACGTATCATACACATGTACCAACAAAACATATAATATTCTGCTTATTTATATTTTGAAATACTTGTTTAAATTAATTATTAGTTTCCATATTTAAGATCCATGTAATATGCAGATGTTGCAATGATGTCAACACATGATTCATATGATACCCTTCCTTCTAATATTGCGTGGTCATTATCTATCGACATTGGATTAGTCTTTAAACATCTGAGGTAAAGCATGCTTTAATATCAGTTTACAGACTACTTTTAAATATATTTTGTATATAATTTGTAATAACGATTTTTCGTGATATCTGTTTCAAATGCGCTATTGCATTGGCTAAATGAAAACGTTTTGTTTTAAGTGAATAATTTAGTGAATAATAAAAGTAGTAGTTGTATTATTATTAATATTATTATTAAGGTCTTCCGTTTCCAACGGAAGACCTTATTGTTATTGCTTTGTTTCTTTTCCTCTATTATTAAGGTCTTCCGTTTCCAACGGAAGACCTTATTGTTATTGCTTTGTTTCTTTTCCTCTATTATTATTATTAATTTTTTTTCTCCCACGTTTTCTCAAAAACGCTTCAGCCGATTTTTATGAAATTTTAAAATCTTATTCATGACAAAATTTGTAAGCAAATTACACGAGATTTTTTCAGTCGTCACTTTCGGTTCCGCGAGGTAAGTCAAAAGTATTTAAGATAGAATTTTCAAATTTTCAGGGATAGTAGAGAGTCGTCAGCCGCAGTGACCTTTGCATATCCGAACTTCCGCCGTCACTTCCTGTCGTCACCGGAAGGAAACAAAAATAAGTCATTTCTCAACTTTTTTGTTTTGAAATTTTGCAATGTTTGAATTCGATAGAGACGCGTTCAAAACTTCAGAATATTAAATTCGTTTTAAAATCGATCCACGCATTCTCGAGATTTTAGGCTCCAAAGTCTTAAAGCGAGAGTTCGCGTAGCCCAGTCGTTAGAGTGGTGGACTTGTGCCCAGGCGACCAGGGTTCAGTCCCCGATTGTCGAACGATTTTTTCTTTCTTAATTGTGGTTTGTTTTACGATTTTATCTTAAAAATGATGGTTTAAAATGTTTTCCGTTTAAATTTTATCATAAATCAAACTAATATCGGGGTTTTTTTCAGTACAAATATAGAGTCTGGTTAGAAATACCGTTAATTTCCTGCTTTGTGAGACAGTCTTCTTTTTTTTTATCAGCAGCTATCTAAATTCAGACGTTCGTAGCATCGCCGGCATCAAATTCATGCCGCCGAAGCAGCCCTGTAATACGACCGCATTAGAGCTTTCCGGGTCGCTTTGCCGGCATCAAAGAAATGCCGCCATCTCAATGACTGTGTGCACACAACAATTAGCGACTGCGGGTAGGAAATAACCGTTCTCTTAACAATATGCTTATGTTTCAATCAGTATACATGACTTTAAACTTAGGGTTGTTTAATGTTTCTCCACATACGTGGATACAGGCATGCATGTATACATGCGTTTATTGACAATTTTTTTTTTACAGATTATATACATGTTTGAATTGTACATTTACTTCTCTCTCTCTCTCTCTCTCTCTCTCACTCTCTCTCTCTCTCAGTCAAGTCATGAGCAGTGAATGTCTGAACTCCGCCTCTACGATGACATGTGGTGATAACGAACTGTGTTCAAACTCAAAATTACAAAGAAAAAAATACAAAACACCATCAGAGTAAACACGGATCTAAACAATTCGTTGAAACTTTTCTGCAGTTGTAGCCTTGCTTGTGCGTAGTTCTCTAACCTATATTGGATTCAAGGGTCAACCCAGAAAGATGTCGATACTGAATATAAAGTTGTATTCCAATAAGCCAAAATAATTACTAAGCCTAGCTTAGCTCTCTCTCTCTCTCTCTCTCTCTCTCTCTCTCTCTCTCTCTCTTCATACTATTGAAAAAAGTCATTCTAAACATAAGAATAATTTTAAATGTTAGTACATGTATAAATATGAAAAATATTTGTTTTTCGACCCGCGGTTAGCTATTTTATCTATTTGTAATGCAGTTGCATCGTTGGAACCTGATTCACAGTTGTTGCGGCGGAATGTCTTTGATGCCGGCGAAGTAACTGAGGATCGAAATACGTCACAATACGGATTTTACAATATTGGTTTGACTTTTACATAGCGTTTTAGATATCCGGTATTGGTTTTGCTCTTTGTTAAAGAGTGTTAAAAAACGGTAGAAAAGAACAACTATCTCTATAGTCTTTTATAAGGTGTATTCAAACGGAACACCTATTGTTGCTCGCAACGAGCGTCTAGTTATTATTGGGGGGGTTTTCTGTCACGTTTTCTCAAAAACGCTTCAGCCGATTTTGATGAAACTTTCAGATCTTATTCATGACAAAATTTATAAGAAAATGACTCCGGATTTTTTTGGTCGTCACTTCCGGTCCCGAAATATTAAAGATTTTATGTTTTTGCTTGTTTACGATTTTTCTCCAAAAGTATTTAAGATAGAACTTTCAAATTTTCAAAGAGGGTAGAGAGTTTATGGCCGCAGTGCCCTTCGCCTATCCGAACGTCCGCCGTCACTTCCGGTTGTCACCGGAAGAAAATGAAAAACCTTAATTTTTCAATTTTTTGGACTTGATTTTTTTTAAATGTTTTCATTCGATAGAGACGCTCTCCGAACTTCCGAATATGAAATTTGTTTAAAAATCGATCCACGCATTCTCGACATTTTGGGCTCCAAAGTCCTGAAGCGAGAATCCGCGTAGCTCGGTCGTTAGAGCGGTGGACTTGTGCCCAGGCGACCCGGGTTCAGTCCCCGAGTGCCGAATAGTTTTTCTTCCTTAATTGTGTTACGATTTATAATTTTATATTTCAAATGATATATTTTACTTATTTCCAATTTAATTTTATCAAAAATCTTAATAATAGCGACTTTTTATAGTATGATTTAAGTATAATCATATGTCTTTTGAAATTCTTATAGAGGGGTAAATGGAATTTGATGACGTATTTGAAAATGATAGAAAAGAACAACTATCCTTTTAGTCTACTTTATGGTGCACTCAAACGGAAGACCTTTCGTTGCTCGCAACAAGCGTCCAGTTATTATTGGTTTTTTTCTCCCACGTTTTCTCAAAAACGCTGCAGCCGATTTTAATAAAATTTTGAGATCTTATTCATGACAAAATTTGTAAGAAAATTACACGAGATTTTTTTAGTCGTCACTTCCGGTCCCGAGATATTAAAGATTTTATGTTTTTGCTTGTTTACAATTTTTCTCCAAAAGTTTTTAAGATAGAACTTTCAAATTTTCAGGGATGATAGAAAGTGTCCTGCCGCAATGCCCTTTGCGTATCCGAACGTCTGCCGTCACTTCCGGTCGTCACCGGAAGCAAACAAAAAAGTTATTTTTCAATTTTTTTTATTTGAATTTTTTTAAATGATTTTATTCGATAGAGACGCTTTGATAACTTCAGAATATGAAATTCGTTTTAAAATCGATCCACGCATTCTCGAGATTTTGGGCTCCAAAGTCCTGAAGCGAGATTCCGCGTACCTCAGTCGTTAGAGTGGTGGACTTGATGTTTTCCGTTTAAATTTTATCATAAATCAAAATAATATCGGGGTTTTTTTCAGTACAAATATAGAGCCCGGTTAAAAATACCGTTAATTTCCTGCTTTGTGACAGTCTTGTTTTTATCAGCAGCTATCTAAATTCAGACGTTCGTAGCAACGCCGGCATCAAAGTCATGCCGCCGAAGCACCCCTGCAATACGACCGCATTAGAGCTCGCCGGGTCGCTTTGCCGGCATCAAAGAAATGCCGCCATCTCAATGACTGTATGCACACAACAATTAGCCACTGCGGGTAGGAAATAACTGTTCTCCAAACAAAATGCCCATGTTTCAATTTATTCTACATGACTTTAAACTGAAAGTTGTTTAATGTTTCTCCAGATACGTGAATACAGGCATGCATGTAGACATGCGTTTATTAAAAAATGTATTATACAGATTACATACATGTTAGAATTGTACATTTACTATTCTCTCTCTCTCTCTTTCTCTCTCTCTCTCTCTCTCTCTCTCTCTCTCTCTCTCTCTCTCTCTCTCTCTCTCTCTCTCTCTCTCTCAGTCAAGTCATGAGCAGTGAATGTCTGAACTCCGTCTTTACGATGACATGTGGTGATACCGAACTGTGTTTAAACTCAAAATTACAAAGAAAAAACACAAAGCACCATCAGATTAAACACGGATCTAAACAATTCGTTAAAACTTTTCTGCAGTTGTAGCCTTGCTTGTGCGTAGTTCTCTAATCTATATTGGATAATCGGGATTATAATCATTGAAAATCTGTCTTAAGTTTATAATTATTTTCAAAGCTCTACATAGATATGTAATGTTCGCCCAAAAGCGGGATTTATTATTATAATATCTGTTTAGTGTTTAAGCATCGAGGTCAAAATTCATAAATTTCGTATTTTATTAACCGATTGCATAACACTGGTCGTTTAGACATAACACTTGGGTATCGAGTGGATTCGGGAAAAGGGGGAATAATTTACCATACTACATTTCTTTATCAAATCGATTTCTGATTAATTCATCTCTCTCTCTTTCTCTCTCTCTCTCTCTCTCTCTCTCTCTCTCTCATCTTACAAATGAAGTTTTTAGCGTATGGCATTTTATATATCTCATTTCTACAACATTTAGAAGTAAACAGTAAATCCATAAATTTACGATGTTTTAAGAAAACAGCTACGCCTGTTACATCATTCCTTGATTTCGATCATTTTTTGCTGAAATTAATTACGCCGCTTAATATATCACTGATTATGTTCAAAAATCATAATGTATACTGCCGTACGTGTTTTCATGCTGATACTAAATAAAATGCTTTTCAATCGCATAACTTATATAGGAAGTTAGGAAAGCTGAGGTGGATTGAAAATACACTTCCTTTAACTACAGTTTCAATCCAATGTTTTCTCAGACGTCGGCGTCAATTTGTTCCCGTCCATATCAAATGTTTTGACTGTTACAAGAATTGACGTAAGCTGTATATTTCCAATTTTGCCAGTTAATGTTCAGCGCTCTTAAGTATTTTAATCAAAAGAAATCAACAGTTAGAAATTCGCATAAATATATGTCTTTTAAAATCCTTAGAGAGGGTTAAATGGAATTTGAAGAAGTGTTTAGAAATGATAAAAAAGAACAAGTATCTAAATAGGTTAGGAGTATTTAAACGGAAGACCTCTTGTTGCTCGCAACGAGCGTCTATTTATTATTATTATTATTAGTAGTAGTAGTATATAACATTTATTCAGATTGGAAAATATATTTTCCTTAAATGAATCTACTAAAAAAGTTTATTTCTACATGTCTAGTATAAATTATCAAAAACTGACTATTTTCTTATGATGTTATCTTACATTATTGTGAATTATTACTTTGCAAAGTATATTGTTATAAATAAAATAGTTTATCCAAAGTGACAGCAGATTCATTAATAATTTATTGATTTAAAAAACAGCAATCTGTTTGATAAAGGTTAATAGTTTTTGATTAACAAAATACCAAGCCTTTAAATAAAAACTCATATAATATCAAGTTTAGATTTCGTGTTGCTTACGTGTAAAATACAGGTATATGTAGTTAAGATTGAAGAAAAGAAATGAAGTTTAATTGTCATTAATTTTCACTAATTAGATTTCGTGTAATTGTGTGTGTGCTCAAGTAATAAAGAGCTTTTTATTGAATTATACAAAAAATTGAAAAATTGTCCTACTTTTATGTTATATTTTGTCTCTGCAGTACAATGTCCATCACAAACAGATTCCTACTCTACACTCTTATCACCGTTCGTTATTTGTGTGTGGATGATTTTGTACAGGAAAAATACCTTTATTTGCAAATTATCATCAAGTATGTACAATACTGCTTCGATCATATACTAGTATTATTTCCTCCTTTATTTCATCTAAATAAATTGTTCATTTTATGCTAGAGTAACTTCAGCTGTAACACAAACATTTTGAACTTCGTGTGCATAGTTTACTACTGAAGAGATACTTTGAACCTTTACCATCAAGTATCTACAATACTGCTTCAACCACATATTCTCTCCTCCTTTATTTTATCTAAAGCAACAATTTATCATTATGCGAGAATTACATATGATTTTGAAGTTAAAATTTGGCTTGAATGTAAAAACTTACAAAAAATTTACACTTATTTGATATAACCTTTAATTCTTTTGGGTCCTTCTTTAAGAGAATTGTATTATCAAAATATAACAATATAGATCTTGTCCTTTAAAATCATTACTAAAGTATTATTGATTTTCATTTAAAATATTGTAATGAGTTATCTATAATTTGAATGAAAAATTCACAGGCAACATTAACAAACATTCCTAACCTAAGAAGCTTTATAATATCAAAAATATGGCTCAATTCTGGCATAAAAGTAGAATCGAAAAATACCAAAGGAATAAATATGTACATCTAAAACCCATAGACTATTGTAAAGTTCCTTCTTTTATTGATGACTTAAAGAAATAATGCATTTCAGACAAATAAAGTAACGAATTTTTGTAATGTCAGGTCTTTTAAATGCATTTATAATTACAGTTGCATTATTAAATATGATCTGTACTTGATACATGTATTTGATGAATACTTATCTACTTGGTTTATATGTAGTCTTTAGTATGTAGTTTTTATCTAAAAATCAGTTTCGGGAACTTTTTGGAACATTGTATTTGTATTTTTGTAGGAGATAACAACACCATGACAGTGACAAAGAAAGCAAAGGGCAGACTAAGAAAATGTCCACTTATTCCTCCTGGGTTAGGTACATGTATATTTTATTTCATTTTACATGTACGCGGGTAAAGCATGTACATGTACCTGTACTAATACAAGCAACATTAGAAAACAAAGAACATGAAAAATAATAATAGGAAATTTAAAAAAAAATCGGTACCGTTTTGATTTGTTTGGTTTCTCCTGTCATTAATAAGTAAAAACTAGAACACGTGACAAATTTTATGCTAAAATCATTCAAAGAATTTGTATTTTTTTGAGTAGGAAAAATGATGTAAGACGTGATCTAGTTGTTACGCGTTATTCATGTAAATATGTACAGTTTTCAGAAAAGTTAAATTAACATCTTAACATAGGTAATAAAATTGTGGAAAGTGTTTAAAACTTTTAATCATGAAATATACGCCATATTAACCTTTATCTTGTTGACCACAATTTATCTTTCTGAAGTAATAATATTACTACATTGTACAATAGCTGGAAGATTAAAGATAGACAAAACTAAGCAGACATGGGAGGCCAGTGAAAGAAGATATAGCATGATGAAAGACGATCGTTATAAACCCGATAATTGTACGGCTTATCAGAAAGTCGCCAGTTGCCAACCAATTCATAGAATTATTTGATTGTCAATTTCAAAAAGAAATTAGGCGAAAACGTAAAGAACGATATCAAGACAGTTTTGAATAAAAATATATATTTTGTTTCTTAGTCATTTATAATTTTGTTAATTGAAAATATAATCAAATTTTATAGAAACATTAATTAATATTAATTCGGTAAAGTTGTTGACAAAAGTCAGAACGACACATTCCATAAGAAAAAAAGTTTATTGCTTCAATATACATACATGTATATGAATTTGAATGTTTGCTTTCTTTAACAGTTGTGATTTGGCGTCGGTTTCAAAAGAAATAACAGCAAAATTAATGTCGGCAAAAAGTGTTACCTTTTCAAACGCTACATAGCAAACTAGATATTATAGAGAATTGTAATTTATTGAAGTTCATAGTAAAAAATTCATTTCTCTTGATTAAAAGAGGCAACTGAACAGTTGCTACAAAGTACAATAGGATTTTTTCAAAAACTTAACCTGCTCCAAAAACCTTAACTTCCTCCAGCATCCGAAATTTATAGCTCAGATTCAGCATCAAAGCCTGTCAAATGCATAAGTATCATAAGATGCACCATCCATACAAGTTTGGTGAAGAAAGGACCATTAATTATATGGCCATCAAAGGGCACCTCCTCCAAAAACTTGAACTTGCTTCAAAACCTTAATTCCTCCAGCATCTGAAAGTTATGGATCAGATTCAGCATTTAAATCTGTTAAGTTAATAATTATGGCCAGATGCACCACGCCGACGTCTCGGTGAGCTAAAAATATTCCACTGATGGGAATGAAAAAATCTTATTGTACTTTGTAGCGGATCAAGAATTAAAAGTTATTTTAGGTTTGGAAAATTTCAACTTACCTTAAATAAACCTCAAACCATAAGAAAACAACATCATTAAAGAAATAAATTTATCTATTAACTATATGTCCAGAAGATGGACACCCTTGAACTGTAGATCTGGTCTCGACATGTATAGCACTATAAATTGCTGAATTTAACAATAAAAAAAGCATACCTCCTGAACAAAAATGGAAGCAATTTAACAGTGTTAACAGTTCTCAAGAGATCAGATTATCGGTCTCTTATAAATGAGCCACTTTTTACTCTTTAATGTTTATAAAAATAGCGAGAGATTTATTTTCATTCGCATGAATTGTATTTTAGCACAATTTGTAAAAACTACCGACTTTTTGAAATAATAATCAATTTAAATCCACATAGTTACAGCAAGCGATGAGTTTTAATTAGTACCAATAACAATCGACAGTGATAGTAATTTTTACCATGAGTATTTCTAAATGACCAAGAATTCCTAGAAATTAAGATGGAAATTTCACCCATTCCTTTTAGTAATTTAATAATTGCAGTAAGCATGTGTGTGTGTGTGTGTGTGTGTGTGTGTGTGTGTGTGTGTGTGTGTGTGTGT
>WFKH01007768.1:23525792-23550817 GCA_016163765.1 Magallana hongkongensis
GCATCATCGTCATCGCACCATCGCTTCATCGCCATCGCATTATCGCACCATCGCACTATCGACGCAAACGTTGATGGTGCGATGATCCGATAGTGAACTACATGACCCTATCCGGATTCCAGAGGAGAGGGTATGAACGTATTTACTTACATTATCAGTTTTTGAACTGCCTGGTAAAAAAAATAAAAGAAAATTAGCTATTTGTACCGTCAAATAAGTTAATTGATCTAGTAGAAACATTGTCTCAGAGAGAGAGAGAGAGAGAGAGAGAGAGAGAGAGAGAGAGAGAGAGAGAGAGAGAGAGAGAGAGAGAGATGTAGATCAATGCAAATGTCATTAAGAAAGCAATAACCAAAAGACTGTAGAAAAAAATGTATTTCTGAGAAATTGCAACTATTATCCATATAATTCTTCACGGAAAGCTATATTTTAATGTTTGGAACATTAACCACCATCTGTTGTTTCTCCTTGATGTCTCTTCCTGCCTATTTCTGCAGTTTAATTTATTTCCCTCCGTCATAAAAGCACTTTCATGTATACCTGCAGTTTTTTGGTAAAACTACAACATATGCTTTCTAGGGAGTAATATTTAAATTATATCTAAACAATCTAATGTATAAATCAAATGAATACTGTTAATGTTTATATATGAACTGTAATTAAATACTTATGTGTAATGTTTATTCTGATATATGAAAGTTCAATAAAATAAATATCTAAAAAACTACACATTTTGTTCATTAATATGCTATACAAAATGTAAGTCCAGTTTTTAACAAATGCATAATAACATGTACAGGGGGTTGTTAACCAGTTTTTTTTTCATTTAACTATTTAAAATGAGTTTCTTAAGCGAACTGGTTTTAAAAATTGTTTGTTTTTTTTTTAACCAGGCAGTTCTAAAACTGATAATGTAAGTAAATACATTCATACCCTCTCCACCGCCCCTTCTTTTATTACACAAAAAATTCACAAACCTCCAACTTCCATCTTCCAACCATCCATCAACCCTACTGTAATTAAAAAACCATGACACTATCAAAAAACCCTGAGGAAACCCTGAGTGGCACTGAGAAAACCCTGAGTGACCCCGAGGTTTGCACTGAGGGTACTGAGGAAACCCTGAGTGGCCCTGAGGTTTGCACTCAGATTAGAGAGTCAAGTTTATTAACCGAGTAAGTACATTTCTGATATATAATCTGTTAATTTATTCACTGCCTGTCGCCATTTTTCTTTCTAATTGCGCATGCGCAATACAATCGATAGCACAAACGTGCGATGAAATGATGACGATAGCGCGATAAAGACCTAACGATGACCCGATAGAGTATCGCTATCGCTATCGCACCATCACGTCATCGCTATCGTGTCATCGCGCTATCGCTTCGTCGTACCATCGCACCATCGTCATCGCATTGTCGCGCCATTGCATCATCGTCGTCGCGCTATCGCACCATCGCTTCATCGTCATCGCATCATCGCTGTATCGTCATCGCATTATCGCGTCATCGCACTAACGACCCAAACGTCGATGGTGCGATGATGCGATAGTGAACTACATGACCCTATCCGGATTCCATAGTAATGACCACACAAAGTAATCCTTAATTTAAGAATTTCAAAATTTATTTTGTCAGATTTGTATTTTAATTATCGTTGACATGTAGATCATTCATGAACGCTATGAGGATGAAGAGTGTTTAATTATGATCTATGACAATGGAGTATGTGCTAGGTATAGGTTTAAATATGTACCAGACTCGACAAGGTAGGTAATTAATTAAACTGTAAGCTTCGTTTTGTGTTAAAGATGACTTTATTTTTATCAAACATTGTGATTTGTGTCAAGATATGAGAGGTATATAGAATATTTTAGTTGTAAAAGCTTAGATGGATTTCCACCATTTTTTAAATATTATTTGTACAAATATATTTTAAAGAGCTGACACAACTTGCAATTTAATATTTATTTTCAGGAGTTGATTTAATAACCTATGCTTTCGGTCGCTGCAAAAGTAAATTGACTTGTGCATTCGTTCAATTATTGAATTCTCTGTTTCTGGTTACAAAATCAATTCCGGAAGATCCAACAATTATTCAGTTGGCAATTACTTTGATTTTTCTTGAATATTTGCTTTTTACTCTAAAAATATTAATGAAGCCCCGAATTTTAAGTACAAAAAACTTTCTTTTTGGATTTTGAGCCAACCTGAATATAATTTTGGGAAGATAACCATAAAAGATAAATAATTATTGGGAATTTGAATAAATCAAATAAACCACAAAGAGTATCTGTTTAATACATAATTTATTTTATACGAATCTAATAGCATCATTTTCTACTTTTGTTAAATTCTATTAATTTTTTAATTAGTTTAATAATGCCTTAAAAACACCTATACCATTTATTCTACGTATAATTTCTAGGTTATTATCATTTTCTCTAAATAACATGCTCACATTTAGCCTCAGAAGACAAATTAAGCATCGCTTGACCGAGACTATAATCAAATCATTTTTGGTGTGACTTTTCCAATTTTCTCACGTTCAATTTTGTCAGCAGCAAAAACAGTACCCGCCTCCTGACCGCAAACTTTTAATTGCTCAAATCTTTGCAATTGGAAGAGTCACATCAAAAAGGAACACTCAACTACTTTAAATTTTTATATTAAGGATGACGTTTACTCAAAATGAAAAAAAAATTACTGATGATAATGAAAAACCGTCTATTGTATGTTATAGACCTTTGATTGTAGTGTTAATTTTCACTTTCAAAAGAATGAAAAAAAAATTACTGATGATAATGAAAAACCATCTATTGTATGTTATAGACCTTTGATTGTAGTGTTAATTTTCACTTTCAAAAAAGTACGTCAATGACCTAGTTTTTGAGTCAATGGCCATTGAATATTTTTTGAAAAATTAAGAAAAATCCCTCAAAATTTTACACTATAATTAAGATTTTCTTCATTGTGAAAATATTACAATGATTTAACTCTTTAAAAAATGACATACAGATGACTTACAGATACAGATCATACAGATAAAGATATCGAATTTTATGCCAATAATCATTCATTTTATAAATACTTTTTGTGTTAAAATCAAATTTTGCACATGACATTGAATTTTGTAACAATCCGATTTTGACAACTCAAACCTTGAGTAAACAACATCCTTAAATAACCGGTAATAATAATAAATACCGAATCCATTCAAAATTCCATGTTTATTTCCTTGCTTCTTTTCGATGCCTTGCATTCTTGAGCTAATCATAAAATTGTTTTACTTCTTATTTTTTCAGAAAAGATTTCAAGACCTTCATCGGTGATACGTGATGTGAAACTGCAATATTATGTCAGCTTTTGCCAAGCTCTCCTTCGGTGTTGTTATTACTGTTCAAATATTTTTTATTTGTGTGTGGATATTTTATTATAGAAAAAATACCTTCAATTATCAACAACCATTCAGTAAGTATGATACTGTTAACGTTGCAATCATCTTGTCTTTCTCTATATCCTTCTTCGTCACCATAATTGCTTTATTATTACAATAATTTTCATACATAACATTCAGTGTTATATATATATATATATAGAGAGAGAGAGAGAGAGAGAGAGAGAGAGAGTAATCTAGAAAAAATTAAGAACTTGTAAAATTAATTGATTTTTACAGCTTATGAATATTCGTTCACAATTAGACATAAATAAACAAATATCGACCAATGTATTTTTCCGTTAACGCTATTGTTATTTTTTACAATTATACTCTACATTAAACATGTTGTGCACATAAATATAATCCAAAAACAAGAAATAAATGCATTGATTCATTAATCACATAAAGAATTTCACATTGCTCAGTTTTGAATTCTTTCGTAAACTAGATAGAAGTTAATTATTTAACTTATATGATGTTAAAGATCAAGTTTTGAGATACAAGTATGCTTTGGAAAATTTTCGATTTGTTAGCATTGTATGTGATACAAATATCTGACAGAATAAGTAAGATGATTTACAATCAAGTCGTTCACAGACAATTTCGTTCACAGGTCATATAGTATACAAAGTCAACTTGTATACAAACCGAAAATTCAAGTCTTATACAAAAAATTTACTCTTAAACAAGTTTATTTTAAAGTTATAATTATCAAATCATGTTTTACACTAATGGCTCAATCCCTATATTCATGTTTGATGATTTTTCTTTTAAAAGCCTTTATTAATAACACAATGATATTTCTTATGATAGAGATCGATAAATGAATGCTATTTATGTCTCGGAATAAAAACATGATAGATGGATAATATTAATAATATATTTATTATCTCGACTACTTTAAATTAAACTTTTTTTAACATATTTACATGTACATGTACAAACATAATCCAATATTTATTTAGACAATTCCTGCGATGTAGCAACAAACATTCAGTAACATGCGTTTTGTACTACCTAAATTGGATGCCAATTACCTGCTCTTCGGGGGATAATTGGTCGTGTGTCACTTAAAACAACAGCTAACACCCCTATGTGAGGGTGCAAACTCGACTGTCGAGAGAAGATCATAATAGGTTTTCATTAATCTTAATAGTTTTGCACACGAGAAAGGGTTTTGGTATCTCAAAACAAAACAATGCAAATCTGAATGTTATAAGTAAATTTCCGTCAGTAACTGATATACCTGAAATTATGTAAGTGATTCCACAATTTTTACATGATAATAAAAATTAATTGTAAAAGAAGTATCTTAATTACTGCTTGTGTAAAAAGGGAGCTTGCTTAAATCTTTAACCAGAATATAATTGCATGAATTAATATATGTTTATGTTTATGAAAATTTGGAGTATACTTTCCGTCTGCATACAAATTTTCCGCAAGACATAGACTTTTTTGAAAGCCTTGTGTTCGAGTAAAAGTTTTGTAGACGACTTGACTTTTTTGTTTTGTATACAAGTGGACTTTTTGTAAACGACATAACCTGTGTACGAGCTGGTCTGTTTACGACTTGACTTGACATCAGTAGGATAAAACCAACAAAAGATCCGCCAAATCATATAGACTAAATGATCTCAACGTAACCTTTGTCAAAATGAATTGGGGGAAAAAGAATCAGAATATCCTTTGTATGTGACCACATGTCTAGTTTTTAGGTCACCTGCGTCACTTAGGTGACCTATTGAAATTGGTTTTCGTTTGTCCTCGTCCGTCGTCGTGCCTTGTGCGTTAACAGTATTAATTGAACATTTTTAACTTCTTTTTTAAAACTACATGGTCAATTCTATCAAAATTTGGTATGATCATTTTTGGGGTAAGGGGAACACAAATTGTAAATTTCATTACTATTGCCTCACAGCGGCCCTAGGGCAGGACCAAAATGGTCAAAATTTGACCATTTTTCAAAAATATTTTTTCTACTTCCGCACATGTGAAAGAAAAACTGAATTCATAGTTATGTAGACAAGAAAACCCTCAAATAAAAATTGTAAATTGAATCTTCCCGGGGTAGGGGATGTGACTCTGACTTGACGCGGGGCCAAAATGTTCATATAGTGTTAATGCATATAATGTTTAAAATCGGCTTTTTTCATTTCTTTTAGGGATGTGAATGAAAAATATAACTGTTTTCATTGAACATATTTACGACAACATTATTGCTCTCATATAGAAAACAGGCTCTTAAATTGAGGTTGAGGCATAAAATCTATGAAAAATCGAATGTAAACAACATACCTGCTAAATTAATCGAGACAGTGCGCAATTATAGTGTATGGAAGTAAAAAGTGAAATTGAAATTAAAAGACCTTATTTTTCGAAGGAAACAATGAGGCAATAATATGTAGAAAATCTTAAATTCGATTCATTTGCAAATTATGGGAGGGGAAATTTACGTTTAGAGGACTCATTCTTTCTACCAAAATTGTTAATTTCATGACCCCCAGTGTAAGGGTTCTTACTGCAGGGTGTGGCAAAAATTGTTATATAGTGTTCATGTTTATAATGTTTAAAAATTCTTTTCTTTACTTCCTCTTACACTGAATAGAAACTGACTGCATAGTTAGGGAATGAATGAAGCTGTCTATCAAAGTTATAGATATAATGAAAGCCTTTGTCCCATGGGCCAAGAGTTCATTCTTGAGAGGGGGTTGGTGGGGGTTGTTCTTTAAATATGCTGAGCAAGGACTGAATTCTGTTCTTTAGATATGCCGACATAAGAATGAATGCAAAGTAAGTGAGAAAATAATGTTGTCTACCAATTTTATTTTTCATTTAAATACCCTTGGGGACAATTTCTGTTTGACCCCTCGGGATGGAAGGGGTGTTTATGTAAAATATGTATATTAGCCATCTTTAGTTTATCAATGAAAACATATACACGTACATGTAAAAGCTATCTTTACAGTGAAAAAAATTATAGGAAAATTATTTCCTTTTATTAGAGACTTGCACCTTATAAATTTCCGCTCATGCACTCTTATTATATAGTTTTTCACCACAATTATTACTTTCATAGTCCTTGTTGCGAAATTTCAAGTAGGGGAGGGGGTGGTCATAACCATATATTATATTTATTTTACTCCAGAATAAAAGCTTAATTGAATGCATATATGAGATTCCTCGACAGGTCTTTGTATGGGATATGGTACTCGGGTGACCGTTAAAACTTGTGGGCCTCTTGTTTTTTGTTTTTTTTGTAGGTTGTTTTTTTTGGAGGGGGGGGGGTTGTTTTGGTTTTTTAATGTTTTTTTTTCAAAAAATCAGTAACTATATTAAAATTTATGTTAATATTAATTCTTTTTTATAAATATTCAATGTATTTAGAACAATTTTTACTTATGATACTGAAATTTATGATTATCTGATTTTGAAAAATATAATCTTGAGTAAACAGCATCCTAAAATATATGTTTTTTCTTCATCAATACAAAGACAACAGTATTGTTAATCCAAAATCTGCGAAGGCGGAAGAGAGAAACAAGACGTACATTTATATAGATTATGCAAAGACGGACGAGAGAAATAAAAACTACAACCATCCAGAGTCTGTAGAAACGGAAGGGGGAAATAAGACATATACTCTGCCAACGTCATACTTCGGTAACTTAGCTATTTGAGAATGTCTTGAGACAAGACTCCAACCCATGATATAGTCAGTCAATATTCTATAATGATACTAAAAAAAGCTGTTATTCAAATAGATGCACATTAGATCCTTTATAATAGGTATTTTGTCGGTCCAATGTCATAAAGCTGGTACATTGCAATTGCATCTTGCGAACACTATATCAAATATCTCAAATACATATTCATAACTTGAGAACAAGAATTAAATAACGGACACATGTCTAATTGTTTTGTTTTGTTGCAGAGGATAATACCACAACAACTACAAATAAAGCAGAGTATGCACTTACAAAATGTCCACTTATTCCTCCCGGGTTAGGTATGACTTTTTCCTAATCTATGTCGACTCTGCAATAAAAACGTCAAAATTGAGAAATAAAATTGTATTTTAAGCAGCAATGATTTATAATTCGTGAATATTATAACACGCTTACAACAAGGATATAAAAATTAAATAACACATGAAAGACAATCGAAAAATGTATTTAGTTGCATTTAAGAATGTTGCAATTTATTAGTTACGAAATGAAGTCGTTTTGTTATGATTTTAACATAATATGTTTAACGTAGCTTTTATGAATGCAAAAGTTTACTCTATCTTTCTGATTTAAAATACTTAATAGTTGGGAAATTAAAAGTCGATAAGACACCGCAGACAATGGAGGCCATAGAAAAGAAATATGAGATGATGAAGTACGGCAAATATAAACCAAAAAACTGTACGTCTCGACAGAAAGTAGCCATTCTCATTCCATTTCGTGACAGGGAAAGTCATTTAAGCATTTTTTTTGAACCACATGCATGCCTTTCTCATGAAGCAACAACTTGAATATGGAATCTATGTTGTGGAACAGGTAACCGTATTTTTGTAAATTTAACTAAACTTAATCCTTACATTGTTGGTAGTCAGATAAAATTAACTGTTTTTAGAATTATTTTATTTTTTTAACTACCAATAATATATTTGTAAGGTAAAAATAATTATTTAACTTTTTCAAAAAAATCTATTTTGGGAAGTCTTCATTTATTGACAAATAGTGGGTGATTTTTTCCGTTTTTGATAACTTTAATCAAGAGCAAAATAATTTTAAAAGATGCCTTCATCATTAATTTTGTTTTTGCACATCCTCTTATGCTAGACTTATAATTGAGCTCAGCATTGGGCATCTTTAAACAATAATATTATAAATCAATGCTACATAGGGTTCTTTCTTTCACAATTAAATAGATTAAATCACCTTAGCAGGACTCTTAACACTTAAGTGTTTCTCTCATTATTTTCGTTTTTATAACGACCAGCTCAATTTTAAACATGGCTTAAAATATCCTCGAGTACAAGCTAAGGTATTCAAGCTTGAAATAAATGACAAAGATTACTTGAAAAAGGTGCATAATGTAATTTTAGGAGGAACATAGATTGAATGTCTTCAACCATTTCTTCTGAAAAACCATGTATTATAACTGTAAATTTTTACACGAAATGTTCTTAGTATAGTCTAGATTTAAGCGTCCTTAAACAATGTAGTTCTTGGATCCTTGAATATTAAGATATTAAAACTAATTAACACGTTAGATTACTATTTATGTTATTAAAATCTTTATCTAAACATAAACATCTGTGTCAGGTAATATTATTGAAGTTCAGAGTTTTAGACAGGAAAATGTTTATTGAAAACTTTTGATCAAGCGAATGTTTTTGGTCATCTTTCTCAATAAAAAGTATTGCAAGAGGATAAACAAAAGTTCAATTTAATATAAATCATTTGAGATAATAATCAGGTGCAAATTTTTAGTATTATTTGTATTATTTAAGTCCATTTATTCAAGACAAAGTGAAAACCAAACTTGTATAAACCGCTGTTCATTATCTTGCATTTTCTTCCCTGTCTGTGCTATGGTATTACCCGAAGTTAGCAAATTTGATTTTAAAAGTAAGGAAATACTTAGCAACATAAAAGTTTTAGACAAATTTAGGAGGACGTCTTTAAATCGATAAGCAGGCTCTTAGCCATTTGTAAACGTTTCTTGTGAATTTATGAACTTAAAACGTTAAAGAAATCCATTTAGAAGCACCTTAAATGTGTAGCACTTAATCTATAAATCTGCTATATGGTACGCCCAAAAAATAGATGCCAAAATAATCGCCCAATTTCTTATCTTTATTATCCCATTATGTCTGACCGGCTATTCTTTACTTTAACATGTAAAAAGTCTAGCTAGACTATTAATGTTTTAATGCTGAAATCATTTAAAGAGACATGGTGACGCACAAGCCCATGATTTACCTAATAATGAATTTCACGATTTCCACATATTTTATATATCATATGAAAAGTTGAACTTTTGAAACATTATGGTGTTCAAAAGTAAATAAATTTAATTTAAAAGAGAAAAAAAGAATTAACCGTTGGGCTACCACATAAATATTAAGTTTTCCCTCAAGCTTCATAGCCACGCAAGCGCAGGGGAATGTAAATACTGTAGCGTGGCATATATCATCATGAGCAACCGCCCTCTCGCTGAAACCTGATCTCTTTATATATTTATTAAGGTGCACTCGCTATGAATGCATATTTCTTACTACAGACATCGAATTCCAATTCTTTTCTTAGTGCGTCAATCCCACTGTAACTATATTTAGACAACAATCGCAGTCACATGACACCTAAATCAATGTCCAAAACAACTCGGTCTGTTTACACATGTAATTCCGGATGAGATTTAACTAATTGTAAACTGATAGGTGATGACTTATAATGCGTGAAACCTCCCGTATGACCTAACTTCGTATATTTTTTCTTTCCGTTGTCATAATCAAAAGTAAAACATCTTTTTTGAGTCACCGTGTCACTTTAATAGTCTTTTTTTTTAATCTAATGTAGTAATTTCCATATCATGTCTATGTTACAACGTATAGACAACGTTGAACACTCGGGATTTTATCAATAAGAATTCCAGGCTTAGTGTTTGAAATAAGGTCATCATTGATTCAAAATTTGTAAGATTGATATTATACTTTTTAGATCTCTAAAGTTCCTCCAACAAATATGATTCATATGACCTCAGGACGGTTAAAAAGGGTTTTTTTTATTTGGAATATACTTAATTCAAAGCAAATTCTTGAATTTCTGATTTAAAATTAAATTATTAATAGAGTATCGTAACTCCTATAAATGATACCTTGTCAAACAGAACATATTTTCTTTCGTAAAAAATCGATCGTTGTAATGAACTTTATTCTTAAAGACTGGCCATGAAGGGTATACACAAAAATTGAGTCATGGTACATGTAAATGGCTATAAACAGAACGGTGCTATTAAAGGGAGCCCTGTAAAACTGAAAAAATCGATGAAATTAAAAACTTTCCTGTCTTCAAATTTGCCAGTTTGGTTGATCTGAGCTCAATGTGCAACAGTCCTCTTTCCTGAACTTCGGCATCTATGTCGAATGTCAACCATAAACGTCAACACACCGAATTTCCACCCGGCATACCTTTCTTCTTTGGAATTTCAGTTTTAATTGAAATATATAGATAAATGATAAATATGATAGATGATAGATAAATTGTTTAATGAAATTCTGTATCACATACTTTGAAGGTTTGTTATACATGTAAATGAATTACCTAGTAATCGAATGATGATTTTGCAACATTGAAAAAAAAAACCAAGGATTGACATCATCATTATACTCATATCTACATACTTGTACATAATAGCACAAACAATTATATCCATGGAAGAATTTGCATATTTATAGAACGTGCCAAAGGATGATAACGACACTTTATCTACTTTTATTAAGTAAATATTAATTAAAGGCGAAATACCATCTCCTTGTTGGGGGGACAGTGATATTTTATGGTAGAAAAGAACTAAGACAACTTTGAGCACACGAGATGGTCGATCCGTACGAAAAATAACTACATGTACCTCCTGGACCAATGGATGTGTGATGTGTGCCCTCACATAATATACCTGCCTCCCATTCAATCTGGTTTATTGAACCACTTGTACGGAGTGGAAGAGATGCCCAGCATGACAGGTCATACTCATTAATCATATTAAGTTGTATTTTTATTACTTTAATTTGTATTACGCGTACATCCCGACAACGCCATCTTGCATTTTTGACAAAATGAGGGATACAACCAGGTAATGGAACACATGCCTTAAAAGATTAATGAAATATCACGCGGTTTAGGGAAGAACACCAAATGTCGATCATGCTGCACTAAAGTCTTATATTCATATTAGTTAATATGTAATTAGGACCAAAGTGAAATTATAT
The DNA here is from genome assembly GCA_016163765.1 of Magallana hongkongensis. Classification (NCBI taxonomy): domain Eukaryota; kingdom Metazoa; phylum Mollusca; class Bivalvia; order Ostreida; family Ostreidae; genus Magallana; species Magallana hongkongensis. Next base: position 23,537,209 of record WFKH01007768.1, read on the forward strand.
ACATTTTGGTGAATACCGAACTAATTACTCAGATTACCCTGTCCAATTCACCCTACACACTCTTCTACGGCCAAGCCAGGTGATTGTAGCAGGAGACTTACTCACCCCCCCCCCCCCCCAGTTGCGTCATAGCCGTTTCTACAAAACTTTTTGAATGATTAGTAATTTAACATTGTTTAAAGTAGCTATTATCGTGTTTCCAATGTATCTTAAATAAGATGCTGCTTTCCATCTTCCCTTGATCCTGATTTCTGACTCTGACAATCTTATTTAAACTAGCTTTGTTGCAATCCCTGTCCTAGACTCACGTAGCTTAAAATGACCCGACGCCCTAATGAAGTTTATTGATATATAATATTCGAAAGATGAATTTAAAACTGTTCACCTACGTCAAGCCGTTACATTTCTTCTATAACGTAATGATGAGTAATTTCGCTTAATGAAAAACTACCAAATGTGAAGATGTTTTGACAATTCAATTGCAGGTCTTCCGAAATCCAATTACATGAGTTGGTAATATACGATGCTTTGATATCACGTTATCTCTATAGTATTCATTTGTTTCCGGCCCATGAGGTCTCGCTATTTGATCACAGGGTAGTAAGAAAATGTACACATTTTTATTTTCAGACTAAGGGTCTCGAATTTAATCGAGGTTTCTTGTTCAATGTTGGATATAAAGAAGCACTCAAAGACTCTGACTACGACTGTTTTGTGCTTCACGATGTGGATCTTCTCCCGGAAAACGATCACAACATCTACACCTGTCCTATTGACCAACCAAAACATTTAGCTGTTGCCTCTGAGAAATGGCAATACAAGTAAGACAGATGTTTATTCACAATGTTTTACCTTTTTACCTTTTGCAGCTCCATTTGTTTATACGATGAAATAAAAAATAAAGCAGACATGTAGATGTAATATTTTTACAATACTCTACTTCAGATTGCCATATACGTCCTATTTTGGTGGTGTTTCGACCTTGACACGAGAACAATATGAAGCTGTCAATGGGTTTTCCAATGAATTTTTTGGTTGGGGTGGTGAGGATGATGATTTTTACAACAGGTTTATGTTTTTACTTCCTACTACAAAATATGCTTCTGCAAAAGAGGAAGTCAACACATGTACACATGTCAAAAAAATTGTTTTATTCTCTAAAGCTGATATAATATCATTTCAAATGAATGATGAAAGTTTTAAGTCTTCCTTTTGCATAATTCTTTTGAATCACTCAGATGAGTCGATGCCGTTCATTTTTGCCTGTCCTATGTAAACATTTTTTAATGTTTACAGAGTGTTAACCAACTTTTATTCGCGGCGACTTTATTTCGCGATTTACTTCCGATAAACTGGTTCGCGACGACTAATGTTCGCGACCAAGCCTTATCCAGACCAGTGTTATTATAACAACCATATGACAATGACTGGTTCGCGGCGAGAAATATTCGCGACGATGATGCCCTCGCGAACTTCGCTTAAATTTCTCGCACGCGAATAAAAGTTGGTTTACAGTAAATCACTGGGTCAATGTTGACAATATTTGCTGTGTAAAGATTTGCAGTCGAACGAGAACATAAGAAATGTAAAATCCATGATTCCCAACCCCTGTAAAACTTTTTTTTTTTTTTTATTTACATTTTTCAAAATTCAAACATACATGTATGCTTCATATCAATAACTCCAAACAGATAGTTTTAGTATCTTTCCATTGCTTGACTGTACATAACATTTATTTAGACATTTTAAAAATAATCATGATCCACCACTTGCATTTTGTCAAAAGGGAGATAAATCTTAATATGCAGTAACCAACATTGAAAATAAAATTATGCTAACATGCTCACTCAATATTTATCTATCAAGAAGCTAAAATTCTTTTCCCATTGATGTTTTAAAAATTCAAGGAAAAATTGTACAATGTGTTTGTACTTATAGTACCCATTTCACTAATAATTTTGGAAATTTTTGTTGAATGTCTTAATTGACAACAACAATATAACCAATGTGAAGGTCAAAAAAAAGAAAAATAAAGTACCTTTTACTGCTGTCAACAATGCAGCCTTTTCCAATAAAGGGATCTATGAACCGTGTGCAAAATCCTTCTTCCTTAAGTATATCACACAGATTACTGCAACTTTTTATGTCAAGCCGGTTGCGTTTTCATATTTTATATCATATGTAAGATTTTTTAAACTTTAAAATTTTTGGAAAATGCTTCTTTGACCAACTTTTTCAGTTGAAGTGGCAAAAAAATTACACCGGCGGCCATATTAATCACTGTGTTAAATCTTTAACCAAAGTACTGGGGGTAGATTAAAGTTAACACAGAGTTAACACATGGTTAAACTCTAACACACTTTTGAAAAACGTTTAACTATGTGGTTAACTTTATCACCGAGTTTAAGACAGAGTTAACACGGTGTTAGAGTTAACCACTTTTCGAAAAACCGGGCCCTGAACCTTAGTGGATTTTTTTTTTCATATCGATTACGTCATTTCCGTTTTTGAGATTTTGACGTTTTAGCAATTTTTAAAGGATTGGCTTGTCCGGGAGTCTCCTTCTAAACGATAAAAGATATAAAGTTCAACTAGGGATGATAGAAGAAATATTGCAAATGTAATATATGTGACATCCAAATCTGTCTGACAAAAAAAGCTCCGAAGCTTGCCGTCCTGAAAATTGTGATTTTAAAAAAAGACATGATTTTTCGTGATTTTCTTTTATTATCTCTTTTTTCAAAAATATTTTGTTAAGACATGTACAGCAAAATAAGATTAATATTCTTAGAAGAGCTTTCATACGACATCAAGAAAAAGGAGCTGGCTCTTCAAAAGAGGGTCAAGAGGGGTCTAAAGTCTTTAATCCATAGTTCTTTACCGAGGGATATTTTGTAATATATTATAAAAGCAAAATAGTTCATCATAAAATTAATTACCTACAAAATATAATAAATTTCTCATTTGTTACGTAATTATGGATTTCAAGGGGCCAAAAGTCAAAAATTTTGATATCTCAAAATGCAGAAATATTTTGAAAAACAATATTTAAAAAAGCTGCTCTGAATATTGTGCTTAACAATATGCAACTATCATTTATTTGTTAAACGTTCCCTAAAAGGAGTTATAGGGTCGGTCTGTAAAACGCTCTTTTCCAGATATCTCAGGAACGATGCAGAATTTCTAAACACTTGTTGAACAAAATGTGTTTGAAATCACAAAAGCTTTTATTTGGCATTAAGGGGCTGGTCCTTCAAATTATGGGCTATGGGGTTTTTAAACCTTTTTTTCATAACTCAATCGCTTGATTAAAAAAGTGAATGAATGAAAACTCCGCCCCCATTTCCAGATCATGTTTCATTGTTGAATATCCAAATCAAGGTCTTATGTTGACTTCCTACAAATAGGACGGAGGGACTCTTAGTTGTTCGCAACGAGATCGTGTCTCGTTATTATTTTTATTGTAAACATGTCCGCATTTTCTCGAAACATATTTAGCACATAAAACATAAATTCTCTAAAAATGTGGGGTGCTACATGTAGATAGCAGTAGACAGGTACTGCTAATGCAATCACATTTACAGCAAATACAGAAAACAGGTAAAGTTCACGATAGCTTGTTTGATTGTTCAAAAGGGGATTCAATTTGGTCAGCAAGGTTATGTGGTTACTCAAGTGTAGACTATTTTACATTCGACCCATTCATACTGCACATAGAAAACCTCAGGAACAGTCTCTAATTTTTAGATATTTTATGCATGGTCTTTTTTTAAAAGAATGTTCACATGGACAGTACTGGATTCAAAAGCATCAGTTCTGTTCAGAATAATTTAGAAAATAGTTCAGAAATGTAATTCAAAGGACAAAAAAATTCAAAAAAACAAAAGTTCAACGTATAATAGTATAAGCTTAAAATAAGGAATTATTCCTGTAAAATCATTTATGGCATTTTGGTTCCTCAAATTCTTGTACAATATACAGCACATATAGTATTTTAGTGCCTTATTAGTTCAAACTATCGCAATTAAGTTGGATAAAAGAGAAAAAATCCCAACAGTAAAAGCTTAAAAGTGCAAATATTTGCAAGATATAACTCACTTTACTGATGTCATAGCTACGTAATCACATTTATGTCATACATTTAGACCTAATGTGATATCAGGCTGACCAAATTATATACCCTTTTGAGCAATCAAGCTAATGAAAATTATATCAATATTCTGTAATTCGCTGTAACATACTTGTTTTTTAGCTCACCTGAACCGAAGGTTCAAGTGAGCTTTTCTGATCACCCGTTGTCCGTCGTCCGTCCGTCCGTCCGTCCGTCCGTCCGTCTGTCTGTCTGTCTGTCCGTCCGTCTGTAAACTTTTCACATTTTTGACTTCTTCTCTAAAACCACTGGGCCAAATTTAACCAAACTTGGTACAAAGCATCCTTGTGAAAAGGGGATTCTAAATTGTTAAAATAAAGGGCACAACCCTTTTTAAAGGGGAGATAATTACGAAACAGTGAAAATAGGAAGCATGTCTTTAAAAATCTTCTCCTCAAGAACCACTGCACCAGAAATGCCAATATTTACATGAAAGCTTGTATATATAGTCAAGATTATAAATTGTAAAAATCGTGACCCCCGGACCAAAACTGGGGCCCCAGGCGGGGTTCAAAGTTAACATAGAAATCCATAGGATAAATGTTTAAAAATCTTCTTCTCAAGAACCACTGCATCAGAAATGCCAATATTGATATAAAAGCTTGTATATATAGTGAAGATTCTAAATTGTAAAAATCGTGACCCCCGGACTAAAACTGAAGCCCCAGGCGGGGTTCAAAGTTAAACATAGAAATACGTTGGAAAAATGTTTAAAAATCTTTTTCTCAAGAACCACTGCATCAGAAATGCCAATATTTACATAAAAGCTTGTATAAATAGTGAAAATTCTAAATTGTAAAAAATGTGACCCCCGAACCAAAACTGGGGCCCTAGGTGGGGTTGAAAGTTTAACATAGAAATACGTTGGAAAAATGTTTAAAAATCTTCTTCTCAAGAACCACTGCACCAGAAATGCCAATATTTATACATAAGCTTGTATGTATAGTGAAGATTTTAAATTGTAAAAATCGTGACCCCCAGGCAAAAACTGGGGCCCCAGGCGGGGTTCAAAGTTTAACATATATAAGATAAATGTTTAAAAATCTTCTTCTCAAGAACTGCAGTGCAACTGTTTGGGATATTACTATGCATACATCCTTGGCAATTGTAGATTTTAAAGTGGTAAAATCGTGACTCCCAGTCCTATACTGGGGCACCAAGAAGGGGTTCAAAGTTTAACATAGATAGAGGGAACATGTTTAAAAATCTTCTTCTGGAGAATCACAATGCTTCAATTTGTGAGATTACTATGCAAGCATTCTCAAATTGTGAAGTTTCTAAATTGTGGAAGCCGTGACCCCCAGACTAATATTGGGGCCCAAGAAGGGGTTCAAAGTTAACATAGAAATATATAGGGAACATCTTTAAGAATCTTCTTCTCAAGAACTACAGTGCAACAGTTTGTTAGATTACTATGCAAGCATCCATGGCTATTGTAGATTCTTAATTGGTAAAATCGTGACCCCCAGACTAATACTGAGGCCCCAAGTGGGGTTCAAAGTTTAACATAGAAATATATATGGAAAATGTTTAAAAATTTTCTTCTTGAGAACTACAATGCCACAGTTTGTGAGATTACTATGCAAGGATCCTAGAATAGTGTATTTTTTAAAGCCAACCATAAACCCCGGACCCCAGAAGGGGTTCAAAGTTTAAAATAAAAATAGCATATGCTACGAAATAGAATGTTACAAGGAACTGTTGTTCAGGTGAGCGATGTGGTCCATGGGCCTCTTGTATTATATTGCATATGTGTTTTGTACAAAAATTTCGTAAACAGATCATAATTTCAAGATTGATGTTACTTCCCAATTATCCATATCATGTCATATCTAATTTGATCATTCATTATCTAGTAGTATGATCTGCTATTAATAAACATATTTATATATCTTACAGAGTAGCATGGGCTAAAATGTCCGTATATCGATCAATAAGTGATGTTGGAAGATATTCTGCTCTTCAACACAAACCTGCTGCTGCAAATCCGAAGAGGTATTATAAATCTATCTATCTATCTATCTATCTATCTATCTATCTATCTATCTATCTACCGGTATCTATTTATCTATCTACCTATCTATCGATCGATCCATCTATCTATCTAGCATCTATTTATGTAATAGCAGTACTAACTATCCTTCATATACAGACATATACAGACATCAAGGAGACGAAAAATACAATGCTTTTAAACCAATTAAGTGATTCTTTAGAAGTTAACATTAGATAATGTACCTCATTACATCAAAACGTATATATTTAAGACACTATGTCACAAGATGGCAATGGCGATTTGGTTGAATATATCATCATAGCGTAGTGGGTAAAGTATCAGGTTTGTGAACCGCAATTCGCGAGTTCGAATCCGACTAGGGCTTGTGTGCATATTTACTGAATCATTTTTTTTTAAATCGCAATTATCTAATCCAAAATTGCATACTTTTACGCTTATCAGACTTATATAATTCTCATGTATTATGCTCTCTTTTATAATAAAGTAATATTCCGCTAATTAGATAAACTATTTTAAGTTGTAGTGAGCGACCTTAGAGGGGCATGGTCACGATTTTTGTCAAAATTTATTTTTCCTTTATTAATGTTTAGAATGCTTCAGTAAGACATTTCTAATGGTCAACTAAAATTTGAGTGTCAGTCGTAGAGTTATAAGCGAGATACAGAGCTCACAGTTGTTTGTTATGTAAACAAAGCTCAGGTCATGTTTTTGTTTACATTTTAAATGTTGATGACAAAATTCCAGTTTTAGACCTAAAATGAATATGACAAACACCGAGAACTGTTCAGTAATGTTCAAAACGAATTACATGTAGCAGATAGAAATATCAGCTTGAAAAAAGAGCTTTTACTAGTATATTGAACCATTGTAAACAAAAACATGGCAGAAAAAATTGTGAGCTCTATCTTGTTTATAACTCTACTACTGACACTCAAATTTTTGTTGATCGTTAGAAATGCATTACTAAAGCATTGTAAACAATAAAAATAGAAAAATAAAACTTGACAAAAATCGTGACCATGCTCCTTTAAAGCTGAACACTACTCATAAATAGGCACCGTCACCAAGTATATAAACCCTTGGGTACACCCGATTGGCACCTGAAACTCTTAGCTGTCAAGTAGTATTCCCTTTCGTTGCCATAGGTTTTGTGCATTTATGTCTTGTTTTATGTGCATTTTCTGTTTGTAAATAATGCATTTACCTTTATGTTTAATTTCATAATCTCCTGACTTGGAAACAATGCTTTAAATTTTATTGTTTCATTGCGACCGAGTAACAGTTACATGTAAGATGTACGTTCACACAGGTGAGACCTCTATAGCGAAATACTTTGAACTGTAAAGATGTCTACGGCTTGTATATGTATTGTAGAAAAGCGGTGATGAATATGAAATGTAGTGGACAATGGAGTAGTTCAGTGATTTTGAAAGGTTATATATGATCCTAGTAACAAATATTTCTTTTTCCAGGAATGATATCATAAGTAAAGGAAAAGAGCGGATGTGGAAAGACGGACTGAACTCCCTGAAATATGAAATAATACAAAAGACTTACAAAAAACTGTACATTCATATTATCGTGAAAATCGTTTTAGAACGATTTTAAAGGATATTGTTTAGGAGTGCAAAACAAAAAGAACCAGTGGCAACCTTATCTGTGACAACTTATGGAAGTTTTTTCAATACTAATAAACAAATTAACAAAAAAGAACTGAATTTGGAATATTAGTAGAAATGGTCAGAAAATGTTTTTCAACGTCATACCGAATACCACCGACTGCAAGATCAAGTCAACTACCTAAAGAGGCATAGATTGTAAAAAAAAAAAACGAAAAAAACGAGGAAAATGATAACAAGAATAAGAAAAGAATGTAATAATTTTTCCAAACTTGAAATGGTATCTTTTGAAGAATGTGAGACTAAAGTAAGAACACTTAGGATATTTGTTAACAGAACACGAATATGCAGAAAAAATAACCATTTACACGAAATTCCTTTGAATTAAACCCGTACAAAGCTTGCAGCTTTACACTTTGATATGAAAAAATATTCAACGTGACCAATTCGCTTCGCGTCGGGCAATATTTCGTCCCTCGGGGGCTAATATAATCAATGTTGCCCGAAAACACAGTCAATATTTGTATAATATTTAGTCTGATAGTTCATTTGACATACAGTGGTTATACGAAATAGGCAATGCCGAAAACTATGAAACGTGAAGTATCCGGAACAAGTATTGTACCTATTATGAATATTTATTTCTATAAACGCAAGATAAGAAAGACGATTTTGAAGCATCGATTCTACAATGGATATCTTTGATTAGTGCTGCAATGTTTCATACATGAATCTATATATATAATCAAACCCTACATTTGTAAATGCAATTATAGACTAAATTAATGCATTAAAATTAAGACATAAACATGCAATAATATGTCTATATGTAATTTATCATTAAACTATATACACACACCTCGGTAAAATTGAGAGACTGGACAAATTTTATGTAAAATATTTGGCTGGCAACCTTCAACACAGGTGCACCTAGAATCGCTCAAAAGAGACATATGACAACAGCTCATCATTCTAAACCATTTTGTCATCACGGTTTTGATCTTTTACGAAGATTAAACTAATAGAACTTACGTAAATGTTGTTGTAAAACCCAAAATCAATGCATTAATTATAAAGGAAGAATTATACGTCACCAACAATTTTACTTTGTCCCACGATGGTTTGCATCACATTATGTTAATTTCCTTTATATTTATTAATACATAAAAATACATCCACTACAATTAAAAACTTTACGGGAATTGTTGTTAAAAATGCCCATCTCTATTGTCAAATTAAAGCAGACGGTAAAAGTAAATAAATATGGAAGGTAGCCAGGTGATTATTTGATTTTAAAGAGTGTGGAATGTTTTCCTATTTAAATTCTGATTTGATAAAACTGGTCGGAATTCTTAATTTTTATACACATGTATCTGTCTTGAAAACCTATTTTCGTTCATAAGTTGTGTTTCATTGTCAGACAGATGTTTCTTTTGCTGAAAATCGTCAAAAGCTGACATAATAGAGAAGCTGGGACATAGTTATAGAAATTTATTTTTAAAACAACATTAACTATAATTCTTCAGGAAGGACAACTATCCCCACAGAACATTTTTAACAAATGTCATAAAGGAACAAATGGGTGGATGGACAGTGAAATACAAATATAATTACCCCATTAAACACACCCCTCTTTATAAACTTGTGCATCATTCTAATCCTGTTGTTATATAAATATATAATATTATAATGAAGTTCATTGGGTTGAAAAATTCATCTTAAAATGAAAAATTATTGTCAATTACTTATTGAAATAACATTATCAGTTCTCCATCGTTAATAATTTGGTTCTAGTTTCATAGGACATCCTGACAAAATCAGACAAACTAATAAACAGACTGACACGGTGGTAAGATTCAAGGAAATAACAATTACGAGGGTATTCTTTTCTAATTAAATATAATAAACATAAAAGGTAAAAAATTGTTTAGATTTATTCACATTTTTGGAAAAAGTCATTCTTTGAAAGACTTCCTGTGTCTACTATTAAAAACAAAATACACCTTTGTTGACTTTTCGCAGCAAAGTAAAAAGGTTTAACTTCAGTTTTGATCTTCCACCCCAACGAACAGTTGTTATCAAAAGTTATCAGAGATGTCATTGCAAAATTCAGTAAGATGTCTAAGGTAGGTCTCCTCTTAATTACAAAATGCATGTTTTCATATGTTAAGGTAATTTTTTTCAAAATAATTCTATATTCTACGAAAGCCGAATAGGGCCACATAAAAAAATTTTAAAAATATTTTTATTTCGTAATTACGAGAAAAGATCTCGTTCTTACGAGTTAATTATCTCGTTATTACGAGAAAGATCTCGTAATTACGAGAAAAGATCTCGTTATTACGAGAAAAGATCTCGTTATTATGAGTTAATTATCTCGTTATTACGAGATAATTATCTCGTTATTACGAGAAAAGATCTCGTTATTACGAGTTAATTATCTCGTTATTACACGAAAAGATCTCGTAATAACGTGTTAATTATCTCATAATTACGAGAAAATATCTTATAATAATAATAACATACATATTCATATTAGTTATTATTTAATTTCATTGTGAAAGAATATATTTATAATCAGTGTTCCTTGTTCATCAGATCTAAACCTACAATCATTTAGTTCACCCTTTCAGTCTATTTTTTTAATTTCCAGAACCGTTAATTCAATTTTGATCATTTTTCAACAACAACGATCATTATTTTCTTAATTTCCACACGATCGGATTAGACATATTATCTTACATTAATAAGTGGAAAGAACTTCATGTAATTTTACTTTTCAACGTATATTACAATCACTCTCTTAAGTAAATACCATGTAGTCCTAGTCATAAAGACACAATTCCATTAGTTACAGATAACTATATAGTTTCAATCATGAATATACGGGATTTACCTCGGATTATGTTTTATATATTCATACACAACCTATATTGAAAATAATTGTGTATATTTACATTTTGGAGTCTAAAATTTCTTTCACTAATTTAATGAATTATGTTTATCCATTTTACATAAAGGGACTCAGAGAGTACTTGTAGAACAATGAAACGCACCATTTTATACAGATCTTTTCTCGTAATAACGAGATAATTAACTCGTAATAACGAGATCTTTTCTCTTAATAACGAGAAAATTAACTCGGAATAACGAGATCTTTTCTCGTAATTACGAGATAATTAACTCGTAATAACGACATCTTTTCTCGTAATAACGAGATAATTATCTCGTAATAACGAGATCTTTTCTCGTAATTACGAGATAAAAATATTTTTTATGTGGCCCTATTCGTCTTTCGTAGTATTCATTAAAGAGGCATATGTTTTACACGCAATCAAACCACGGACAATGCCTTACAGGTAATTTTCTGATATGACTACGATTTAATATGATATTTTACCTACACGTACATACATGCGTCGTGCACCTTGCGTTTAATTTTAGGCTAAAATTAAGCCTGTTTCCTTTTATTTGGTGCAATAAAATTAGAACTTCTCTGGAAAATATTCGTGCGTTACTAGATTTCTAAAGGTGCAGTTAGAAAAAAATCAAATCACATGACTACAACATTCTTCACACATTCGACTGTATCGTACAATAACTTAAAGATGTGATCAGATCAGAAGACTCTTATCAAACTAATCATTAAATGTTTAACTAATAAATAATGAAAAATTGCCAATAATACTTATATAACATCGGACAGCTGTCCGGTGTACAAACAATGTTCTGAAAAAATTCAAGTATACTGTATCAACTACTTTTTTGCATCTTGCTAAATTTACATTTTCTAATTTGTGGCAGACGAGTGATTAAGCAAACTTTCGAGAAGTATGTTCTAAGTATCTAAGTATCATATTTCTTGGTATAGTCGAAAACTTATACCTGTCGATAATGGGTCCAGTACCAGTATTAGCATGTACGTAGTTAATCAATAAATTACAGTTAATTTTACTACAAATTCCGACGTATTCTTAAGCACTTATGTTTTATAGATTCTAAATGAATTTAACTGAATATTACAGTATATTTTATGCATACAATGTTATAAATCGATCAGCGTTAAAACCGAATATTATATATGAAAAAAAATTACCAATATAGTAAAATTACTTCACGTATCGGCAACTCAAATGTATGTTTATATTTTACCTTATGTAGTCAATTTGTCAGATAAAATTATTTTCATGCATATTTTTAGACAGACTTATCATATGTGTCCTGTATTATGGCCTATTCTGCCAAAGTATCGTTCTTTATTGCAATTGCCTTTCAAATACTCCTATTTTGCATATGAATATTTTTCTACAATAGAAATATTTACATGATTCGACAACAATTAGGTAATTATAATACCTATTCTCTTATTTTAATAAGGTTTATATCATTGTTGAGCGTGCGATATAAAACTGCGTGAAATGGAATAATAAAATGGGGCCCGTTTCACAAAACTATCTTATGACTAAGATCTGTCTTATGGTTCTCCGGTCCTCAGCCTCAAAGTATTTTTGTTATCATAAAAATGTTATTTATCCTTCAAACTTAATAAATGAAATGAAATAAAAAGAAATTGACTGATGGTATCCATGCATTTTACAAATTAATTGCAATTTTGCCCACGATGGATATAATGGAATAAAAATACAAGTTGAGATCAAATTAGAAAAAAACCCGGATGAACCGGTGCATCGGAGGGTCGAACTCCTTTACCAGTTTGTAGTAGTCCTCCGTGAAACCACTACGCTAAGCAGTTCGTTGAATAACTTCAAGTAATACTAACACTTCAAAACTAATTAAATTTGTCTATATAAAAGGCAGATTTATGGTACGAATAAAAATATTCCGAATAATTTAGAGTTTTCGAACATTGCTGAGGATCGGAGATCGTTAAGACCAAACTTTGTCAAAAGTTAGGTCTAATGACAATCTTAAGATATGTCTTATGATAGACCTTATGATATTTTTGTGTAACCCAGCCATGGTTGATAAGATATGAATTATTTTTAAAAAGTCTCTCCATATATTTATCTCCTTCTGTCAAATTGAACACAATGTCATTTACAAAGGATAGGACCTGATATTACAGAGTAAACATACTAATAGTAAATCACCAGGTACAGCCGACATGCGGAATGTAAACTCTGATGTGTTAGGGTAAATATTACAGACGGGATGCATATGGAAAAAAAATCTAAGGTTATCGAAACTCTTACGTAGTTTCAAATCTTAACATTTCAGACAGTCTTAGAGTGACAGGTACACATCGCCGCCATCTTGGATTTATTTTTCAAAAAACTGTCACATCAGCTGGAAGTTTTGCTTAAAAATCATCGGTAAATTTATTTTGCGATCCTCTCCGTGTCCCAGGCGGTCCTTCAACATCTAAGCTTACAACGGATTCAACCAAAAAGGCGCATGACACCTGTCATTGATAAAAATCACTCCTTTATCTGCATTTACTGCCTTAGATATGCGATAAATGTCTAAAGGGAGGACTGAAGTTTACACCTTTATGTAAATAAGATTTTCCTGCACCATGTGTTTTTGTCAATATTTCAAAATGTATGCATTAATAAACATGTTTTACCGATGATTTTCAAGCAAAAATTCCAGCTGATGTAACCGTTTTAAATAAATCCCAGATGGCGGCGATGTGTACCTTGTGTATTATAGGTAGATGGCATATATTTTTTTATTTTAAGAAAAAATATATAACGCCAGGTGCCTGTAATGACAACCGTCAGTGAACTACGTTGAGGCTTTTAATGGGAGTAAACTCCAGAAAAGTTTCAACGTAATGTTTTGACTGACCCTTGTCCAATC
>WFKH01007768.1:23566377-23588367 GCA_016163765.1 Magallana hongkongensis
AGAGAGAGAGAGAGAGAGAGAGAGAGAGAGAGAGAGAGAGAGAGAGAACTATACAGAAAGCATTTTTAACTAAGCGATTATTGATGTAACCCCCTTAAATGTGTATGGAGTAGAACTTTTCCAAAATTGAAAAAAAAACAATAATTTTTTGGTATTTGATTTATTTAAGGTGGTATGGGACATCTGTCGTACATTGTAATTAGAATACTTATACCGGTCTATAATTTTCTATTTTTACAATATTTAACCAAAAATTAGCTTTTGAAGATATTTTGAGAGGTAAAAAATTTAAAACCCCCAGCGGGATTTGAACTCATGACTTGCAGATTTAACCAACTGCGCTACGCGGTTAGGTGACAATTTTGTGAAAGACACTACTTATATAATTACACTTCATTTTATTGTTTATTTCGATAAACAAAACGTCAAAACATGGAGGTGTCCCATACCACCTTAAACGTTGATGGTTTGCGAAACAATACTATTATGCAAAAAATTTGCGAAAAACAATTTTGTGTAAAATTTGTATCATGTGATAATTTATTTATTGATCTAGATGTAAATAAATCAAAGGTCCGTTGAATTTTTCAAATAGGAAAATATTTAATTCTAACCGATTCCGATTGTAATGAAGCATATTTCAAATAAAATCATATAAAGTTGGAATTTATTACAATTTTGTAAGAACTCTAGGTTGTCCAGCTGTAAAATGGCTTGTTCAATAATTGATCTTATAATGGGGGGTTTTTTTTGGAGTAAACTGTAGTATTTTTGTTAAATTTTAATTTGTAATAGTTTTAATCGGAATTATTATATTTATTACTGGGATTAATTCAATTTTGACAACTTGCAAGATTCTAATAATCTGCATTTTCATTTCAATTTCTTTGTGAAATATCATTGTTTTATGTGACTAATTGTTATTCTTAAGATTTTGTCCAAAGAGTTGAAAGATATACTAGTACAAAAATAACGATTTTAATTTTCATAAATATTTTTTTATATAAAAAAAATTAAAAAAATTGACCAGATCATTTTTGGCATGTATTTATATTGATAAATAAATAACACTTCAAGGCAAAATTGGTCTCTGTTTTGTGAAACCATATTTCAAAAAATATTCTTTGTCGATCAATGATCAAATGAAATATTATGCAATCATTGTAATAAAAAAGATTTAGAAGATGAGTTCCACTTTATACTCATATGTCCTTTTTACGTTGAATTACGAAAGAAATATATAAAGAGTTTTTATTACAAAAAACCAAGTGTTTTTAAACTATTTAAACTTTTAAGTGTTAACAATATAAAGGAACTCAATAATTTAGGTAAATATTTGTCTAGCGCTTTCAAAATGAGAGCGCAGCACTGTAATAATACTACAGTTTAAGCTACTTAACATACATTTATGTTCATTCATATTTTATGATATGTACATGATTATATTGTCTTAATATGTCCACTCACTTACTGCACATTGCACATTTGTTTATAATTTTATATGTATTATAATTTGTATTCCGATGAGTTGTAAAGCTCAAGGATAATAAATTGAATTGAATTGAAAAAAAAATGAAATATTGGTGTGTCTTACTCTGTTTATTGTAACATACTATACTTCAGTACGTTCTTCCACGGTGATCACAAATTGTGCTTTTTCAAACTTGTATTTTAACATTATCAAATAGATTTAATTGGAAACACTTAAATTTAAAATTGCATTTCACTATTCATCGAAATGGGCAGTCGCGCTATCTATCACCCCTCAATCTTCATACCGTAAAATGTTTTTAAAACCTCGCTTTCACCCAGAAATTTTAATAAGAAGTATTCATAATCATATTCCTTTGCTAGCTGTCTCAGTTATTTTCACGAAAATATGATTGACAATTTTTTTCACCAATGACTATTGCTTATACTTTATAACAACTTTATTAACACTTTCATGATAATTGTCCGTTAATTACCACAAGTTCAAGTTCAAGTTCATTTATTTCACTCAAAACATATAATGTTACATGAGGTGCAGAAGAATTATATACAAAAGTATAAGAAAAGCAGGATTTAAAAAAGATAAACAGAGAAAAAAAATTAAACAATAATTTTATATAGTTGTTACGTAGGATGACCGACCAAATCAAATATTTTACTAATTAAAGTACACATTTTCATAAGAATTACATGGTTTGAAGATGACATAAGTGTTCTAAATTTTAACGTGTTTGGGTTTTTAAGATAATAATTACTAAACAATTTTTTTCTTACATTTGACAATGCACTACATTCTAAAACATAGTGAAATTCATCGCCAATTTGGTTGGCTTCACAGTAGCCGCACTTGCGGTCTTCACGCGGAGTATTGTTCCACCTACCAATTTCTATAGGGAGGTGATGGTTTGTAGTTCTGTATTTAACAAATAAGTTTCTTAATTTTCGTGGTAGTAGTAGTAAATAGTCTTCACAACAAAAATTGGATTTAAATATACGGTATATAACACCTTTTGAGGAACTATCTAGTTCACTATTCCATTTTTGCACAAATTGATCTTTAAGATTTTGTTTGACAATATTTTCCAACCATTTTACGTTAACAGGATTTTGCTGGTGCCATACATAGGATAAGCCACAGCTATCAAGAATGTTTTTTATACAAACTAGCCACTTATTATTGATTTCACCTCTAGTGTAACAATTGTAAAGATATATATACATAGTTTTACATAACTTATTCTCCTGGCATAAAATCATCTTTGCCCAAAATCCTATCATTCTCGTATAAATTGTTATATATAATGGAAAACGACCTGTCTCACCATAAACCATAAAGCTGGGGGTACTACTTTTCAAGTTGAGAATGTGTTTAAGAAACCTTAAATGCACACGCTCGATAACATCAATATTTTCGTAACCCCAAATTTCACAAGAGTATAGTAAAACTGGTAAAACAACCTTGTCAAATAAGTCTAATTGAATATCGAAGGACATGTCAAAGAATCTAATTTTTCTAATAATACCATACATAGCTTTCTGAGATTGAGTACACAAGTGTTTCTTGGCTTTACAAAAAGAGCCAGATCGGGAAAATATTATTCCTAGGTAGTTATACTCTTTAACTACTTCTAATGTATCACTATTGTACATAAATGAGCACTTAGGAGCAGGTCCTTTGGAGAATATCATAACTTTGGTTTTTTTCACATTAACTGTAAGTTTCCAGTATTTACAATATATACAAAATTCGTCCAGCGCATGTTGTAAATCTTGGGCTGACTCTGTTAGTATGACAGTGTCGTCAGCATAAAATAAAATAAAGAGTTTACAGTAAACAAGCAATTCTTCTTCTAGATCATTTGTGATACTACTTAACCCATTGACATTTTTTCTCATTCAAAAAGTTTTCTATATCGTTGATATACATGGAAAATAAGAAAGGTGACAAATTTTCTCCTTGACGTACGCCAAGGTTACAAAAGAAAAAAGGTGAAGTTTCGTCATTCAATTTTACTTTTGACTTGATACCGTTGTACATGTTTTTTAAAAATGTAAGACATTTGCCAGTTATACCACTTTTATATATTTTAAACCATAAACCTTCGCGCCACACAGTATCAAATGCTTGTTTAAAATCAATGAAAGCACAAAACAATTTCTTCTTACAGTGCATTAAAGTTTGTGACAAAAAATGCAATAGTATAATGTTATCAAGAGTAGAATAACCTTTCCTAAATCCAGACTGGCAACCACTAATTAAGTTTAAATCATCAGAGTACATTTCAAGTCGACTCCTTAAAACGCTTGTAAAAAGTTTTCCAAGACAGCTTAGCAAAGTAATAGGTCTGTAATTCTCCGGTTGTGTTGGGTCACCTTTATTTTTATACACTGGTTTAACTATACCGATTAACCATTCATCAGGTACTATTCCTGTGTCGTAAATAAGATTAAACAGCATCACATATACAGGTAAAAATATTACAATAGTTGATACAATATGTTCATTCAATACTTGATCACAACCCGGAGATTTGTTGTTTTTTAACTTTTTAACAGCGGAGAGGATTTCTTCCTCGGTAATAGTACTATCAAGAAACTCACAACTAGTTCCCTCATACTCAAAACTTGGTTGCTCTATATTATTACTATCGGTGCATTCAGTTTCATTCATACTCCGCAAGAAATCATACATATCATCAATATTGACAGCGCATTTACTAACTTGATCCGATTGATTTAAAATTTTCCAGAAGTCCCTACTGTTTTTACTGCGGAGATTTTTTAATTTCTGAGATAAATTGGCCTTGTAATCTTTAATGCATCGGTCTAGAGTTGTCTTGTATTCTTTGCTTTTTGCCCTGAGAGAAGCTTTGGTTACGTCGGACTTATATTTATTGTGGATTTTCTTTGCCAAATGGAATTTTCTTCGTGCCGTTTTACAACTTTTATTAAACCATGGTTTAGAGTTATTTTCACCCTTTAATATCTTATTGTTTCTAGTACCGAAAGAACTTTTTGCTGCATTATGAAAAGCGTCGCATATCTTATTCATTACGGAATCAATGTCCTCTTTTCTAACCTCGCCTGGAGCCTGTTTCATTGAATATAGTTGATTTCGTAAGCTTTCTATATTGTTTTGTTCAATATTCTTTGGAAAATCGCTCGCTTTGTTAGCTGACCACAATTTTACGGGTGACTGAATTCTGTTCGATGCGTGTTCGCTATTTTTTGGAGCCCCATATTTAAAAGAAAAACACGTTGAAATTGGATTATGCACATCTGAGTACAGATTACAAAAATCTAACACTTCAAACTCTTTGATAAAATAAAACAATGACGCACTAGATAATACATAGTCAACAGTGCTACTATTTTTACATGTTAAACTACCTATGAGTTTGTCTGTACCCATTCGACCATTTACAATAAAAATGTTGTTGTTGATGCAGAAATCTATTAACTTGTATCCAAAGTTATTAGATGACATATCGGTAACTTTTCTAACAAAAGGTATTTGTAAAGTTTCAAAAGTAACAATATTCTCTTCATTTAAGGCCTGAAATACATTGTCACAGTTTTGCACATTTGCAATAAAATCGTCTGTAGTTATAAAATCACACAAATTACCAGTTCTTGCATTATAGTCACCCATTAAGCAGATATTTTTACAATTTTTGGTAACAGTTAAAAGTTCTTGTTCAATTTCTAAGAAACAATCTGGTGACGAATATTTACTATTTTCTGGGGGAATATAGACAATACCAAAGAGAATATTATCAACATTATCAAGACAAGCATTCTTCAACTGGAACCATAATACAAATTTACAATCAGTATTTATAATATTTACATGTTTCATGAGCGTATCTTTCACGGCCACGGCTATGCCTCCTGATCGCACCTTTGCTAGTTGACACCGGTTCTCCTCTAAGAAAAAATGTTAATTATTTATAGTGTATTTAAAGTGTTTTTCTTTTTTTTAATTACGGAAGAGTTATGCAACATCTGCACAGATTTCTGATCGCACTCGTGTAGACCTGGCTATTTGTTGCGGATGCAAATGTAAAGTCGCGACAAAATATAATTCAGCAGGCTGGGCATAAATGATAAAGTTACATAAAACTGTTGTTAAGTATTATTCATGGTAAAGTAACAAGTACAGAAGATTTCTACGCTAGCATTTTTCTGCCTTATGTCGACGAATCATTTTGTGTGAATGTATGTCTTTGATATGAAGAACTATATACAGTGATTTCCAATATAAAAGTTCAGTGTTTTTAACTTCAAAATCATCTAAGCAGAGTGAAAATTCAAGTAATTTAAAAGTTGAATATCTTAGAAACGTAGTAAAACATATTTATTCTTGTTTACAGTAGGGGTCATTTTTGTACGGGGGGGGGGGGGGGGTCATTTCTCTTCATGTCTAACATGCAGAAAAATGACCCCAGGGTCTTTTTTCTTCAGAAAAATCCAATTATTCTACAGCTAGTGGGGGTTCATTATTTTATGTAGAAAAATGACCCCCGGTCATTATTCTACGGGGGTCATTATTCTTCATTACACCGGCCGGACCTTTAAGGTGGCTCACTACACCTTGAAATATTTTCTCAAATCAGCAGAAAATTACTTGATTATGATAGATATCATAATGGATAAGAAGTATTTAAGTCAAATAGGCAAAAAAATGTGCAATTTTGGATGAAAAATTACATTTTAGAAAATTTAATTCAGTAAACTTGAACAAAAGCTCCAGGCGGATCCGAACTCATGATCTGCGGTTCAGAAACCCAATACTTTTTTTTTTTTTTTTTTTTTATCTTTTTGAAACCCAATACTTTAACCACTGAGCTACGACGATATACAACCGAATCGAACGATATAAACAGTTTAACAAAATATTTAAATCGCCATCTTGTGACGTAGTGTCTTAAAAAGTATAAGTCTTGGTGTAGTGAGGTACCTTAATGTTCATATTCAAGATCCGGCTTTCCATTATAAGAAAAGGTCCAACCCGTAGTAACTCAATATAATTTCTCTCAGAGTTACTATTCTTTTTGCTCATGTACACGTATCTATAAGATGTCTGTTTACATAAACCAATCGGCCATTTGCGTATGGTACATGTATGACCGTATCACTAAATTACTTTGTAGAATGTAAAATATTGATAGCGGATTAAATTTTGTCCGATTGTTTATATGAATCTGAAACAAAAAATGAAAACCATCAGTATTTGAACAATAATTTCCATACACCATTTAGTCCCTCCAGAACTAAATATTCATGTGTAACATTTAATAAATTTGAGCACTAAAAAGCAACTTTACGGGATAAGTACGGCTTATTTGGAACTCCGAAAGGAATTTTGCTCCGTTTCGTATATTCTACATTTCTACAACTCCGAAATTACCAGCTCTGTGTCCGGAAATATTTTTTCAATACCCTTCTCTGTTAAAGTTTTTTGTTTTGTTGGTTAATAAAATAAAATCTTGAGAAAAATAATATGTAACATTGTCTTAAGAAGAATAACATACGCAATTTGACATATGTACAGAAAAAATAATACTAGCTAGTCAATTTTGTTTAAAATATTTGTACATGTAAATTGCACTGACTAATAACTTTCTGGAATCACCCAGATACCCCCTAAATATTAGTTTTCAGTTTAATATTGTCAAATAAAATTTAGAAAGAAGTTAAGATATACAAGTATAAATAAAAAAAACATAAATAGATCTTATAAATTAATGTTGAAAGAAATATCTTTTAAAGGGAATTTAATGGATTTCTATCTCTTACATTAAGATTTGAAACAAAGGCAAAACATTTGGGGGTTTTTTATTATGATATTTTTATCATAATTAAGGATTGATAAAATTTCATTATGAACAAAATCAAAAATGATATCCCAGATTTTGAAAATATTTTTCGCTCAAGTTTTTCAATTAACTAATAGTCCAGTCAATTTATTGTTAACCTTAACAAAATTGCAACAGAATTTTTTTTTATCAGAACATTGTAAAGAAAACTTAGTTGTAGCACATATTAAAATTCTAATACAATATCACAAAGATTTAGTTAAAAATTTCAGAGTCAAAAATTTGCTAACTTCAAATTTTTAGCATTGCACAAATAAGGTACCGTAGAAACAAAGGGCAGTAATTATTACCTTGACGTTATCAATACATGTGATTGAAAACTTTGTGGAAGTCATACAGAACGATATAAAGTGATTTTGAATATAAATATCTTCTTATTACACATTAGAAATACATGTTTTTAATTATAGCTTTGTTTTTACACTTATTTATGATTGCATTCAGAATATTCCATAGTGTAACATAACACAACAATTTTCGTCTGCTTACTGCTACATTATGAGTAACTTACTAACTCATAGTTTGTTTTTTGTTATGTTTATGATCTGTAAACTTTAAATGAAGATACCTATCTGAATAATGAGAGTTTAGCATATCACGTAATTATTTAGTTTTTGTAAATCAGAAGTGTTGTTGATTATGTAAAGAAATATCTATGGAACGCCATACGGGACAAAATTAACATCAACGCAATGCATATTAAAGCCGTTGGGGTTTCTCCATCCTTGGCCGTTTTTATGGTTTAATTTATGTAATTATTGTTTAAAGTTGAAGATCAATATGTAAAAAATCAAATAGAACTGAAATATTGATATGTTGCAAATGTGTTTGTTGCAAATATGCTGTAGGAGCTAAGACAAGTACGCTATCAGAGCATAGCAACGGCTGCTAACCAATTAAACATCACATGAATTCTTGACCGATTCCCCATATATAAAAGCATTCTTTACAGAAAATACTCACACTCCTTTTTTCAAGTTTTTTTTTAAAACAATTTGAACCAATTGAACTTGCAAGTATGTAAATTATAACATTTACAGTGCATTTGATTCAGTTTTTAGCTCACTGGAACATAGAGTTTAAATAAAGCAAGAGTCGAATCAAAAACCAAAATAGAAAATTACCATAACCGCCACAACCCCATTATAAAAAAAATCAAACTGAAAAAACAAACTTGTCAAACAACATGATAACATTTTTAAAGAAGATGTATGAAATGTTAATTTTGACTTTGACGGAGGCACCCTTTGATTTCAAATTGTTAGCTTGAAGACAGATATGTTGCCCAAGGCCAAGGATTAAAGGGGCATGGTCACGATTCTGGTCAAAAATTATTTTTCCGATTTTAATGTTTACAATGCTTCACTAAGGCATTTTTAATTGGCAGCCAAAATTTGAGTTTCATTCGTTGAGTTATAAACTAGTGACAGAGCTTACAATTCTTTGCTATGTAAACAAAGCTTTTGTTTACATTTTGAATGTTGAAGTAAAAATTCCAGTTTTAGACCTAAAATGAATGTGTTAAACGCTAGGAACTGTTTATTTATGCTTAAAATGAATAAGAAGATATACAAATCAGCTTGAAAAAAAGATTTTTTACTGGTATATTGAACCTATGTAAACAAAAACAGGGCACGAGCCTTGTTTACATGACAAAGAATTGTGAGCCCTGTATCTTGCTTATAACTCTACGACCGACTCTCAAATTTCATTTGATCACTAGAAATGAACTCCTAAAGCATTGTAAATAATAAAATCAGAAAAATAGAATTTGACCAAAATCGTGACTATGCCCCTTTAAGGATAACATATCCGTTTGACCCAACAAATCAAAATAGAGAGTAATATTATGAAGAGGAATATCTTCTCGATATTTGACTTTCACCGTAAATAATAAAGTAAAATTGGAAATTAAAAGAAAATTTCTATTTTATTGCAGAATAGTTGCTTTGTGAGGATTTAAGAATTAAAGACAAACTAGGTTTTATGTTTTGATCAACGATTGTCGTCCCTACTAAAATTGCATGCATTTTTACTTGTATACAAAATGTATTCTCAAAATCTTATTTATAATGCGCTGATAAAACATAGGTAAAAATCCAGGTAAAATTTTGAATCGAAAGCAGACTATAAGCAGACTATGATTGCTATCACAACATAAATCACACCTATTGTTATATACCATATTATCAAATGTGTGTAAAACGGAAACACACCGTTTAAACATACCCAGGTAGGACCATTTTATTGATAGAATATGGTTCCGAGTCAGTATTCATAGGCATACGGCCAGTAACCCAAAGGTCGCTGGATCAAACCCTGATGTGGTCACTCTATTGTGTGTGTTACTAGTATGTCCTTATACAAGCCACTTAATCTACATCGTCTCAGTCCATCCAGCTGATATTTATTGGGTACCAGCTAACACTAGGAGGTATCGAGCTGTGATGGACTGGTGTCCCATCCAGGGAGAGTCAATTTATGTCTCTTATCTGCATTAGCACCAAAGACACTTGGGATAAGCACCATTTTTATGCACCTTTATGGCTATTACAAGGATTTTAACTTTTTAATTTTAATGTGAACATTGTATTCTATGTGCAAACCAGCCATTACCAAATTTAAAGTTACAGATGCATGTTGGATCGCTGAATTAGCTGAATGCTATATCAGTGGCGCAATCTTTGAAATGTCTTGAAAAAAAAGGCGACAGACTCTTTAGTTAGAAGGAAAATCTTTCACGTGTACTTTTACGATGTGATTTGATAAAGAAATAGTAAAAATATCAGTAACATAATCTTTTTCTCTAATTGTTTGTTGATGTGGCTTATTTGAACTAATATGAAAAGGAAAACAGTCACAATTAAGGTACATTATTGTATAAATCATATACAATATATACATATATATGCAGTTTTTGTGAAGACTAAATTAAATTTATAGATTTTTAACTTCTTTCCGAAGTCAATTGTGCACATAAAAACAATTGTCAGTCATTCACTAGAAAATCCCGAACCGACATTAATTTTTAAGCACATGTTCATTACAGTGAACAGTTTTAACTCTGTTGGTTTGATATACTCTGATTTAGACTATTGTTAGTTCTTTAGTTGGTTAGAAATATCAGTATATGCAAAATTGTGTGTTAAAATGATTTTAAAACCAATTGACATGCAGTATGTTTCAAGTGTTTTTTAATCCATTTTTGAAGAAAATACTTTTTTCCTCTAATTAAGATATCGCGTTTAGTCTAAAAATTGAAGAATTGAAGAAAAAAAAATTGAACAAAAACACGACTGGTTATTATTAATTAGTAAATAATATTTAGATTTCATAATATTGAACACAATGTCCATTTTAAGTACAAAAAATAGGAAAATATTTTTTTCCCAGTTTTCTATAATTTTTCACTAAAAACGAAGGTTTTCATCAAATTTCTTCATTTTACAGCTTTAGATATATTAAAATGTGTTTAAATGGCATGGTATTGAACACATTTGCATGTTAAAATGTGCATTTTATGTACAAAAATAGGAAAATATTTTTTTCCCAGTTTCCTACTATTTTTCACTAAAAACGAAGGCTTTAACCCAAATTTCTTCATTTTACAGCTTTAGATTTTTCTAGACTTTTATTATATGATTGTCTAGGCATTACACTTTCAAGTTAAATTTTAAAAAAATTCTGTTGCAATTTTGTTAAAGTTTGGCAAATTTTAAAGTAGATTGACTGGACTATAATTTCATATTTTTATCTAATCTTTCTTATAAAAATTTGTTTGCTTCTAATACAAACGTTTAGGAAATTTTGGCGTAATCATCCACCTTTTTTGTATGTAACCTATACGTTATTTGATTAATAAGTCAATAAGTTAATTTAAAATTTATAATGCACTTAGCAAGGAGAGGAATATCTTAGTTTAAGAAATCGTGTCTATTCCTTTTAACTTGTTACAATGAAATAAAATAAATCCAACATATGATGAAAGTAATAATAAATAATCAACTCTTGTACTATTCAGGTGAACATAGGTATACTCTATACCTGTGCCCCTTAGAGGGCCCCATAATTGTCTAATTGGCGAGTAGCCGTGCGGGGAACACACCTAAATCTCTTCCCGTGTATACGGATTAGCAGATGATTTCACGACAGGTACACACGGGTAAATGAAGCCCTGCAGGAATTCACACCTGTGCTAATCGAAAAATGTTTCCGCTGTAGTGTTCTACACAGCTGAGATTGATTTCACACCAAATAATGAATGGTACATGAGGTACATGTACAATATGATATATATACAATTATTTACGTTTGTCAGAGGTACTTAATTTGATCAGTTTAAGTACTATATTTTATTATAGAAAGTTAAGGTTTATACCATATTTAAGAGGTGTAACTAGCAGGGGACACCAACTTTTTTTGCAAGGTAGAGAGCATGGTACAATGTCATGTACCATGGGTTTTTTTTTATCAAACATGATACAATGGGGTTTTCAGAATTTTTAAATGAATTTCCCAGTCTACACTGGTCCCATCCATCTTAGCACTGGTTCATCCTTTATGCAAATTATGCTTCAATAAAGATCTAGCTGAATTACACATTTGCCTTACGGTGGAAAATAGCAATGATTATGCTTACGGGTATCGTTATAATTGAATTGTTAATGAATATTCTGACTGGGTTTTTTTATGTACACTCTGTGCAGATATTTAGGAACTCACTTCAGGTAAGTACTCCTTGTCAGATTGTTTTCACCAAAATTTACGGGTAGAAATTGAAAATGCTCACCCTTTACGTTTATATAAATATCTGAACCTACCTATGCACCAGGCAGACTATCTAAATTACATATTATATGATAAACATAGGAAAGCTTAAGTAGACTTAGATTATCTTCACATCGTCTACGAATCGAATCTGGTCGATAGGATAAAAATGTCCTATTAATGAAAGGAAATGTATATATTGTAATTCAAACGATGTTGAAGATGAATACAGTACCCGCAACGTTATTTTTTACAAGATAAACGATAGGATAGGATTAACGCACGATAGAACAGTATACACGCACGATACGATAGCATTAACGCACGATAGAACAGTATACACGCACGATAGGATAGGATTGATACACGATAGGAAAGGATAAACGATGAACATGATAAACGTATAATCGCTTTAAACGATCTTCATGAATAACCTGATAATGGCATAATTTGGGAAAGAACACGTACGAATAACGATTTACGTGGAATTTCTTTTTAGTAACAATTGCCGAGTTGTTAATCATCGCTGCATGATTTATAGAATGTATAAAAATGATCAGTTAATTTTTTTTAACAAAAATTATGAGCTTAAATGATCAATAAATTTTCTGTATTGTTAACATTGCTTTCATTACCAAACACACTAGCCGATCGCCGCGAATATTGCAGCCCGAGATCAAATCACAGAAAATAGCGGGTTTAATTATAAAAATCCAACTCTTTTTTAAAGTAAATATACAATCTATCATAAATACATTTCTTTCTGTATAGGAAAATGATGCATTAAAAACGAATTATATAACATACAAGTTAAATAAATAATTACGCAGATATACATTCCGCGTACGATTTGTTAACATTGTTTTCATTAACACACACTCTAGCCGATTGCCGAGAACATTTCAGCCCAAAATCAAATATCATACGGAAAATAACGGGTTCAATTAAAAAACAACTCTGGTTTTAACTAAATATAAATTATATCATAAATACTTTTGTTTCTGTAAAATATGATGCATAAAAAACGAATTATACTGCATAAAAGTTAATGTTTACGCAGGTATACACTTCGCGTACGATTTAATATATTCGATATACAGGTAAATATGTTATCTTGTTCCTAAGAACTTCGATAAACTTCGATAGTTTACATTATATTTTTTTTTATTTCCAGTGCTTACAGATATGATTTTCATGTAATACTGGTTAATTTTGATCTAAAAAATTAAGAAATTAGTATCATGGTGGAATGCTGGATAGGATTTTACAATTCTTGTTCGATAAATTTTCTTATACGGCGCACTGAACGACTTGCGACTTTGAAATAAATTTACTTGCTTATGAAAAGGCACGAAACGATTAACACGATAGGATAAACGGAAAAACTGTTAAAATTGAACGATAAACCTGATAGAATTAACGCACGATAGGATAGGATTAACGCACGATGGAACAGTATACACGCACGATACGATAGGATTGATACACGATACGATAGGATAGAATTGTAAAAAATAACGTTGCGGGTACTGTACCATTTTGTCCTGGTTTGTGATTTTTACACAGAGTTAAGGAAATTATATATTAAGAAATACTACTATGTACGACCAAATATGGCAAAATTTATTATTTTACTTAATTCTGGCTCTATATTTACGCTAAAAAAAACGGGAAATATGTGCACGAATGTTTTAATAAGAGAGATACATGTAACTTTACTATCAGACGTGAATAAGCGAAAATTAAGTTTATAAAACTACTATTTTGTTTTTCTGTTTGATATTGTTCTTTTACTTTATACTTTATATTTATATAACCTGTCTCCCACCTGTAACCACAACTATTGTAAATTACTGTTAAAGTTATGCTACGGCAATCTATGTAATGTATACGCCAATAAACTACTACTACTACTACTACTACTACTACTACTACTACTACTAATTTAATCGAATAACAATAAAATATCACTTATTTTGTAACAAAATACTAGTACTCGAAATTAAAAAGATAGAAATGAAATATATATCCCTGACCTTTTATGTTAGACGGACCTTTTCTTATACGGGCCGACAGGTGTCGTATAATTAAAGGTCCGCCCCGTAAAATGGTCCGGGGCGGACCTTTAATTTTAACATTTAAGATCCACCTTTGTTCTAAAAGGGTCCGGCCTGTAGAACTTATTCATTTGAAATTTTTGAAACACGTATTAAATTTTAAAAGTTGCACCGCATCATATACGGTTTATGGAGAAGCCGGAAGGTTTCCGTTACAAATGTATCTGTTAAGGTGGTACAGGACACCTGTCGATATTAATGTGGATTAAAGTACATTATCATTAAAATACTTTCACCGTTTTAGAATTTTCAAATTTTACAATATTTAACAAAAAAATAGCTTTTAAAAATATTTGGAGAGGTAAAAATTGTAAAAGCCCCAGCGGGACTCGAACTCATGACTACAGATTCGTAGTAAACCCTCTAACCCACTGCGCTACGCTGTTAGATGACAATATTGGAAAAGAAACTACTTATATAATTACACTTGATTTTATTGTTTATTTCGATAAACAATACGTCACAACATGGAAGTGCCCCATACCACCTTAATATTTATCCTAGAATGGACAAAATTAATCTCCGGCGCAGAAAACAAAACCCTAAACTAGAATTGTTCATATATTATACAAATATCTGTTGACACAATATAATAATGAAATTTTTAAGAACCCATGGATTGAATTGCATGCATTCTATTTTTTGATAACTATGGATTTTTTAATATTTGGAATGAATGTTAATTGGATTACTAAAGCTGTCAAGCAAAGACTTAAAAACCAGTTTGTGCAGAAATGGTCGGTTGATATTATAAATTCTTCCAAAGGTCATATACATGTACATGTATATAAAAATTTTAAATCAATCTTTGGATATGAAAAGTACTTAAGTATTTTGCCATCAAAGTTTCGAAAAGTATTTGTTAAATTTCGAACGTCAAATCACCGGCTTCCTGTAAATAATGGTTGATGTTCATTATGAGAGAGAGAGAGAGAGAGAGAGAGAGAGAGAGAGAGAGAGAGAGAGAGAATAATATTATCATATATTTTGTATGCTTAAATAGTATTAAACTAAACGTTCAAATGACTTGTTTCAAAAATGGTTATGATTGCATTTCTATTGTACTTTCTTCCGCTGATGTTAAACAATTCCATTTCTTCACGTCCATTCAACAAAAATGAAAATGTGATTTGAATTTATAGCTTTAGCACAATTACACTGGAAAATGTAAAAAAAAAAAAAAAAAAAAAAAAGGAAATTCAGAAATATAACCATGTCCTGGACCAAAAATCTTTAACCTTGTCCAAAAATTTTCGAAACCTGTAGATCAAATTCAGCATCCAAGCCTGTCTAATTCGTTTTTATCACAAGATGAATAATCCCTCCAGTAAGGGACCGGTCAAAAATTAAAGCATCATTTGCATTAAGGATGAGCCATTGCTAAGATGGATGGGACAAGAGCAGACTGGAAAACTCATTTAAAAAATCTTAAAACCCCATGGTATCATGTTTGATAAAAACTAAACATTGGTCCTGATCTCTGCCTTGCAAAAAAAGTTGGTGTCCCCTGCTAGTTACACCTCTGAAATATGAAATAAACGGTTACCTTAACTTTCTATAATAAAATATAGTATATAAACTGATCAATTTAAGTACCTCTAACAAATGTATATAATTGTATATTTATCATAATTTATTGTACCTCATGTACCATTTATTATTTGGTGTGAAATCAATCTTAGCTGTATAGAACACTACAGCGGAAACATTTTCCTCCTTCTCGGTTCAGGGGTGGATTCCGATTAGCACAGGTGTGAATGCCTGTAGGGCTTCATTTACCCGTGTGTACCTGTCGTAAAATCATCTGCTAATCCGGTGTGTTCCCGTTTTGCACACATTTGATAATGGGGTATAGAACAATAGGTGTGATTTGTGTTGTGATAGCAGTTATAGTCTGCTTTCAATCCAAGATTTTACCTGGATTTTTACCTGTGTTTTATCAGCGCAAAAACGATGAAACAAGAAGAATTTTAGGATTGTTTTAGAAGTGTTTTCGGATTAATAACTAATAACTATCAGCATTTTTTTTTATCTGATAAAAAGAATGATATTTTTTATTCTTAAATTTCCGTCATTGATAAGAAAAATAATAATAGATGATTTAACTTTTACATTTTTTTTTCATTTACGTTAAATATAAAACTGAATGAATTGAGGAAAAAATGTCGGTCCCAAGCCAATTGAAAGCTGGATAATTATAGGATGAATGGGAAAACTACAGTCGTTTGGGGTACTCTCAATCTACTTTTACAACTTAGTTGCAAAATATGTAAAATGCATGTTTATAATTGGTTGTTTGGTATCAACAGAAAGGAGATTATGTAAGGCAACGGATCTTTGTCAAAAAATATTTCAATCTTTGAAGTAGCGACTTTGACAGTAGTTCTTATGACATCACCGTTTCAGTATATTCCGGTTCACTTTCTGGTATTTCAAATCAGTAGCTAAACTGGAATTAAACATTCCGACAAAAATAATATTTTTTAATATTGATTCGATATACCCCAAACTGAATAGGGTTGAAAATGCATGTATTAGTTCTACATTTGATAGGTTTTGTTGAAAAATCATTACAGTTTTTGATGCATATAAAATTGCCAATTTATCATCATACAGTTTTGGCTGCCCAAAATTAATTCTACGTTTAACGTCACTTCAAAATACCAAACCTATGGGGAGGGCGATAAAATTAAAACAAACAAAATTTTCAAACAAATTATTTTTATTCATTTACATTAATACAAATACATTGAGTATTCAAACTACATATAGGTTATCGCTTTAATAGTGATTTTTTTTTTCTGATTATCCCATTGAGTATCTGATTTATAATCCATAATATGCTCTAAACATTTCGAATATCTACAGATTACAGTATTTTAGTAAAATCAAACTGGTAAAAATTAAACTCAAATAGGGTTTTGTTTGTTTCTTTAAAAACCAAATGTCTCCTAAACCTACGTTACGTTAAACGTAGAATTAACTCTGGACAGCCTTAAGACGGTCTGGTAGTTTCATCTGTTAATGTTTTGAAAATGCAGTAATTAGGTCTACATTTGATAGTTTTTGTGAAAAATCTTTACAGTTCTTGAAGCATATAAAATTGCCGATTTATCATCATACAGTTTGTCAATTTCTTCGATTATTCAAGCTACAACATAAATAAAAAATATTTCACAGCGTTTTCACTAGACAAATTTTCTCCATTAATGTCAGCAAAACAATAATTAAATATTAACGTATGATATTTTCTCTTCAAACTTGTAACAGATAACTTATGACTGTAGGGTAGTTTCATCTGTTAATGTTTTTGTACATTGCATTGCGTCACTTCAAACGTCCGAAAACACGAAACGCGATGCGATTCAAAATACCACCAGAAGACTGTATCTCATTGAAGATTGCTCCTCATCCAAGCTTGACATATTATCCTGTATAGAGTGTCAATCCAAATGTAAATTATCATTATTATTTATTTTTTGCATCAAGTATTAAGGTGACTATATTTTGTAGTGTAAACAACATTCAGTATACAACAGTGTTAAATTCTGCAAAATATAAATATCAACGCAATTGCGAATAGATATGTTTTATTTATTTTATTGTCAAAACCCTTCACAGGAACTGTGATACAGACTATTGTAATTAAGCAATTATCTCACCTGGTCGCACACATTTTTTCGATACCTAATTTTCAAATGTGTGCAAAACGGGAACAAACCGCTAATCCGTATACACGGAAAGAGATTTAAAAAACAAAGGGACAAAATGGTGTGTGAAAATTATTGTCCAAATACTGATGGTTTTCATTTTTTGTTTCAGATTCTTATAAACAATTGGACAAAATCTAATCCGCTATCAATATTTAACATTCCATAATTTAGTGATACGGTCATACATGTACCATATGGTTGATTGGTTTATGTAAACAAAGACATCTTCTAGATACATGTACATGAGCAAAAAGAATAGTAACTCTGAGAGAACTTTCATTAAGTGACTACGGGTAGGTTCTTTTCTAATAGAAGAAAGCCGGATCTTGAATGTTAACATAAAAGGTCCGGCCTGACCAATTTACGGGGCGGACCTTAAATTATACGACACCTGACCTTTTTAGAGCAAAGGCGGACCTAAAATGTTAACATTAAAGGTCCGCCCGGACCATTTTACGGGGCTGACCTTTAACAGGTCGGGGAAACTACCTTATATGGATACTGTTGTCATTGCACAGAGCGATGCGTACCGCGAACAACTGTCCAATCATTGAATAAAAAGCAACACATCTGATTTACTACATGTTTACGTTTTTACAATAAACACGTGGTTTAGACTAATTTACGACTTGATTTCAAATGACTGCGGGAACGTCAATTCATAAAAATATTAAATTTTTTTTTTTTAAATGCCAAAATTAGGTACTAATTAAGATTTTTCATGCTCACGTTAACAAACTTTGCCGATTTTCCATGTTAAATAGTACGTTGAAATACCTCTCACAAAGTCTTCACAAGTCATTATATTCTGGTATTTGATTTTCTTAAATTTTGTGCTTTTCGCTGTTGTATTGCTATTTGTTGACTAGAATTTAAAACTGAATACATATTGATACATGTTTATTGTTGTATGACATTTATACCGGTATAACGCACCAAACACGCATCTCGTAACCATTTACACTTAGGCTTTAAATGGCAGCATGAGGTCTTTTGAATGCCTGACAATGTACGAACACCTCCGAGTCGAATGCTTCGGACCATGAAATTCACGTGAAATCTGTATTCACTCAGAAATCAGCGCTGGCAGTAAGGCTTTTGTCAACAAATGGACTTATACAATGCAGTTGATGAAACCGCCAAATTTTTACCATTGTAAAATGAGTGTAAATGTGAGCATGGAATTAGTAGATGATGATGTAAATATTGTTTTGAGTGTGCAAAATGCTTGAAAAAATTAATTATGCCTTTCCAAAAGCAATTAGAAAAACTAGCATTTTCTAAACGTAGTATTTTTTGTAGTAAACCATGATGCATTTCAACTCAGGAATGTCATTCAGCTGATTGGTCAGTTTGTCTCATTTAGTATGTAAATTTATTCCGACGTCACAGAAAATAGTTTCCCCGACCTGTTTAATTAACGACACCGGCCATTTGATAAAACGGGGAGCCAAGGAAACCATAGGGCTTGGGAAACCTTACGGACTACCCTGGACACAGTTGTCTTGTCCACTCCTACAGTGTCTCCGACGACTTCAAAAGAACTCCCACTATGTAGCGTAATATCGCGAAGAAATGAGGATCTAAAATTGAAACATGTAATCTCTATAGACCTGTGTGGGGGTTTTTTAACTGTTCAAAATATTTATTGCTGTTTGCGTTAAATTATTTCATATTGGGATTAGAGAAGTGAGGTTTGGGAGAAATCATGTTGAATATATGTCAGAAAGAATAATGAAGGATCGTATTTCTTCTGCATATCAAGTTTTCAGCATTTCTAACAGCTAAATGATACGTGAAACATCTCGTTTCACGGTATCCTTACGGTGTTGCTATTTGTAAATCTGATATCCTTATTTTAATTATTCTCTCTTTTTTTTGATTTAAAAGATTCAAATTTATTGATTGAAAATCCTTCTAAATTCTAGATATCATATACATGTATTTATTTTAATGTACTTCTACAAGTTGTTAAAATATTAGAGAGGTTAAGCATTTAAAAGTGTACGTGTACGGGTACGTGTGGAGCTAGAAGTATGTTTACAGGTACACGTACCGAAATTTAGGTTTTGCTTAAGGACGGCGGACCCAATTCATTTCTACAATAGATTTGTTATCCAAATTTTTATATAATGTTAATCAGTTAATGGTGAGTGAAAATCAATAAAAATTACATGATCATCGACTTCCTTATTTTACTGGGGGCGTTTCAAAATTTGGGTACGAAAATCCTCAGATATAATAGAAAGTAAAGGAAATTTTCTGGGGTGTGGTATAAAATCTGATATTTTAAAAATTCTGCAATAGATTTTTTACTCTAATTATATTGTAATATTAAGAAGTCAATTAGCTTACCGATGAACAGAAAAAAAATGTAGGTCATCGACCTTAATTTTTTGAGGGGTAGTGTCAAAGTTCACTGCATGGTTCATTTTTCTTCAGAAATATCATTGAAAAAAGGACATAATTATATAATTATTGCCTGACGTTACATTAACTGCTATATATATAAATATTGTTAGGTTAAGGCATAAATTCAATATCTACCAGATTATAAGACTTTAAACTGCCTTTGGGCGTTTTAGGATTTATAAACCGTGGAAATTTACGGACTTGTTGCAAACAGAGGAAATTCGGACTAATTTTTTTTCTTAATTTTTCTCTATTAAGGACGACGGACCCAATTCAAGATTTCGCACCTCTGCGCAGAAACCGCGCATATGCTATAAATATGACTGTCGTAATTACGTACATCAGAATAAGAGAAAATAATAAAATTTTCATTATACTAAACATAATTTGTGATGCCAAAATATTTTAAGTGGAGAAAAATTAAGAAAAAAAAATTAGTCCGAATTTCCTCTGTTTTCGACTTGTCCGTTATATTTCCACAGTTTATAATTCATACAACGCCGAAAGGCAGTTTATAGTCTTATATTCTGGTAGATATTGAATTTATACATTTACTGAACAATATTTATATATACAGCAGTTAATGTAACGTCAGGCAATAAATAATTATGTCCTTTTTTCAATGACATTTCTGAAGAAAAATGAACCATGCCGTGAACTTTGACACAACCCCTCAAAAAAATTTAGGTCGATGACCTACATTTTTTTTCTGTTCATCGGTAAGCTAATTGACTTCTTAATATTACAATTTAATTAGAGTAAAAAATCTATTGCAGAATTTTTAAAATATCAGTTTTTATACCACGCCCCAGAAAATTCCCATTACTTTCTATTATATCTGCCGATTTTTGTACCCAAATTTTGTAACGCCCCTATGAAAAAAAGGAAGTCGATGATCATGTAATTTTTTTATTGATTTTCACTCACCATTAACTGATTAACATTATATAAAAATTTGAATAAAAAATCTATTGTAGAAATGAATTGGGTCCGCCGTCCTTAAAAATATTTTGGGATCACAAATTATGTTTAGTAGA
Organism: Magallana hongkongensis; assembly: GCA_016163765.1. NCBI lineage: Eukaryota > Metazoa > Mollusca > Bivalvia > Ostreida > Ostreidae > Magallana > Magallana hongkongensis. Next base: position 23,587,794 of record WFKH01007768.1, read on the forward strand.
ATGAAAAATTTATAATTTTCTCTTATTTGATGTACATAATTACGACAGTCATATTCATAGCATATGCGCGGATTTCTGCGCAGAGGTGCGAAATCTTGAATTGGGTCCGTCGTCCTTAATAAGCTGCAAGTGTACACGTAGTGTAAAACAATTAGATTCAACATTTTCAACATGTTCAGCTTACTCTCTCTGTTAATGAAATAATCATACGACTTCGATGAAACCAAAAGAACAGTTGTCTTAAATTTATCGTCTGCTTTACTTAATACAACGTCTGATATACACCAAGTCTATATTTTCATTAGAAAATGCTACAAGTTTTTACCTCTGTGTACTTTTGATTCTACACGTTATGTACAATTTGTAGAATTACGTGGTATGCAGAACTTATGACGTAATACGCATAAAATTTGGGGATTCCCCTAGTACACGTTACACGCACACGTTTAACGTTAAATGCTTTACCTCTCAAGTATCTGGAAAAAAAACCTGTAAAACTACATGTATTTAGAAATGAAAATAAATTAAAACAATATTGCATAGTTTATGCATTTAATTCTTTTAAGTCTGCAGA
>WFKH01007768.1:23618475-23655372 GCA_016163765.1 Magallana hongkongensis
CTACATCAAACTTTGAACCCCTTGTGGGGCCCAAGAATTATCCAGGGGCCCCAGTCTTAACAATTAAGAATCAACAATATGTCAAAATGCTTGCATATAAGTACATGTAATACCATCTACAATAACATTTGAGTTTTGAGAATAATTTAAATTTTTTCCTGGATAAAAATTTGACCCTCCAATGTAGCCCCACTCTACCCCCAAAGATCATGACTTTGACAAACTTGAATCTACACCATCTGAAGTTGCTTTCACTAAAGCCACAGCTTCTCTGACCAATTGGTTTTTGAGAAGATTTTTGAAGATTTTTTTTTCTAAAATTTTTTATGTAAAATTGGAACCTCCATTTGCCCCCACCCTACCCATGGGGATTATGAGTTGAGCAATCTTTAATCTACACTACCTGAGGATGCTTCCACACAAGTTTCACTTTTATTGACAAATGGTTTTTGAGAAGATTTTTAATAATTTTTTCTACATAATCCTATGTAAAAATTCGAACCCCCATTGTGACCCCACCCTACCCCTGGGGATCATGATTTGAACAATCTTGAATCTACACTACCTGAGGATGCTTCCACACAAGTTACTGTTTTTCTGGCCTTTTAGTTTTTGAGAAGGTGTTTAATGATTTTACTCTATATATTCCAATGCTAAAATTCAACCCCCATCGTGACCTCACCCTACCCCGGGGATCATGATTTGAACAAACTTGAATCTACACTACCTGAGGATGCTTTCACCCAAGTTTCAGCTTTTCTGGCCACATGGTTTTTGAGAAGAAGAATTTTGAAAGATACCAACATATTTTTAATAATTCTTTATCATCTCCCTTTGAAAGATGGCATGACCCTTCATTTTAACAAACTTGAATCCCCTTCACCTAAGGATGTTTTGTGTCAAGTTTGGTTGAAATTGGCCCAGTGGTTCTGGAGAAGAAGTCGAAAATGTAAAAAGTTTAGACAGACAGACGGACAAAAAGTGATCAGAATAGCTCACTTGAGCTTTCAGCTCAGGTAAGCTAAAAATTATAAAATAAATTTTGTTAAATTTATTTTTTTCAGAAATGTATATGAAGAATTATGTAGAAAAAATCTCTCCGCAATATGAAAGCTCGGATTTGTAAGATTCAGAATGAAGCAATCTTCATTGAGTATGAAGATGGAATGTACAATGTTAATTTTCATTTCTTAAGGTAACTCCAGTGTTTTAGAAATCCGTGTCAAACCAAACATTTTTTAATTTTAATAGTTAAAACAACTGATAAACTTACTATAGAGACCAAAATATTTATACCTTTGCACGTTTGTTTTCCTGCAGTGAGCTTCAGCTCACCAGGTCCAAAAATTTAACAGCCAAAATTTAACACCATGATGCACGATCTCATAATTTATTAAATAATGCACCAAAATACGTCATGTTAGGTTATAATTTAAGCAAATCAATTGATTATCATTAAATCATAAAAATTTTATTGATTTTCTACAGAAAATATAAAAAATTTTACATTTTTTCTTGCCACGACCTTCCCAAAAAAATCACAAAATTGCATATTTTTGAAAAATTCTAAAAAATTATTCAGTTTACATACATTTTTTAAAGAATATTTATTAAGAGTTACATATTGTGTTAACAAAAAAACATAGTTTATCAAAATTGACCATCTAGTTTTTGCTTGATAGTCTCTTGAACATGTGTACCCCCATATTGAAAATGTAAATTTTACAAGTTGTTTTTTGCAAACTTTGGAAAAAAATGAAATGTACCAAAAAGACACAATCTAACAGTCACTTAAATTGATATACTCAATAAAACTGTATTATACATATAAAATTAAGGTCGAGACTGCCAAAAAACTCATACAGTTGAGTGCAGTAGTACCCCCTCCCCCTTTCTGTCAAATACTTTCTATCCCAGTTTTTTAACATATTTATCTGTAGATTAAACACCAATCAGTGTTATGTAGTTTTAATTACACAAGTACTTACTTATCCTCTCCTTGTCCCGGAGGACACATGAGGTCGTCAAGCTACATAAACGCAGTGTAATTGTTGGAGGAGAATGCATACAATACGTACAATTATATTACACTCTCATTTACCTTTTTACATTTCGCTGCTTTCCTTGCTTTCTCCAATCCCTCTAAACGACGGAGATGCTATATTTTAACAAATTTTCCACTTTTTGACCAAACCATAATTACCGTCTTCCTTGGAAGACGGTATAAAGAGTTGAAATAATTTACAGTCTCCGGGTTGTGCACTTCCTCTTCTTTGTGATTGGTAGAAAATACATGATGTGAAAATTTACATTTATTTCATTGGTCAAAATACTGTTCGGCGCAAGGGAGACAATTTTCTGATGATTTAATTTACGTACGACTTAACAATTTTCGAACATTCCCAATCTTAAAAAGAGAGAAAACGAAAAAATAACAAAATTGCTATGAATGCATTCAAGCTTTAGTTTTTCAGTACAACTAGTTGAAAGCAACTTTCTATAATATCTATTGAAAATGTTTGTTCTTTTCATTTTGTATTTTTATGTTAATACTATTAATGTGAAAATTTGATACGATAACGCTAATAGCAGTAAAACAAGCTGAATATCTAATATCAGTTAAACAAGTTGTAGAATGCAGTGGTATTAACTTTGATTTTATGAAATGATTCGATCTTTTTTAAGATATCTATGTCCCTTCTATAGTCGATCTCAACAACAAGCATGTGGTATATGCATACCATTACGATGTTTCAACTTTAGGCTTGATTAAAAAGCACATATAAAAAAATCCCCAGGCAATTTAAAGGAAGTCGACATTTATATAAAATTGAATTGAATTTTATATGATAACTTGTTGCTGTTTAGAGTTTGGTCTAAAGACGGTAAGCTTTTTTGAAAAGCTATACTTGTTATTTTAAAACACTTGTTGTGTGCCAAAATTATAACCGGAAATTAAGCACGCCGTGTAAAAAAAAGAACCGGATCCGAAAGACACTGGAGTTACCTTAATATTATTGATGCGATCATATGTCATTTCGTTGTGATTTATAAAGTTAGTTATCAATTTTAAAGTATAATTTAATTTATAGGATCAATGTTGGGCATTGGTTAGGAATATGGTCGAATTGAATACACTTCCTGGTCAAAGTTATCATTCTAACTTAAAGAATGCAATTAATGTATACTTTCTTTCAGAGTAATGTGGTCGAAAATGTCCATATATAGAACAATAAACGATGTCGGGAGATATTCTTCTCTGGAACACAAACCCGCAGTTGCGAATCCACAGAGGTTTATTTGTCTTTATCCATCCATCTATCCATCAATCCATCCATCCTTCCACCCTTCCTTTTATCTATGTATCTATCTATCTGTCTATCTATCATCTACCCATCTATCTCTATCACGACTGGTTATTTATCCATATTAATGATATGCTAAGAGAAAATGACAGTGCCTCTTAACTGATTTGATTGTTAGGATTCAACACCACTCGTACCTGTTTAGGATTTAACACCACTCGTACAACGTTTTGCATTATAAAACTGTCTTATTATTTTTCAGGCATGAAATAATAAGTACAGGAAAAGAGCGTATGTGGAAAAACGGGCTGAACACCCTGCAATATGACATACTACAAAAGACAAACAAAAAATTGTACATTCATGTCTCTGTAAAAATCTCTAAATAGCGAATATGAAATAAACTTTTTTATGAAAGCGTGTGTATGAATTCAATCAATTATACAGAAAAAATCCAATAGTAAACCATAATTTTGAGAAGGCTGAAGAGTGCAACATGTGATAAACCAGAGGCCCATGGGCCACATCGATCACCTGAACAACAGTTCTTGTATCTCTTTCGAAATTTTTAAATATAAAACTCTTCTAAATTATTGTAAATCTTGCAAAAATTCTCATATACTAGTATTCCAGGATTTTACAATACATAAAACAATATATAAAAACAAGATCATTAGAAACCTTTTTGAGACATCATATCCTTAGTTCAAAGATGCATCAACTGACCTTATTTTTGTTTTTGTAAATTACAACTTTTTAACACGTAAAGAACTGTAGCCCCCATGTCGTCCAGCCGAATTTTTTAGACCGGGAGCTACAGACCTGCAGCTTCATTATTTTACAACCCTCAAAATAGCCCGCCATAAGAGGAGTAAATTCAAACTAAGTGTAGTGTCGTAGTTCAAGACTTTGAAGGACCTATTGATGACGTCATGGGACCATGTGACACCCAAACTAATTAACTGAAAAACAGATCAGAAAAAGCTAAAAACGAGCTGATCTTTAAAATTTAATATAAAATCATGAAAACAATTAAAAACGTGATAAAACCCTTTAAATTTGCACACGGGACGCCATTAATAGTCGAAGTGCGAGTCCAAAGAAGAAAATGAAAATATGTATATTTCATGCTAGCTGCAGACGACAACAACAATAGCTCACCCTTGTTAGCTTAAGAGAGAAAGCGAATAAGTATTCTCGTAAATTTTAATGCAACCCGTTAGTTCTCCAAAAATTAATGGTCAGTTTGTGGTTGATTCGGTTTTGTTTAAGGAATTGCTAAATGAATAACAATGATGGAAACATGGTGTTTGACCTGCAGAGCTAGAGTAAAAGCGGGCGAAAGTGACACGTACAACATGTATAACTAGACTGTGACTCAAGTTATTCTAAAATCCCTAAAATGCACACAAGTAATTAATTGCTTGACAATACAAATCTAAAATATATCACTTTTACAAGTTAACTTATTTTTAAATACTTTTTATAGAAATATCCACATGAACCCTAAAAAAGCAATGTAAACATATAAACCGACCATGGTTGTTAAAAATAGGACATTTTCATAAAATATGACTGCCAGTGCACATAGAAAAGTACAGTATTTACCATTAAAAGGCTGACTTTCTACAGAGAAATCATAGTCAATTCAACTCTGGTAGAGTCTATTACTTAACCCAGTTTTAAACTTGTTGCACTCCTGGAGTTTGTAAAATTAAAATAAAACAAAACACCAAGTTAAATTCATAATTCAATAATTTTTCGGAATTGCAGATTTTCAATTTATTCATGGCAAAATACATGCATTCTAAGTTGCTCTTATCGACTTGAAGATCTGTTAAAGTTTAAACATATGTATACATTAATTGTATCTTGTTAAAATATTCATTTATTGACTGTACATTTTGTTAATTGTATTTTTTTAAACTAAAATTTCAAGAAGACATACAAGTTTTTATATTCTTGCTTAGATGCAATGAAACTGCAATAATCTTATGTGGCTGAATAAGTTATCTTTTTTTTTTAATGCAAAGAATATATAAAATAGTTTGCACATTTATTTTACATATATAGGCACTTTTCAATTTGCACCAAAACACCTACTAACATTTATCAAAAATAAGATATCCTAAGATCATTCATTAAGGTCTTCAAAAGTATACATGCTTATTTAAAATATTCTCAAGAATAAATCAACTATTGCAAAAGCTAGAAATTTAAATTTAACACGTTTTTCAAAGAGACATAGACTCGATTAAAGCTCAAATTTTCAAATTTAATCTTCCAATTTGAATGCCTAGAGGAGTTAATGTGGACATTTTCTAATGCTTCGAAAAAAAAATTGACTTAATTGAGTCCAAAGCAAGATGCAAAGTTAAAAATATACAAAAGTTTGAGCCTTGTTTTGTTTTTGTGTTATATTAATGGAATCATCATTCAAATCTTGTTTTTTTTTCTATTTTCAAAGTTATTTATAAACAAGGGGAAACAATTCAGCTTGGTTGTCACAAGTCATTTTGTTTAAGATATAAGTAATTTATTATTTGTAAACAAAAATATAGCTTGAGCTTTGTTTACATACGGTAACAATAACTTCTAAACTCTGTATTTCACATGTCACTTAACTTTTTGACAATTTGGTCAAGCATTGGAAATGCCGAATTAAATATTCTAGACATTAAAATTTGAAAAATAAAATTTCAAAAATTTAAGCTCAAATCATGGCCATATGCTTTCAAAAGAACAATACAAAACACAAGTAGAATACCAAATAACCTAAAACACAATGAACAAAGAATTTTTTCTGTTGACTGGTTGTCATGACGATGATCTCTGGAGGTAAGATGACAGTAAGATTGTTGGTGGGTTAAATACAGGATGAAAGTTTTCTACCTGTGTGTGCCGTTGTCCATTGTTTTCTACACCTTAATAAAAACAAAACTTATTATTTAAGTGTCTCTTGTACAATTTTAAGATACTGTTAAAATTGAAAAGAATGCAAAGCATAAGAAAATTCATTTCCCCTATATTTCTGAACATAAGATAGTACAGATATTTAAAGAATGGAAAAATCTTACTTCATTATTGGTGCTAATTACTATTTTAAACACTAGAAAAAATACTTCAATGAAGAAAACTGAGGATAAAAACAGTTCAAATGTCTTACTTTTTGACTGAAGATCAAGGTACTGACACACTCCATGCATCATCATTCTCTCAAATCCACCATTCAAGCACTGAACATACACAGAGTCAGGCCAGGCTTGGAAGAACTCGATCACATTCTCCTCAAGTTTGGACAGCAATTCCTACAAAAATCTTACTCCATCAAACCACTGGTCATTATTTTTATTTTTTTTAACAAAATTTTAATTTTATTTCAAATTTTCTATTATCAATTCATTATACTCATCGATATGTACATTTATCTTAAACGTGATAAAACACTTTAAGCTATACCACTAAATATTTTTATATATACATTATATTATATATAATATTTATTGAAGCGTTGATAAAGAACATACTAGTGGTACATGTTTCTTCTTCAAATGGGCTTTGATTTTCTTGTCAATCCTTTGAAAGCATTCCTCAGCAGAATAAGATGGATGATCTACAATAATTTCTTTGAAATCAGATATTGACCAATTGTTCAAAAGACACAATTCTTGGATATGAGGTATGAAGGCAACTAAGTTAGGTAGGTAAAAAAGAATTCTGATAAAACAAATATAATACATGTATGTACAGGTAACTCTTGATGGCTCGGACTTCGATCGCTCGAAGTTCTTGATTGCTCGAAGTCAGTCTCCAGTCCCGATTTTTTTTTCATATATAACTAAGCAAATTTACTCTTGATTTCTCGAACTCTTGATCTCTCGAAACCCTTGATCCCTCGAAGTCAAACTGCAGTCCCGTTATTCATAATCTATTGTTTTCTACTCTCGATACCTCGAAGTGGCTGTGTATATGCAACCGTTACCTAATCCACACCTATACTTGGACAATTAAATGGCTCCAGGTTTTAGACGCGTGACCCGTGTAACGGGATGTTTATTTAGGCGAAACTTGTCTTGCAAGGTGATAATTAATCGATGATTGACCATACCATTACCTTATCTATCATTAACACTGACCTTACAATAACTTGGAGATGCAGTGAAAATGAGAAATTTTTAATTACTGCTGAGACGAGACGATAATTTTGAGCCAAAGTCAAAGCTTAATGAATTATAAAACTCCAGAAAATATGCATATCAGCATCATTGTCATTATAATGATTATTGCTGAACAAGTTCATACACCTGGTGAAGGACCCGTACAGTGGGTGATACTAAGTTATCTATTTTACGTCAAGTCGTCTCGAAGTCCAGTAGTACTGAGCAATCTGTTCATAATATGATGCATAAAATAAATAATTATCATGACTTAATTTAATATTTGTTTCTACATGTATTTAGTTTTTAAAACGTCCAGATCTGTATAAAAAACGTTGTCTAAGCACATGTGTAAGGTAAGTACATGTACTAAATAAATGGCTTAATCATAACATCCGGTAAGACTAAATTTAAAACCAGTCGGTCAACCTGGAAAATTCCGACTCTTGAAAACTCGAACACTTGATCTGTCAAAGTTTTACTTGGTCCCACTGACTTTGAGCTATCGAGAGTCACCTGTATATACATACACTACATGTAACTAATGTATTAGCTTACTATAATACTAGGAAAAATGAAGTTCTGTACATCTTCCGGAAAACTTAATCATCTGTATATTCTATATATGAAATAGATTGGACTCTATAGTTTAAAAGTCCTTATTCCAATTTATCAAATTTTGGCAATAGAAAACACATATTCAATTTTGCCGGAACAAAGAAGATCACTCTATTACTCTTTTTAGAGTATAGTACCTTCTGTATTTCTTTTCTGACACTTTCTTAACTTCCTCTTACATTTTCGTTTGTCTGTTTTATCATCCTGCATTCCACCAACCATCTGGAAGTCTTCTACTCCATCCTCTTCTTCCAGGATGGTGTCTGGAAGAGATCTTCCACTGATGATTTTTTCCTGCTCTTCCTCTGAGCTGTTCACAAATTCATTCCATACCTGCAAGCATACAGAACCACCTTCCGATGATCCTAATACAAACTTTTCAGTTACATTACAATGGATATTATGATATCTTTTTTTAAATAATGAAATGGCCGGTTCTTAATACATTAAAATATTATATCAACATCCACTAAGTATGTTTACCTCTATTTCTTACGGATATTGATTGTAATTCACAGCTCCATAGAAACTAATAATAACCTTTCAGTTACATTAATTGGATATTATGATGCCTTATTTCTAAATAATGAAATGATGCTTAATAACATGTATTGTGACCAATTGTTCAAGTTTCAGTTTCAAACATTACATATCAAGAAATTTACACAGGGACTTAAAATGCATTTTGCATTTTTCAATCAAAGCAAGATGATTACAGCAAAACTTTAAAAAATTGGATCCATGCATAAAAACTTTTTGTCTGGTTTTTATTGCAGGTTTTATTTCTGTATGTACCAAGATGGCTTAAAAGGCACTTTAAAACATATTAAGCATACTTCCTAATGAGAATTAATCATTTTTTAACTTTGATTACCTGCATTTTTTCTTTTTCGTTGAACAATTCTGCAAATGCTGACATGCTTGGCTCAAAAATATCATAATCAAGGTCAAATGAGTCCTCTTTTTCAGCCAAAGTCAACAGGTGTCTCACTGAAACACAGTTAGTGTATCAATAGATCTTTCTTTCTGAAGTAGTGATTAAGATGTATTCTTGTGTTTATCTATAATCATTAAGGAACATATCTCTTGTCAGTCTATTTCCAAAAAAAAAAACGAAAACAAAAAATATCATTGCAACATTAATTTTGAATTCTTGAATCATGAAATTTTATTTTCTTTTGATAATAAAATATGCTATAATCATGATAATCCGAATATATTTGAGCTCCTTTCCTATCAAAATGCTTCTTATACATGTACATTGTATTATATCATTACAAAATCAAGAACATGTCCATCGTCTTTTCATGACAATAAACCTACAGTTTTCAACACGTCGGGCTTTGTTGGCTCCCATTCTTTTCCTGCCCATAGCATTTATACTGCTTGATGAGCCATGGTATCCAGCTCTTCTCCCTTTTCTAAGCTTCCTCTGCCTTTCTGCAACTTCTTCCTCTTCATTTTCCAGAGTATCTTCCAGATGTCTGAAAAGGAGAATTTCTGCATTTTAACCAGAGAGAACACTATGTTGATTTGACTTTTTACCAGTTTTTTCTGATGATTTGCACATATTGGTGGTGGTTTTGGTGTCAGAAGAACTCCAACCAAGGAGAACTTGTTTAGAGATCTGTGTTATACTGGTGAGTTCTCCTTGAAAAATTAAACCTTTAAGGTACTACTACTCAAACTAACTTTGTGCTTAATTTCAGATTTAATTAATGTTCCTTGTGTTTCTTTAATTTGGGGAACAAGTTTCTTGGTTGAGGATGACGTTTACTCATAATGAAAAAAAAATCCACTGATGATAATGAAAAACCATCTATTGTATGTTATAGACCTTTGATTGTAATGTTTTTTTTTCACTTTCAAAAAAGTAGGTCAATGACCTTCTTTTAAAGTTAATGGCCATTCAATATTTTTTGAAAAATCAAAAAAAAATCCCTTAAAATTTTACACTACAATTGATATTTTCTTAATTGTGAAAATATTACAAATAATTAAACGCTTTCAAAAATGAAATACAGTTTATGAATGGTAGTGGCGCTAAATAGATACAAAGCATTTAGATTTCAGCAACAATTTTTAAAAATAGTTCAGTCCGAATTTCCTCTATCAGTTTTCTAATACTTACCCATTTTTTATCCAATTTTACAAAAAATTGAATGATGATAATACAAAAAATTTATAGTATTAAACAGCTTATATTGACCTTATTCTGTTGGCTCAAATTTATATGAGGTCAATGATCAAAATTTTGAGATATGGTGTCTTTTATTGTTTTTAACAGAGACATAAATAACAGAGATTGGCAACTGATCCAAATCTCGCGGTCCCTATTGTAAAGTGTTCCCAGTTTAAATCAGTATATCTTTCAAATAAACAATTATATAGAAATATAAACAGCTAAAACCTATTACCAAAACATTCAAAATATTATATTTTCATGAGTTTATGTCTTATAAATAATATTAAAAGAGGAGTTTTAGGAGGCAGTTGGCTACCCGTCGTCCAAGATTTCGCCGATGTTTTATAGCTGGCCAATATATTTTCTATATAATAATCTTTTTTTTCAATTTTTTGTTTCAAAAATGTCTAAAACCTATGCCTATTTTTCATAAAAACAGTATACTTTTGGTTTAAGATCATTATCTCAGTTTACTAAAAAGTAGTTCTCAAAGTAAGGTCGGTCCCGTAACATTTTTCAACAACAAAACACGCTAATGGCGGAGTTGCCAATCTCTGTTATTTATGTCTCTGTTTTTAAGCATTTTTCAATATTTTTGCAATTCGTGCCATACGATTATTTTAATGAATAAGTGAGGTAAAACCAACAGAAAATATGCAAAATTATATCGACTAAAATATAAAATCTTAACTTTTAATATTATAGTACTGCCAAAAATGTTTTGGCGGAAAACAAAATGTGCAAAAATTTAGTCCGAATTTCCTCTGTTTTGCTAAAAGTCTATTTTTGCTTGAACCTAATTCCATAATATAGTAAAAATATCGAATGTTATGTCAATAATAATTCATTTCATAAATACTTTTGTGTTTAGAACACATTTTACTCATGACATTGAACTTTATAACAATCGGGATTAGAGAACTCAAACCCTGAGTAAACAACATCCTTAAAACAGTAATTTTGTTTGTTTTATCAATTAAATTTTTGTTATTAAAAATGTTATCATGGTTATAATAAGTAATCTTTCAGAAAAGACCATGGCCAAGGTGCCAGTGATTAACGGTTTTGAAAGTTGCGGCCCTGGACATTTTATGGAGATCATTTCAATATAGGCCTAATGCAAATCATATCTCCATTAATTTTAATTAGATTTTACACTCACACTGTTTGAATACACTAATAATCTACATTTTTATATATTTTTGGAAACAAGTTCTCTTGTAGAAGTTGTATGTCTAAAAAAAATACAAGTTATCTTCTGGAAGGGGGGTGGGGGAGATTGGGAGAAAGAGATTTGCCTTTTATGAGCACTGACATTTTATACAGCAAGAAAAGATTTCTAGAAAATTCATAATTATGGCTTTGACTAGAATTTCCTTTTATCATGGACATCTTCAACTAAAATCGAAATAAATAGGTCAGGGACAAGGTCGATAGTTCATCCTGGTCGCCAGACTATATGCATTGGTATAAGAATTAAGATCAAAGTGCAAACATCTGCATGCAATATTTCTTTGAAAAAACTTGCAGAATTGTTAAAGCTACAGTAGCGTACTTTTTTAACGATTTATTAATTTGTTCTCTTCCGTTTATATGATTATACCAGGGACGTGTATATACGTCCCTGATTATACATGTTAGTCGCGAAAGCCACGAAACTTTCACTCTTTCTACTTACTCAAGCTCGTCTTCGATGATTCCAAAGTAAAATAGGTTTCTTTTATTCTTTGTAACCCCCATTATCGCCAAGAATTAGATGCAAATTTAACTTTTGTTGATAAACAAACTGTCAATCTGTTTCGACAACGGAACCAAATATTGCGTCACGAAGGGCTAATACACCAAGATTTCAAACCCGATCGAAATGGCTTCTATAGATCCCGATTTAAAAAAAATTAACTGATGCAGATTCAGACTAACAAACACGGGAACGCATAATTATACATTAAATACGTCTTATCCCTGGCAAAAAACAAAAAAGGAATTTTCGTGCACAGTACATAAACATATAATGCACTCTTAGTTAATTTTCAATTACAATCGCCAAACAATTAGTGATTATAAATGAAAGGATAAAAAAAAAGTATAGGACGCATAAATCTTAACTGATAAATCAAACTGTAATAGATCTTGTTCTCAGTTTCAGCTAGCTACTTCGAAAATTGGATCTTAGAGTCTGCTTTAATGACATTGTAAAGGTAAATATTTCTTAGCTACAAAAAGGTGGTGCTGATTTGAATTCATACCGGTATTCATGCCTTCTTATTTCAAATCGTGGCAAATCAGAAGACTTTTTTTTTTTTTTTAATTTTACCATTTATTTATTCCCTATATATATATATATGTGTGTGTGTATATTTATATATATATATATACACACACACACACACACACACACACACCCTCCGAGGGAGACAGTCCCTCAGTTGTATACCAAGGGTTTCTAACATGGACACAGACTTTGATGGATGGTAGTGAAACCCTTTGATATGTGTGGGCCAGATAAAAACACATGTATATGTATGAAATTATGTTTCTGTGTATCTACGGTGATGTACTGTGTGGTTGTAAATGTATATAGATATTGAGTATCCACTCTAATCTTATGTAAATTATCAATACAAGGATTTTTTCATTTTTTTTCTGATAAACACAAATACATGTACAGTGTACATAATATTTTTAATTCATGAAATCCTGATATAAATTGTAAATCTTTTTTTGACATATGTAATGTTGTGTGGTAGTACTGATATGTTAATCTCATGAACGACATGTTATTATATTCTTGTTTGTAGGGAATAAATCAGAAGACTTGATTATATTGATATTGGTTCCCATTAAAAATGACCAGGGTAAATCCATAGTTATTCCCCTTGAACACACTTTTCTCCTTCAGACATTTTGCCACAGAACTGAGAAAGCTTCAATCAAAATCTCAATTTAAAATGTTTATTTTCTGATGAAGTCAAAAGGGAATCAATTTCCAAAACAATTAACAAGAACTATGCTTTGGGGAGTATCAATGCAATCAGCAGTTATATACAAATGTGGTGTGGACCTATGCACCCATTAGATTATGAATCTGCAATGCCTAAAATATGTTAATTAACTTCATTTTTTTCTAAACAAAAGTTAAACTACAATGAAAAGAGTAAACAATTTTAACTCAGTTCATTTCAATGGTAAAATAAAAAGATTTCAAATTGGTAGATCCATATTTAGAAGATTTTTCTATGCAACATACTCATATACTGATCGACAACGTACCTTTACTCATGTACTGTGAATGAACACTTGTAAATGATTTTTAAAGAAAGATGTTGACATAAAAAAATAATAAATTGCTTTCTTTGATGATCATTCTTCCATTGGTCTTTGCAGTCAGCTGGTTGTGTATTTTTTCTGCAATCCATATGTAATACAATGTACCTTCATACCAGCATGAACCAACAATGAAAAATTTCAACTCAAATAAAGTAATTATCTTAGCTAATCAAATAGTGTGTTACAAACAAGAATTGAATTATTCAAGAATAGAAATATCAGATAGTATTTGGAGGAGGAGGTTATGTTCATTCATAAAGAAATAAAATGATTCTAAGGTTTCCTTGGTTACAAAATATCAAATGCCAGCTTATAAATAGGTTTCAGTTTTCAGATGAATTTCTGTATCCCTTTAGTTTTCTAAATTTTCTTGCAAAACACTCTGAACTTTTGAGTGAGAGAAGGGGTGTGTCACAGTGGTTTAAGAGAATAAGGTTTAAATATTAAAATTTTACAGACAGACGAAGAGACATACATGTATATGTATGGACGGATGGATGAAATCAGGTGATCAAAAAAATCTGGCTGAACAAACCAAAAATAAGATAACAGCATCTCAGAATTTTTTTAAAATAAATTTATTTTTGTTTCAAAAATATACACCACCAGTCTACAAAACAAAATTGTTAGATAACACATAGGATTTCTTGAGACTTCAAACTTACAAAAGTATATAGATTGGGGGATATCTGAACTTTAACAAAACATATATACTGTGTTTTGAAAAATAAATATTTATGAAACAATTTTTATGACATTAAAACATTCATGTTACTGTACAAAATGTTAATTAAATCAAACTTCTTTTAACTGCCATTTCAACCTTTTGGAAAACTAAACACATGATATTGCAATTGTTTTCACAATCATGATGCATATCAAATTGAATTTAAATTTTTAATCAGCTAAGATTTTTTGCAAAAAACATATATCAAAAATTTGACTTATTCATTGATGAATGCTCCTTACACAATGAGCTAGAGCAAATCTGTATTGCATGTACATCTGTAAGAGACATTCTTAACCTGAGAGTTTACAAAGAAAATTACTTTTCCTCTAACTAATGTTCTTTCCAGGTTATAAAAACATGCCCTTATAATCAGCTTGTCAGTCAATCTTTGCACATAGGCAAAGACTCAAAAACATTTTGTTATACAAATTAATCATATTATCATACGAGTTGAAATTATTGTACAACAACTAAAAAATGTGCATCTTTATACATGTAGTAGAAACAAAAGACAAAAACTTGGAACTCCAAATTTGTTTCTAAGTGTATTGAACAGCAACACATTAAATATGTATCAACCACTAGATCCATCGATCAATTATACACATACAGAATTTTACATTTATATAAAGTACATGTGGCTATTATTTCAACAACAGTTAATTCCAGTTCTACACAAAAGTCATACAGATCAAAACAGATTGAAACATTTGAAATAATATACTTCAAATGAAGACTTCTTTATATGCTTTCAGAGGTTCACAATTCAACAATAAACTGTTTATATAATATGTAACTGCATTCAACATTCACAGATCAAAATAAAAATTCCTGTTTCTGAATCGTAATAAACAGAACCATGAAAGTTTTTATACTGAATTCCTGTTTACAAACGATTCAAACGTCAGACAGATCCGGAAATGACCCTGATTGTTTACATTTATGACATTGATATCAGGTGGTCTCTCACTCTGATTCTTTCCCTGATTAATTAGGTCATAGGGAGGGGCTTTATTATCCCAGAGCCTTGGCTCTGTAAGGAGACTTGTTCGTAAGTGGCAGAGAAGCCTTTCCAGTTGATGGTGTCGTCTGATTTAAACCTCACCAGCAGACTTTGTCCCGAAGAAACAATCTCAGTGGGTATCTGTGAAAATATTAATTAAAATTTACAATTCAAATGATGATAATAATGCAAATGTATCATACCTCAAGTAAAATACTTAGGACATTGCAATTTTAAAAATATTACATTTATGTTGTATTCAAAAACTGATATCATTTGCTGTAAATAATCGAGCTGTTATTTTGAAAGATTATTATCAAATCAAATAAAATTAATTACATCTTTGCATATACATGTTAGAGTAAATTGTTTTGAGTGTAGTTGCTAAGGTATGTAGAGGTATCAAGAACTACCTTGCTGCCACAGAACCTTCCAAGTCCAGGGTCAGTGTCCAGCTTTCCGTCAAATACCTCCACATTGTCATAGCTGCAAAAGAGAGGGAATCGGGGACTTTACACACATGTGAATAATTCAAATATCATTAAGTATGAAATGTAAAGTCAAATATGTCATTTAAAGTATCCTATCCTTAACAATAGAAGATACTGTAATAGACCAACTTTGCGTGCAAGAAAATTTAACCAAATCACAACAAATTAAACTTGCTGTAATTATTTCTTACTGCGAACAAACATTTAGGTAATGGTTCTCATATAATCGTTCGATATTGTCAACATAGACTAGGTAGATATATACTAGTTCATGGGAACCAATTTTTGATTAAATCTAACACAAATGAATGAAACATACAAGGACTAATTGCAATGAAAAACATTTAAGATGAAGAGGATCTTGTGATCCTCCCAAAATTTGCTCAACAAAAATTGAAGTTGTTTAAAGTAATTATGCTCAGTAATTACCAAATGAGAACGGTGTCAATTTGGTCCTTCATAAAATTTAGCAGTTGTTTGGGACAAACATCCCCCATAATCCTTTACTTTTGGTAACTACCGGAATATTATTCTTACTCATTGTATTTATGTCTCAAGGAATTAATGATTTGATTCTTTGAACAGAAATATAATTTGTTTATCTGCATGTTTTTCTAATACAGAAAATGAAATTGAAATTCAATGACAATACTGACCCGCAATCACTTTCGTCTTCAATTTCAAAAGTATCAAAATTAAATTTGACATGATTTCCATGGCTGGCCATGATGATCCATTCACATTCCATTTTATTGTTGTAATTATTGTCCCCATGTCTTGCGTGGGAAAACAAGCGCTGTTGGGTCTCCGTGGCAACCAACACACCTCCACACACTGAAACACGACAAGGGTACAGGAATCAAATTCAGGGTGTACATGTATATATGTATATTTACATCTACAGAGTTTTTCTTGTTTATTTCTTTAGAAAATTGACTGTTATTTATATAAGTTTATGAACACTTTGTAGCTCTCAAAAAAAACTTTTACTTTATAAGTGTATGATTTGTGAGATGGTGAAAACTGTAGATAAAATGATGAAAGTATACTGTGCAATGGTTAAAGATAATATATGAAATAAGAAATCTTTGACTCAATTATAGATTTTAAAAGTTGTTTTTGATTTATTAATTAAATTTGAAAGATGTGATCATATGATCTTTTCATAGTTTGGCAATTCATACCTGTCTTGTGGCTTGCATGAAATCCCTTCCTTTGGACTGAGGCATCGGAGTAGAAGACCATGTACATCTGGTTTCCACTTGACGTAATGGGGTGTGGCAGCTTGCTTCCACAGTACCGTCCCAAGCTGTGGCTATTGATGTTTCTGCCGTCAAAGACCTCAATGTGGTCATAGGTGCATTCCTGGTGGGGCTCCAGTTCAAAGTTGATGAAGGTGAGTCTGATGCGGTGCCCTGGGGTGGTGGTGAAATGCCACACACAGTCCTTGCGGCTTGGGTAGAAGTCAGGCCAGTTCGGGCTGCTGATTTCACCTTCAGGATCCTTGATTTTGTGCTGACAGCCACCTGCTCATACAAAATTTGTGCCCAGGATAAAACCATCAAATAACTAGCTTACTCCTAACTACCAGTAGCTTACATGTACTTATAATGAGTACTTGGAATATCATCTAAAAACTTGATTGGTATTTATTGGACAGGGTGTTTGCAAGAAAGATGGTTAAAATACAAAAACAGGAACTAATTCTTTCACATTTACTGATCATCTTATGAAATCTATTTCATTGGTGTTGATCTACAAATTCTCATTTTTCCTCTGGCCTTGACAAAAATATTCTTGCATTATAATATCAGCCTTTCACCACTCATTACACTTCTCCTATTTCATTGTAAACAATAAACAAAGAAAAAAAAATGCAATTTATCTAAATTATATTGTGTTTAGTTTGCAATGAGCATTAGATGACTTTTACTTAATTAATTATCTGTTTCATTAAGAAATTAATGAATTAATGAATTTCTTCCACTTTTTCAATGAACTTTAAGACTGCATGCATAAAATATGAAAACCCATGCAGTCATATTTAGGATACTGATTTTCTAGATATAATGAATTTATACAACTTAAATTTTTTGAGAGAGTCCATATAAGATGAAATCTCAACTAGCCAAAGTATACTTGATACCAAGGAAGTTTTACTTAGATAAATCTCAATTTTCAAACACTTATATACACAAGAAAATCGTTATAATGATATTTCCATGCAATATTATATGTTATACATTTTCATATTCTCTGGTCAATAATTATGTCTTATCAACAACAAAATATATTCTAATAATACATGTAATTGTTATAACTAAATTACCACCACCTTCTAAATGAAAAAAATGCCCATCACCAGTCAAAAAAGAGAATTACAATCTATGGCTATTCTTTGCTATTGATAGTGTTTCTGAGTTACTTCCCTTGACATTGTGCTCTATGAATCCCTGTCTTTTTACCTTCTTTGCAGTCATGTTTGTTCTCATGTAGAGTGAATCCATTATGACAGGCACATTCGTAACTCCCCACTGTGTTTTTACACACATGTTGGCAACCTCCATTGTTTACTGCACACTCGTCTTTATCTGCAAAAGCAATATTTTCAATTACGATAACACAAATTAGCATTGATTTTATCTGGTGTATATTTTCTGCTAATTAAGCAGGTAGAATACCTGCTTGTCCACTTATGAATTATTTTTATGAAACATTGAACTTTAAAAATCAGAAAAAAAAATGTATTCGCATGTCCAAGTTAGTCTCTTAAAAAATTGCAAAAAGTATATTGCATAATAAATGATGTTTACCAGTAAAGAACAGAGCATGGAATCCAGTTTTTTGGACTGAGTTATCTGAGTTGAACTCAATCCTCAGTGTATTGCTCTCGGATGTGATGGAGGATGGAAGAGTTGATCCACAGTAAATTCCATGGACGACCGAATCTCGTCCCCCTCCACTGCTCACTCGGATCGAGTCGTACTCACAGTCTTGCTATAAATCAAAATCTACCAGTAATCTGAATGTTTAGACATATATTTCTTGTAAAAAATTTATGTACTGCTACATGTACAAATTTTGTAATTTTATCTCAGTTATATCTCTGACTCTATCAATTGCATTTTTCTTTTAACTAACAAAGTCAAAAAAAGAATGAGACAAGTCTTTATAACATTCATCACAGCAATAAATTTACCTATCTAGAATGAAAGGTTTGACAATTGACATAAGCTTTGGAAAAAATATAACCATTGGTGTTGCCAACAAAATCATCAGTAATAATGATCATCAAAATACACATAGGAACATTCCTACATAAATATATAAAATATTTGAGGTGCTAAATCCACTATTATATATAGTACTGTACATACATTGTTGCCCTCCATGTCAAAGTGGGAGAAGTTGAGGGTGATGCGATACTGGTCAGGGGCCACAATCTGCCAGACACAGTTCTTGTTGGGGGGATACAGGTCAGGGAAGGAGGGACTCTGTATTGTCCCATTGGCTTGATCAATGTACCCTCCACAGGCATCTACAATATAGGTCTACGTGAAAATCACTTAATGATAGAGCCCCTCAAACTGAAGTGTTGGTACAATTTAGAAATGTAATGATGATCGGGGTTTCAGAAACAGATTTACCTTCACACTTTTTGCCATCAGAATGAAGTTCGTAACCAATTTTACATTCACATTTGAAGCTGCCCAGGGTGTTGACACAAATGTGGTCACAGCCATGATGATCGGTAGCACATTCATCATACTCTGCAAGAATGACATTAAAGTGATAGTTAAACACAGGACAACTGATTCCATGCATCCACTTCTCTGACTGCATAATTACGTGCAATCAAACTTTCAGTTACCATTACAAACTTTCACTTGCTAAGACTTTTATTTTTTGCCTTAAACAGGTATCTATTAATGTTTTAATTTATCAATTCAGGTAAATGGAAGATCAGCTAAAACTAAAAGATGCATTGCATGCTTGAATATCAAGTGGAGCAAGGATTACCAGATAGAAACTGCTTACAAAATTTCTAAACAAAATTTATTTCATACCTTTGACAAAAGATGCTGCAAATCCTAGTTTCTGAACAGAGCCATCTGAGACAAACTTGACATAGAGCGTGTTTCCTGAGGACTTGACATCCTCTGGGATTTTATATCCACAGAAGCGACCAAGCTCTTTTGAGGTCGGATCAGGACCGTCACGGATTTCAAGGTAATCGTACACACAGTCATCATGGCTCTCAATCTGTAAGAAATTCATCACTGTTTATGTGGCATACCCGGTATGTTTCTCATTTGAATCTCATTTCCTCTACCCCACCCCACCATACCCCCACCCAAATAAAAGAAAATAATGTTAATGTTACATGTAACATGTAACCATTGCAAAACTTCAAAAAGACCAGCTTTTTAAATTTTTTTTTAACAAAATCTTTGAATTTTATTAGAGTAAAAGAAATTTACACATTGGTTTGCAAGCCATATTAATTATTTGAAATTACTGAATGATGTTACTATCATTTAAGAAATTCATAAGTTGGCACATTTTTCATTGAATTTAAATTTTATTGAAAAAGAGATAAATGTAGCTTATGCTCTTTCAATTGCATGCTTACTGACCGGGGAAAACTGAGAGAAAATGTAAGTTTCCAAAAAAATTGAAAAAAAATTGTCTCACTTTTGAGTACATGAATGTGTTTGGAAATTGCTCATCACTAAATCAAATACAGTTTCATCATCCTTCTCTTTAATTCTAATGATTCTTTATCTACATGCATATAATAAGTTTAAACTCTGATGATCATGCTGCTACCAAGGGGAGTAACTCTGTTGTTCTACATTGTTAGCGCACCTCAAAAGAATGGAACTTGAGCGCCACAGAGTAATCGGTGTCCACTGTGATTTTCCACACACACTCCTTGTTTGACTTGTAATCATCGGGGTAATTAGGACTGGTCAGCTGCCCATTTTCTTTTTGAATCTCCCCTCCACAAATGGCTGCAAATATTAGAAATTTCTTCATATTTTATAAAACTACATGTATATATATCACTGTTATCACATTACCAATGGTTATACTTATTTTAAACAATATAGGGTTCATTTGTGTTTATAGTATAAAAAAAACTGTTGTTTAGTTCATTCCAAATGGCAAGGGATTCTGCAATCAAAACATAATTTTGTGTTTAAATCTGTTGATTTGTAGGAATTAATTTGCTGAAATATGCTAAAAATAGACAGAAAAAGCAAAAGATTTTGGTATGCAGAGAAATTTTCTGTTTCACAAATCAAAAGGAAACTGAAATCCTAAACTCATGGTGCTCTGTGAACCAATTTCATTATCAACTCGCTGTGAGTGAATGAGCTATTTAGGTGCATGGTTAACCTACAAGAAAATGAACTTCTGTAAACAAACCAAAATACATTTGAAATTCTCTAACCTGTTTACCATGCAACTTTTGAATATTGCTCTGAACAATTTCACAGAGTGCACAATCCATAATTACTCTTTCATAATTTCTTTTTACACCTTGTAAGATGAAATCTTAAAATATTATCTCCTTTGAAATCTAATACATGTATACGGTGAACATTTCAGTTTTTTTAAACAACAGGTGCTTGTAATGAGGGGATTCTGAAACTCCTATAAAACACCTGTACACCAGTACATTTCCCCTTGTATTAGTTATTTGTTACATCATTGCTATTGGCCTTTAGGGAAAAGGATCAAGAAGAAGGGTAATTTGCACTTAAGCATATACTTCTGGGGTTCATCCCAATCAAAAGCCTGATAATAAGACATCATCACTTTTACAGGATATTACTTAAGCAATGTGGCCGCAGATGGCAAAATAAACCAGCAAGGAGCACCTGGAATTTGGCATCACCACCATAGTACCTTGTTGTGATGAAACTTTCAGGTGATTTGCCGACAGATGAGTCTGACAGGGCTTTCCTGGTTGGGGGGATATCTATTTAGGTTTACTACCTGTCGTCTACAGCTAAAACGCAGAGCCAAAGTTTCTAAATAAATGTTTCTTTCCAACATTCTTGAAATAGCTTGGAGAGAAAATTGTGGGAAATAATTCTTCATTGTAATACAGGTGCTTCCTCATTTAAACGATGTTTCTTAGCTAGGGTCGGTTGCATCAATTCAGCCTAGGATGCTTGCAGGAGTAAACACAAAACCCTACCTTCATACTGAGCCGAAAACCCGGTTCCTTGTCCGTCTGAGTTGTGATATTCGAGCCACATCCTGCTGTCTGAGGATATCAAGGGGGCAGGAGCATTGTCTCCACAGAATCGCCCTACAGATATCGGATATCACCAATAAACACAATGCCATTAATCAAAGATATCTAACAGTTAAGACAAAAACCAGGACATTTCTATTGCTATTGATATCAAGCATTCGTAATATGTTGCAATATCAGATATTATTTATATCAACCACAATATAGTACTATTGATATATTAAACATACTAATATTACATATGTATATATATACAAGATATCCAATCTAGGCATACGGATTAAAATACATCAAGTATTCTTAAAAAAGGCTACATAACATTAACAATTCCTTAATGTGTCAAATGTCAAAGCCATGTATACAATATTAATGTCAAAGCTGGGGAAGTAAAACACCATTCTGCTGATATCTGATAAATTTTGGATGATATTTGGTCAAATGTCTGAGATATCAAACATCATATGCATTTAAGTTCACTACTGATCAATCTCAGCTGTTATTTTTATTTTCCAATAGATCAGAAGCATTCCTTTACATATATCTCTCTAGCTTGGGTTGCTTGATTGATCTGTTTTTTGTCTAGTCTTAATTTATTTCAAGAGAATTTTTTTCCTCCATCTACATGCATCATACAAAGCTTGCTGATAAAGGAAACATTTTTGTAAGGTTAACTTGATTGGTATTTTCTGCGACAAATGCAGCACTTGATGTTCCACTAGCTACTTATAGGAAATCAATGTAGGATCTCAAGTACAAGTGTACTGACCCATTTAACCTTGACCTTTGTTGACCTTACCTAAGAGAGGTGACATGATAAAATGTCCGTCCCTGACCTCTAGGTAATGCTTCTCACACTGATAGGACTCTGGGATGTCAAGTTCGGTGAGGTTCAGGACTATCTTCTCCCCATGGGTGGCTGAGATTCTCCACTGACAGGTGGCGGACTGCCCCGGGGTGGGGGTGTAGGAAAATTTATCAATGGATTCCTGAAGTGTGCGCCCACACGCTGAAATATATATAACAACGAAAAATGATACATTCGAATAATGCTTGTTGTAACTTTCTTGGACAAGAAAAGAAAAGGCATCAGGCAATAAATTTCTATTAGTTTCTGCCATGGTGATTTTATGTGGAAGTTTTCTTCATTATATATGAAATAAGATTTTATTCTGATTGGGATCTAAGCACTGATGATATTTTGATGGAGTTTTGTTTTTTAAATACATGGTACCATTGTCGCAATAATGCTGTAGTATACATGTATTCTCTCTGGCTGCATCTATGGACTACTTACTGATTATTGAATATGACACAATGAACCCTCGAACAAGATAATTAGTAAAGCTACATGTATAAACACCGATCTTAGACTGAAACGGTATGTTATGAGTTTGTATGGACTAGTGATAGAAGAGAATTCACAGTTCTTCAATAATTAAAATGGAAGGTGAATGCGTGTGTGCAAATGATATTCAGTTTAGTTGATCAATTTGAGTGCATCTACATTATCAAATAATTGCTATACGATTAAGAGTCCTGGCCAAGTTAAAATTCATACCTATAATACATGTTTCGGGACAGCAATTATATTCATACACTAATAAATGTATGTATATTACACTGTACCAGGACACCCGATACTTATCTACAATATTTATCTGGGGAGTCCCATTAGCTAACTATTAAGCAGAGTTTAATTAGGTGTACTGATCACACATAGGTACCAAATTAGGTGTGGAGGAAAATTACTCCCTATACTAGGTCACTGGTTCAGTGCTGTTCCGACAGAAAACGAGGGACCTGTGATTTCTTTATTCATCTCTTGCTTGGTCTACGCCTGGCAGAGGCCATTATGGGTGACAGTCTTTAGATTGTAAGCCAAGATAACATAGTTCGCTGTTGATGTTTAAGATCTCTGTTTTTTTTCCTTTTTAACATTTCTGATGACAGGAAAATAAAAGAGGGCTATGACACATTGACAAATTTTCAAAATCTCTAAACAAGTCTGTTTCTCCCTTTTAGATATTTTTCACATGAAAAATCAACTAACTCTTGAATTCACACTGAGTTAATATTGCTTCTAACAGATGTAGAAGGGGTCAGTTACAAAGGCATACCAAAACTTTGTCTCAGATATTGTACAGGGTGAATGTTTTAAAAGTATTTTTCCAGATATTTTGATAGATATCCAACTCATTGTGAAGCATGAGTTAATTTTATGAAGGCAGTTACTAAATTGGTTATCATACCCTAATCAGATAGCCAAAAAATATGCACATTTGAAACCAGAAATACATTTTTCTAGTAGAACCTTGAACTCAACCACATGCAAGGAACAGACTTGCTGAGGTTGTGTTTTAAAGCCAATCATTATTTCTACCTGAAAACATGAAAGACATCAATGTAACACAAAGGTACATATATACAAAATTCATACATAACTGAGTCTTAATTTTTATTCATTAATGTTGTAGACTCTCCACTTATTTATGCATGAGGATATAGAAATACTGCATTTACACATGCAGTTTGGATATTCTCTTCATATATTCCATAATCTTTCATTGATGGAACTTCCCGTTTAGTTATGTCATCACCTGATTAAATGTTGAATATCTCCCCACAATTACTAGTTATATACATGTACCGGTACATATAAATGCTTATCATAAATAAGGCAAATAGATGCCTTGAAAAAGTCCAAAGGAGGCAAGTTTGACCTATGACTTTAACCTCCATTGACCTTTGACCTTGATCTTTCACTTGACCAAATATGATATACTGGTAATGTTCAACTCAAAAATTGAGTTTATTATATGTTTTAAGGCCTTGATCTAAGCTTGAATTGATTGTACTAAACATTTTTGCCATAACCGTGTTTTAATGTATAATTGTAAATGTTTTATACTGCATATTCAAATTTTTAATTTTCTTTTAGAAAAACTCCTTCAATATACCTGGACATTTGTAGAGTTTATTGGCCTGGGCGATGTCCCCCGGGCTGAGCTTGACTCGCTGACCAATCTCTGGACGGATAATCATTTCAGGTTTCTTACGAGGTAAAATGGTGTCTACGTAGGTTGCTCGGGCAAACGTGTTCCTAGCGTAGTGCATAATGCTGCCGTAATCGTAGCCCATGCCCAGGGAATTCACCTCACTCTCTGTCAACTTGTTAAAGTTGTACTCCTGGCCTGGAAATAAGTTTTAAGAAAAAAATAATGAAAAAATGAGCAAATCGAACTTTGTTCTTTTCTACTGGGTAGAAGTGTTTATAAATATGAAAATATGAACTTCTTTCATTGTTTGGCCCCTTGGCTTCCTATCTTTGGAAGGATATGGTAATTTTGTCAATGAACAGTTTATTTATGAACTTGAAATTTCTTAGATTTTTATGTTAATAAATTTATTACCCTTTGGGCAGAAACATAGATATGGATTGAGAGCACTACATGTATTTGATTAAATACTTTTTAGTTCTACAACATACAATAAAATAAATGTACATGCAGGTATATATCAATAAAGCAGTTTGAAGAATTCTCAAAAACAATGTGTTGTGTGATAAAAGCATAAAATTGGGAGAGACAAAAACTTCCAATAAATGAATGGAGCAATTGCCATTAGAAGCAACATTTCAATTTGAGACCTAAAAGAAATCAAAGAAATGACCATTAAAACAGAAAGAATCTTGGTTTGTGAATTGGAAATGCTTCCAGTTTCTTTGAACTTGAGCATTACATTACCAGTGAAGAACCTTGGAACATTAAGTTCTATAATTAATACAAGAAAGATGTATCAAGATTTTTCTTTTACCTCTTAATTCAGATACCTTGATGACAAAACAAGCAAAAATAAAAACACTTACTCTATTTATATGAAAATGCCTTGATTTAGCAAGTCAATTTTCAGAGCAACAATTTTCAAAATGACTTAACTATACTCAAATAAAATTATCTCTCAATTCTTTATGGCAAAATCTAGGATTCAAAGACAAAAATAAACTTATTTAATGCTTGGCATTGCACTAGAAATAAATCTATGTTCCACTGCTGAAGACAATTTACCCATTATTTGATACTGAAATCTTATCTTGATGGCATTCCAGGAAAGTGTTGGTGTGAAATGGCAGATCAGTTTAAATCTAAATTATATGAGTCCTTACTATCAAGGAAAAATAAAACCAAAAAAAAAGAGTTGCTCTGTTTCAGGACAAGAAATTATTTTCCATCAGAGCTAGCATCTTGCAACTTTCATGCACTAACCAGTATATGTTATTCAACTTTTTTGAAACTCAAAGTACATCTTAACAGATGGTACATTAGACATATAGATACCAGATTTTCGCCATCAGAACAAAAAAAGTGAACCTTCCTAATGTGTAAACAGTTTGTAGGTTTATGTATTTTTCAGTTTAATTAACGTCATAATGTTCCTTTGGCAAAACTACCACTGAGAGGTTTACATTATGGAGGGAACTCTCCCCTGTAGGAGAATCCACATGACGATCGAGTGGGGGCAGTGTTTTGTGTACTATACATCTCACAAACATTGCAACCTCCAACTCCAGACATTAATGACTGCACCCCACAACCCTCCCCAAGTGAGTAACATTAATGTTTACCGCTGCAGTCAAGTTACTTAGGTGAAGCCTCTGTGGTACTCACATTTCTCAAATACTCCTGCCTAGGCTTCAAAAAAAACAATATCATTTCCAGATGGATCAGAAAATACACCTGTGCTCAGGGGTATTTGCTTACTTGTAGATTACCTATAATGTTCGTTGCTGTCATACGAGAAATACTTTCTAATCCTTTCTCATATGTCCTAGCTACCATATGCAGTGTAGACTAAAACCAGCTTTAATAATTCTACCATTTAATTATTAAAAAAAGGTGTATAAAGTACTAATACAGACCAGAACTATATGGTGTCATTGATATGTGAAGAATTAAACAAAGTGTCAGATTACTCAGGTGTAAGATGAGACGGGTTTTACTGTTTTGGGGAAAATATACAGTTCTACAGTTAATTCTGAATACAGTGAAAATGTTTGCTCTTAAGGAGCAGTACATTATATTCAATTCAATGGTTATCAATCATGCAACCTCCAAATCCAGTTATAATTTTAATTATTCTAATTGACAGGTATAACTTAGATGAATTTATGTACTGAATAGTAAAGACATTAGTATAATACCATTAAGTAAGCAATGCTACAAAGACATTGTTTAACAAACATGTCTATCACCAGATTCTGGAAATCAAATAGCATCACTGGTCTCTTCTTATTTCAAGTCCACATTCAACCATTGAATTAAAGACTGCACACAATGAAGACATCACGGAGAAGCTATTCAGCATCAGTTTATCTCCCAACTATCTAAGCAGAGTCTTTGTTTACCACCAATCTACACTTGTTATGAGAAGGGAAACTGATACAGCAGAAACAGGTGGTTACATCATTGGGTCAGATTTACTGCTCAGTACAGATAGGAACATGCCAACTTCAACTGTGAGAAGCAAGACACTTTGTACCAACTACAGTTTTCAATTCTTCAAGATGGAAGCAAAGAATAAACTTCAAAAATATTTTGTTCACTTGAAGTATGTACAGGTTTTATGTTAAAAAAAAAGAGCACTGAAAAGTATATATTTTTTCACCTTCTAAAGTCCATGCATGCTTTGAGATGCTATTTTACAAGAAAGAACTTTTTTTGCGAATGAACTTTTTGGAGTGGCAATGAATCATTAGGTCATATCTGAGTTTACATTGTTTGCAATGGGAACAAACTTTACATATCTCGTCTTTAAGATAGCAATGTCAGCATCACAGGTTTTTGCTTTAAAAAAAAAAGGTTATTGTTTTGTGGTTGATGAACTTGTGACTCAATATTGTATGATCTTACCCGGCATGATATTTTTGTAGATAATTTGTACATGCTGATCTCTATCAGGGCGAGTATGCTCATGCCAGAATCCCACCACATGGCCCAACTCATGAACAACAATCCCAAACTTGTCACAGTTTTTCCCGATAGATATGGCCTGGGCACCGTTTCCCCGCTTGCCCACAAACGAGCAACACCTACAAGACATAGATTTTATATGTTACGATTATCATGTTTACAACTGATTCATTTAGCAATGCGCTGTGTACGATTATATAAACAACGCTTGACATAAATATAAAAACAAAACCATTTACATCATCCTCTCTCAATTACAGCACGTACATTTATACTGCCTACAAACAACCAATTTCAATTACATTCATTGCAAAATAAGCCATCAATATAGTTTTGCGCCACGGTGTATAATCAAGCCAATTTTTATTTGATACAATGTTCCTCTCTGCCAGATTTACAAGGTCTGGCAGTCTGATGATCAACTTGTCCACCCTAATTTTTGGTGGATCTGAATGGAACCTATCAGACTTATAGCAAAGCCTGAAATATGTAGCGAGAATGATTGACAAGTGAACTAATCAGAATTTTTGTTTAATAATCATTTACAAGAGCAACAGAGCAGTTAAATTTAATTTTTTCTTAAAAACTGAACAGTTTTGAAGGAAGCCATATGGCATGAAGGTTAAATTTCCAGGCCATGATGCCTTCATAATGCCCTCATAGCCATATGGCAACTGCCTTTCATGTAATTTAACATTGAGCAGGTTGAAATGATTTCAAATTTCTTCAGATCATTAAGAATAATGAAAGTCAATTTCCTTTAATCAAATACCGAGCAGATTTGAAGAATCAAAAGACTTGTATCATATATTCCTAGGTTCCTATGTAGGTTTACAAATTTTTTTAGGTCAGTAAGAACATCATATACCCTACATCAGAAACTTCCCTGGTTCTGAATCATGAATCTAGGATGGGTAAATTTTCTAGTCTGGTTACATAATTAAAAACATGTCAATTTTTTTTCCCCAGAGAGAGAAAGCTTATTCACATGTGTCTGTTCAAATTCTGCAAATCTGCAAAGCACCCCCATCTTTCTAGTTCATGAGTCATTTCTCCCTTCCTTCCCTTATAATTGGCCACTTTCTTTAAGATTGAAATTTCTAATGTCCATTTCAATGATATACATGTGTATGTGATTCACCCAGCCCTTGCAATTTATATGTACAACATGCAACATTTGGAGTCCCAAAAAGAACTTTTCTAGAAATGAATATTTGATAATGATGGATTCGATCTGTCTTACCCACAAGGTCTTTCTGTAAATTTGATGTAGTTTTTGTGCTCAGGTTGTCTTTCTACAAAGGATATGCAGGTGTAGTTCTCCCAGTGTCTCATGGCCAGCTTGAATAATGCTTTGTGTTGACCTACACAGAAATTAGAACAAACACTGGGTTTAATACAGTAAGCATGTACTAATGAAGAAGAAATTCATCAACCTAAAAGAAAATTAAAGTCACGTTTATAATTTACATTTGCTCTCTGTAAAAATTTTAGGTTTCATGAAACAAAATCATGCAAAGAATCTTGTACATAAACTTTAATAATTAAAATTGCCATTCAACTTCTCCTAGCTAAGTACAATGAATGTAATCAATAGGAAAAAATCCTTCATTACTCACATGTTAATTCGAAAGATATTGGACATCTCTATACCGTGATATAATATTTTTTCAAAAATAAACCTAAAAAGTAACTAAAATAACACTTATATTTCTTTTCCTCTCACAAATAGCGCTTATCAGAATAGGATAAAGCATCTGCAGCTACCATGCTACTCAGATCTCCAAATTATGAGTTTGCAGAAACCTGCTGGGGCTTTGAAATATTATTCCTTTTTAAGAACTTATCAAAAGCAATTTTAATGGTTAAATATTGTACAATTTGAACTTTCTAGAACAGTGATTCTATTTAAAAAATGATGTATTTTCATCCACATAGGTATCCCACACCAGCTCAAAAAAGTTCCAGCTGATTATTTTGAAATCATGGAAAAAGCATTTTGTCTGGGCTATCAGGCCTCATGTATGTTCAACTATCAATGTATGTTCAACTATCGCTGAAAGGTTTATCAGCTGAAATCAACACTGGCATCTTGTTAACAAGGATAAAACACAAGGAGGTATAATTTAATCTGCTACTGACAAGAGAAATTTCAGGAGAAGGATTTAGGGCTTGGAAGTCAAAGTATACACTTTTCAGCACTACTTGGACAGACTAATTGGCCTTATCTACCCCTCTGAATCTCCTATGATTTTGAGAAAAAGAAGTTGCAGGGTAATTTTTTTTTCTCTTGGATCTTGGATGCAAAAAAAAAAAAGAAAATTCAAAGATTCTTAATAGAGATAGCAAAATGCAAGATCTTCAAATGTTAAAAGATTCATAACAGAGATTGAAAATAAAGATATATAAGAAGTAATGCTCATCTTGCAGAGAACACACACTGCTGTCTACACCATATGGTTTCATTGAAATGCAATAAATGTATGTCCATCAAAATGGTTTTTATATATTAAGCAGAAAAAAATGGTTTGTGCTTATATGAAGTACACAAAACTTTACCTTGTTTATAATATTTCAACAGTTTTAACCCCCCAAAATATAAAATATGAGCAGAATACTGTATATCCGGAGGGCGGGGGGGGGGGTAAATTTTTTTAAAAATTTGCTAAAATGGGGAAAATGTGTAATTTTTATTTGCGTCAGTCATTTTTTGCGATTTAAAAAGTTTCTTATAGCAAACAATAACGGACATAATTATTGCGTATTTGGTATTTTGCGATATGAAAGTGATCGTGAAAAAAGCGAAAATTAGATAATCGCAAAAATTACTGGATATACGGCATTATATACACTCAATTTAATGAGCAATACTGAAGATAGTATAATATTGAATGCTTGATTGTTTGACTGTATGCCCATGCTTACCACTAAAATTAGCCTCAATTTCGTAAGGAATAACCCCATAATCCCACAGTCTTTCTGGTCTTGCAGTAGCTGCTCTTTTTGTCCTTGTATTAGTAACGTTTTTAAGTTTTGAACCTTGTTTTGATTTTGATTTTGAAAGCCTTTGTTTTTTCCTGAGTGATCTTTCTTGTTTTTTGAGAAGTTTTCTTCGTCTCCTCTCTTCTTTTCTCTTCAGTTTTTCCTCCCTCCTTTTTCTTCTTAATTCTCTGCATTTTTTATCTCTAGAAGCAAGACATATATACATAATTCTCTACCTTTTTCACTGTGCGTCACAGCTCTAGAGTTCATAAACGTAGTTTTTTACTTCATAAAAAAGTTATACATCCAGATTACAGAATCAGATAATTACTTTACTATGTCAAAATAGAAAAGGTTGATGATGATGATGATAATAATGTTGAAAATTCTCACCCTTTTGGACATTTATGCTTCTTGTGTTTCTTGAATGCTTTCTTTGATTTTTCCTCTTTACCTTTGGCTAATTTTGTTTTATCTGACGAATCTGTTGTTTTTCGAGTAAGATATTTTTCTATTCTAGAGTAATATTCTTTGTCACTATATTGTGAAGCAGCACCAGGGTCTTCAACTTGAAGTTCGTCGAATATATCCCTGCTGCCATTTTGTGAAATTCTGGCGTAAAGCAAGTCTTCATCAGCTAATGATATATCGCCAGAAAATGCAACTGCAACAAAGGGAATTAAAAGAATTATCTTCGAGATGGAACATGCATAAGGTTAAGTGCAACCTGCAGCAAAAGAAATGCGAAGTGCCAAACTATGTTTATAGTGCAATGCAATTATTACAATCTTCACTCTTTAAGAGATCCAAGGTAAAAGGGGTTTTAACGTATTGATAGAGTTAGAAAGATGGAGTATGCGTTTGGTTAATAATTTATTTATTTTTAAAATCGAACTGATTAAAGAATGTATATAATAAACAAGTGTTGCAAAGTATCCCGGAAAGTCTTGAATGTTTAAATTGTTCTTGATAATTTGTTTTTTGTCTCCAAACCTTATACAAGTGTCGGATTTAATATCAGGAATCTTACACTCTACCGCTTTTCACAGAATATTTACCTCTCTGCGACATTGAAGTGTATTTGACCACGAACTTACAAATACATGTTAGTCTCAGACTAAATTATATTACGAAACGTAATCAGTTCGTCTGTAATGAAAAACAAATCTAATTGAGTTTGTACTATTTGGATGCAACACTTTGACTGGTGAATGTTTGGAAAGTGTCATCGAACGCACTCTCCAGAGAACACTGTCGTCTGCGCTTAATTTCACGTCTGGTAAACGCGGGAAATGTCCAGTAATGAGATTCCTCCAAAGCCAAGCGAGGTGTTGAATTTGTTGATAACATGACACACTATCAATTTTCTTTCGAAAAACAACAAAGTGATGGCCGAAAATTAGCAATATTATTGATTCGCTCTACTGATAGATGAGAAATGTAATTAGCGGGACCAAAATGAATATGATACAGACTAAACCTCAAAACTATATTTGCAATATTAAAATATTTTATGTATATTGTAAAGAAGGAGGGCTATCAAAGCTGTAACTTACTGACTGATATTTATCCACCAAAAAAAAACAAAACCTTCAATGTCAGAATTTTAAGTGACGCGGGTGGTATTTCATTCGACTCTCGTGAAAGCGTAACAAGAATATCTATCTGACATCGTTAAATGCATGCGAAGTGTACGAAATGCATGTTTGCTGAGTAAGTATGAATTTTTATCAAAGACAATACTGGAGAAAGCTAGAGGATCCCCCATGCAGATAGAGATTAGAGCATTTTCAAAAAAAGTGATTTGTAAAACTCTGGAGGGGCGTGAATTACCCACAGGGCCTAATAGTGATAATCAAATAGGTTACAAAACGTGTGAGATGATAAGCCCAAACAATGGGCCCCACGTAACGATACCTCACTATTTCACACAATACATTCATCTTTTACTTCATTTGAACTTGACTTCTTAATTCCTTTTGCCATTCGACCACAGGGGGTGGTTCTGGCCTCTACAGTGTCAATGCAAGTTAATTGAATCCTATCGCGGGTAAAAAGTTTCATTGTAATATTTGTTGAACGACCCCCTTTTCAAATTGAAAAGTGTAATAAACTTGCACACACATTTGTCACCTAAAGCCTTTAATGATCAAATTCTGCTTCGTCGTCGTCGTCTGACTTTGAAGAATGGCGGAGGATAAAATTGTATCAATTATCTGACTGCACGGAAAGAAACAGTTCTTCATCGTTTTGTTGTATGTCATTCTACTAAGTACTTTGTGAGATAGATTCAACGATATATCATTGGAATTACGGGTTTCTGAACACCGCTGCAAATTAAGTGAGAGAGATAAGTATTATTCCAAAGAATGATTCTAACTTCTGAGGTGCTTTAATTAACAAAATGGCCATTAAATGTGTCCGTATCTATCAAAGATTGTGCGATATCCCGTGGTGTAATAGGGTCACCTGTTAATTAAGTCGGAAATAGAGGGAATAGAAATTTAAAGCTCGGAGACAATGCAACGCCAGAGGAAAAAAAGACAAAGCTGCGCGATTCAAGAAAGAACCCTGTAACCTTCAAAAACTCCCAACTAAATTGACTAATTAGTGTAAAAGAGGGCGTACTGAGACGGGTCGCTACGGGGGATCACTAGTGGCGAGATTTCACGGACCCATCAGAAATAAACATGGTCGTCCTGCTGGGTTATTAAAGTGGGGGAAAGTTAGAAAAACACACACATGTTAAAGCCCTCAACAGGAGAAACGAGAGATTTGTATCAGAAACCAGCTTCACCTCTATCAGATAAATATTATTTTTGTAGAAAGGGCGGTTTCTTCATAATAATTTACTTTTCATCCAATATATTGAAATATCAAAGACTCTATTCTAAAAAAGAAATCTGTTTTTCCAACCTGCTTTGCAAGGATCCAAGAAACGATCGTTTGATGTTCTGTGTGGTATATTTCGTAGAATTCCATCTATTTCCTGAACGAAAAGTACTATCACAATAGAAGAGATCACAGAAGGTATCCGTGAAAATGTCATATTCAATAACTAAAAACACGCGCTCCTTTACAGCACCACCAAGTATATAACATGAAAGCCTTGCACTCAACTGAATAATACTAGAGGCGTTCCGTATAAATTCATCTTTGCGTACACAAATTAAAATGGTTTAATGGCTTTGATTAACGGTGACGAAGTCGGCAATATCTGAACCTCATTTTCTTTACTATGAAATATAGTAAAAAGGTGCAATGCTCCAAACAACCCGCGCCGACTCACGCGCTTAGACGCATTAAGATTATCATGAATATTCATGACTATCAAGTTCATAGAACCAATGAGAATTAGCGTCTGTTCTATGAATGAAAACCTACCGTTTTATTACGTCAGTAAAGTTAAACGTAATAAATCAAGTTTTCAAAGAAATATTTTGAAGAGGTTGTTTATAATTCATTAATAGTTCGGACTTGGGCCTATACATGGATGATTAAATTCTGTTGTTGATACGAAACATCAATATTAGGCTCCTATGGTGCTGTAAGTTATGTAGTTTACAGTAAGCGAATCAAAAGTGACAAATTGCTGTCAATACATAAAAAAGAAACTTTCACAAATGTGGGATTGTAATCTTGAATATATCGATTTATTCAAAAGAAATTCTGAACATTTTTATTTTTATTTTTAGGAACCTGAATGGTCTCTTTGATTCAACTGATATGCAATTTATTTACACCTAAAAAAAAATTCAGTATTGAATTTGATTGAACATTAGTCCTTAATGAGGTAGTTTCTTCCAATTGGGGATGAGGTTGCAAACCCGATTTGGGGATTCGATACTCAGTCCATGTATGCTCGATATCACTGAAAAAATCGTTTGTAACAATTTGTCACAGAATTTAAAATGCATTTTCTAATTACGCCTGGATGTGTGCGATGATTTTCAATATTGAATTTATTTGTTAATTGATTGTCATCAGAAGGTCAACGGATAGAGGCGATTTTACAGAATGTGATATACTTACATCAACACTGTATATAATACCGTCAAATCAAACCGACAATGCAGATTTCTTTTGTATTTTACTACCTAGTTTACTAAAAACATATATTAAAATAAAATTAATCTTTTATAAATATTGTACATGCAGTGTTTGATTTGACTGACATCGAGATTTGACAATCAAAGAAACACATCTTATCAAGAGAGACAACCTGTAGAAGGATAGCGGAAATTAATGGAGGAGGAGGAGGATATGGGCACTTCCATTTTGTAGCGTACAAAAGAAAACTAAGAATTACTTGCGCATTGAAATTATATAATATCCTGTACGGTTTTGTTTGCATCTACTGAACAGCGAATTTTGGTCCGTTAAAGTGTCAGCGAATGATCTGTAAGTAATGAGTTCGTGACCAATTTTTATACAAGTTTTACCTTTTATTAGAGTGTTTAAATTGTTCAAAAGAACAGATAATTTAAGCGGGTTTTATTTATCCTCATGCTCAACCTTAATGTAAAATCTGAGAAAACTACATTTATTTCAAATTTTGTTGATACTCTCCGTTTCCCTTACTTGCTCTTCTGATCGCTATTTTAAATAAAATTATGAAGCATACATAGTTGTATATACATGTACAATGTATCTCTATGTTCAAATATGCTTATTATTTAAACAATAAAATGATTGTTTATTATTACATCTTTTTAAACAAATTAATGAATTGATCGTA
Source organism: Magallana hongkongensis (assembly GCA_016163765.1). Taxonomy (NCBI): domain Eukaryota; kingdom Metazoa; phylum Mollusca; class Bivalvia; order Ostreida; family Ostreidae; genus Magallana; species Magallana hongkongensis. The sequence continues at coordinate 23,654,249 of WFKH01007768.1, forward strand.
AAAAGTAAGTAAAAGTAACTAAATTATTGTTAATGTACATCAGTAAGTTAGATAAAAGAAATAGCCAAATCGTTCTCTATGGGTTTGAGTCTGACATCAAGATGATTATTTCGTGCAGTCCGTGGTTTTTCTTAGGTTGCTGAAGGTTTCGACAAATCGATAAACTGGTTAGAACTGGATCTAGTAGATTTCAGTCCTGTAAGTTTCAGTATAGCTGTGAATTACAATTACTTTCCGTAACAAATAGAGGGAATCATACTTAGTGGATGTAAATATACGATGTTATATGTATGTACTGCATACTATTTGTTACATGTAGGTATATGTTACTCATGTTCCTCGCGTACCACTACGCTTCATTGGAGTTAATAAATTGAACTTGAGAACTTGATCTCGTGTTTTTCTCTTCTTGTCTTGATTTAAGGAATAAGAAAACGTTCCTTTAGTGTTATGAGGTTATCAAATAACCAGGCTGAAGCTAGCAGCCACTAACAGCAGCCACTAAGCCCGTAGAAGCTAGCAGCCAATAAGGAAAATCATCAAAGTGCTGAGATTACTCGAACCGAAAATTATATTTTACTTTATTATCAGCATTCTTTAATTAATAACAAGAAGATTTATGCATGAATAATTTGTATGACCATTGACAACTTCGGAGGCAGTAAAGCTCGCCTGAATAAGAATTATAAATGCGTTTGTGTTTAAAGAAATTAATGAATATTGGTATTTGTCTATACGTGTGCTTAAAAATTGATCCCCGGGTCTGTTTACTTCTCTCTGGAAATAACATGCATCAAAAATTCAGAAAAGTAGTCTAATTATTACAAAAATAGGACTATCAGACATCTTATATTGTGATTTTATTCTCATAAAAAAATTAGACTGTCAAAAACGATTACCAGACAAGAGAAATCCAGAGGTTAATTTGGGATTATTTTGTGTCAGCCATGTTTTGACGTGAACCTTCCAGAAAAAAATCGTGAACCTTCCAGAAAAAAATGCAAAGATATATACAAGAGACTATTTAGCTCACCCGAACTTTGGCATTTTTTAGCATTTCACAATGATATAGGGGTGAAAAGTGGACCATTATCTCCCTTATCTTTGAAGTGTGCATCAAACGG
>WFKH01007768.1:23656226-23681580 GCA_016163765.1 Magallana hongkongensis
TTTCACCCCTATATCATTGTGAAATGCTAAAAAATGCCAAAGTTCGGGTGAGCTAAATAGTCTCTTGTATATATCTTTGCATTTTTTTTCTGGAAGGTTCACGTCAAAACATGGCTGACACAAAATAATCCCAAATTTACCTCTGGATTTCTCTTGTCTGGTTTTCGTTTTTGACAGAGGCTAATTTTTTATGAGAATAAAATCACAATAGAAGATGTCTGATAGTCCAATTTTTGTAATAATTAGACTACTTTTCTGAATTTTCGATGCATGTTATTTCCAGAGAGAAGTAAACAGACCCGGGGATCAATTTATAAGCACACGTATAGACAAATACCAATATTCATTAATTTCATTAAACACAAACGCATTTATAATTCTTATTCAGGCGAGCTTTACTGCCTCCGAAGTTGTCAATGGTCATACAAATTATTCATGCATAAATCTTCTTGTTATTAATTAAAGAATGCCGATAATAAAGTAAAATATAATTTTCGGTTCGAGTACTCTCAGTACTTTGATGATTTTCCTTATTGGCTGCTAGCTTCTACGTGCTTAGTGGCTGCTGTTAGTGGCTGCTAGCTTCAGCCTGGTACCTCATCATATTCAAAGAATGATTCCTTATTATTAATATTGTATAATTTTCACCAATTGTTAAAGTAAATATTAAATTATTGACATTTTTACGCTATTTTCATTTTGTATAATTATGCAAACCCAGCTTTTTCCCCACAATACGTCATTTGGGTCATTGATGAAATGTATTGGACTTAAATTAATGTTACAAATTGGATTCATAGTGTTATGAAAGACAAAGACACTGGGAAATGTAAGTACGAGGGTTGTCCCAAAATAGCGTAGACAGGACACATAACTTAAAATCTGTTCACTGCAATTTCATTTGACTTCTATGTTTTCTTCAATGACCCATTGGCAAACAATACTGAACAATTCAATTCTGTATTTTATTTATTTCTTGAGAAAATGAATAATTAGTAACAACAAGTTTTTCCAGGCGGCGCAATGTGTGACGTCGAAAATTTCCACTCTTTACGTTGTTGCTAAACCCTCCACGTCGTTTACGATAAACTTTACGCTTTATTTCCGAAAATGTCTTGGAAAAATATTTTCTTTGAACATGTACCCTGAATGCACATTCAACATACATTTCTAGTTTTGTTTTTTGAATATTTTCTAAGTATAAACGGTCTGACGACTCCAAACTTGCCCTGTATTACTTGTTGTCTAACGTCCGTCTTACCGCTATGTGTCGTTCAGCATTTTGACGTTCATTGATATCGGTCGGGGTTTCTTTTTTCCACTTAAAGTCACCATACTCGTCAAAATATTTTCAATATTGTTATAAACTACTTATTACAAAACACATATTCTAATTGATTTTGTTAATTTATTTACTTCAAAAGCGGCTTAGGATTTTGTTTCAAGGTCTTTACAAACTGTTATTGGTTACTGCTGCGCCGCCTTAAACGCTGACGTCATGATTTTTTTACGAGTTAACTCTTCAACTTGTCACAAAACGCGCTATAAATATTTAAAAGTTTTGTTATAGCCAAAACATTTTCTGAATAAATAATATAATTGTTATCAAATGTAAATGTATGTTTTATTTGAATTTTTTGCATTCAAAAAGAACTTTTCCTCGCAATTTTCATTTCGTTATGTTGATTTTAACCTTTTGTTTTTGACAATTGCGCCGCATGTCGAATTTCTGATCTAACATGCTTTCATTTCACGAATTTAGTCTCAAACAATATATGATTTTAAAACACTTTTTGAATGCAAATTACTTGAACCCTTTGTGGCACAAATTTCATCTTCCTGTGTCTTCGATTAACTGAAAAACGCCACTTGTCTACGCTATTTTGGGACAACCCTCGTATATAAGGTTTGTTGTTTCAATTAAGATTGTAGACATACCTTTCAAAAGAGTTTTAACTTGGACAGTAAGTCAAATCAAAGGTTGGAACTGAGATATTAGTTGCAGAGGAATAATATTTACTCTGTAGCAGTCAAAATTGAAAAAAATGTTGAAATTCGACTCAAGTTTTGGGGGTTTTTTAAAGTTGAGTCTACACTACAGACGGGCATACGCTATCAAACGAGACCAGGCTGGTAACATTAATTCACAATAATTTTTTTTTATTTGAAAATAGAATAATTGAAAATTTATAATTAACCTGACAATGATAAATAGCAAATAGTTATTTTGTTCTTTGCTAATTAATGAAAAGATATAAGCATAGAGTCATTTAAAAAATATAAAAGGGAAATCCACAACCCATTTTATCAACACAGAAAATATTAGAAAATGATGTTTGTTATAAAGAATATGTGTTCAAATAACAAATAAACAAAAATTAAAATTTTTTAATGCAAAGAACTTAGAAAATATCGTCTTTTATTTGACATGCAACCTCGAGAATTCTCTTCACATATTTTAGAATATCATATACTCTTGTAATTTTCAAGTGCAAAACTATTTTCTTTTCGTATTTTTAAACAGTAATGACATATTTGTAATATGAAAATCTCTCTCTCTCTCTCTCTCTCTCTCTCTCTCTCTCTCTCTCTCTGTGGGAAAAAGCGAGATAATTTGGGAAGGATGCTTAGAAAACAACTTCTAACTTTTGAGTTATCTGTTCTTTGTATTACTGGGAAAATCCACTGCATTCAACGTCAGAAGCTTTATATTTTTTAAAGGAAAGTGAATATTTCTCCGACGTGCACAAATGTTTGTATGCAACCAACGAACTAAATGTGGTTGTCAGTCGGTTATCTCTGACAAATAGAGAAAAATTTCATGCAATTTTGGAATGGGGAAGTCTTTCTATGCATTTAGGAAGTGGTAAAATCTGAAAGATCTAATCAAAAGAAAGTTTCTAAAGTTGTCAGTTTCCTGATCATAAGATTTGCTATATACAAGATAGTCATTGGAGGAAATATTGATTATGGCCACTGTCATGAGAACCACCGCGTGAGTACATTTACTAGTATGCCATTTTTTGATATATGTGCTGAAATAGTTATCAAAAGAAAGTATAACTTACAAATGACAGATTCTTTATTTTAAGAGGACAAAGACATTTTTTAAAAAACAACAAATACTTTATGAAGGGTTGGAGAACGGAAACCCCTAAAACACTTTACGAGTGCTCGCTTAAATTATAATACCAAATATTTTTAGTTTGGCGAAAAGCAACAGTTCTCTCTCTCTCTCTCTCTCTCTCTCTCTCTCTCACACACACACACACACACACACACACACACACACACATAGATTGACTATTTATCAAAGTGTTTTATCCAAGATATATTCAATAAACATTTTCTAATATTTCTAGTTCCTGACAACACACCCTGAGGTTTTTGAAACCTTCTATGAAAGACATTTTGGAGTAAAATTCTCTTTTTTTTCATTTGCCCTTGGCAAATACCTAATTTCACTGAGTAAAAGTACTTTGGCACATCTTTAGTACTTTTCTTATGTCTTCGCTCTGAAAATAACATCTCCCGAGAGAAGTTTCTAGCGATAACTACAAAATTTCCGAAGCCTTTGATGAGAAGGAATTAAGTGTCATTTACCACGAGTTCCACGTCAACAACCGCAGTGAAAGTTTGAAAATTAAATTTTCAACGAGTGTGATTTAGATGATGTAAATGTAAACAGAGCATCCTCATTAATCAAAGACAGACTTCCCTTTGAACATGCATAGTTAAAAAGACTAACATGTTTAGCATGCTGTCAGCGAAAGATAATTAGTGCAAATTGACTTAGATTTATTGATCAAGAATTAATTGACAACAAAAGCTGGAGGGACATTCTTGCAACACGCTGTCTATTCATTGGGATATAATGGATTTTCAAATCTTTCATCACCAGTAAATTATTCAGCTTACGGGACAAAATCGATAGAGTGGATGGATATTACATTTTACGAGCAACTCCTGTTTTGTTGGACGAATATCAGTTTAAAAACAGCAGTGATATCCGAGGAACAGGCAACAGGGTTGCAAGTCTAAAAGCCAAAAAGGTGAACAACAATAGGATGGCATTTGAAGATAATTAATTATACACAAGGATATGAATTATTGAAAATTTTTGCACACTCGATAAGAAAATAATACAGGGGAAACCTGATCAGTTAGATTTTTAAAAAGACAAATTGATAACTAATAGATCAAATATACTTTCTAAATATGAAGTTATATAAACTTTTTAAAAAAAAAGAAAATAACGATAAAGTGAGCGTTCGATTGGAAACTCTCGAAGTGTGCTTCAATATTTTTCACATGTATCCGGATCCTGTAACATGATATTTTGTTTCGCCAGTATATCAGCGCTATCTGATGGAGATTCTTGTGATTAAGCATGCATTGTTTGCAACTTTGTCATCGACGTCAAATAGATAGCATCGCTCACGGATACGTTACGTCTCCAATTTGACCATTATGCTGTGCAGAAGAAGTCTTGACTAATCTGTGTGTTACTAGTTGCATCATTGGGGGGGGGGGTCTGTACAAAACTAAGAAAATTACTTTGAAAACGCCCGTCCAATTGCAAACAATTTAACAACTGGATTAGACGATCACTCACTTCATCCAGTCGATCATCTATTAACGCCACTCAAAGTTTTGTATATAAGAAATTCAAATATACATATACCGGTATTGACCTACATAAATTCAGTGCTAACCGATTATTGGTGTGTCTGTATCAATGAATAAATATCTCCTGATGCCAGAAATCATTTTTAATAATTGATATTTAGTGTGATATGTCCGTGCACCGTTGAAAAGACAACCATCTCAGTACATTATCGATCTATCGGCGGCAGATCTTCATTGTATGGTCATGAATCTTACTACCAGAAATCTCCCTCAGCCAGATAGATTTACATCAAATTCTTATCTTACTGTAATCCCACAATGGTTGTTCGAAATAACAATCCCGCCAAGACTTCAAAACTTCCGCGGTTACAAATCACTAGCGATATTTTAACACGTGCACCGAACGTATGACGTTCGTAACCCATCACATAATAAACATTCATTTTAACATTCAGTGGACAAGGGTAATAAAGATTCTCCACTTATATTGTTTTTGAACCAATACGCGGTTGAATTGGTTTTACTTTCTAGCAGCGATCCATGACAATTTTTTAATACTTATTCAGTGACATCAATCACGAAAGCCAAAACTACAACGCTGATATCATTTTCAAATCGAAGATTATTTATGATTTTTGTTATTATTATAATAGAACTAGGATATGGCTTAAATCAAACTGAACGAGAGAATTAAGAGGCACTTTCCATTAGAGATTGAATTTCTAAATAAGTCAATAACAGCTGTGCACTGGATTTTTGAAGGAATATTGACGATGTGAACATCTCTTGATTTTGACGCTTATTACCAATTAGGGCTTAATTGTGGTTGTCCACTTCATTATTCTCTCTCTCTCTCTCTCTCTCTCTCTCTCTCTCTCTCTCTCTTTTCGCATGCAATTTTCAACTTCGTTTGTTCAATATTGGATTTTTATTTTTGTTATAAATATAGATATCCCCGAGAGATCGCTACCCTGATAAAATTTCTTTTAATCAGCGAGATTTGATATTTTTAAATCTGACGATAACATGTTTTTCGGGTTTTACAGACCTGCAGTAAAATAGTAGTCTTTTGGGTGGCAGCATCACGCCTTATAGTCATAAACTGGAATTATCTTATGCGTCCCCTAGGCATAGAGTATTGATCAGTTGATCAAACAGATTGTCACCTCACACACACATCGTCACCATTTGTAGTCAGCCGCCCTCACCGGCTAGCAGGATACGTCCGATAAGCAAGGCTTAATTTCAAATGTTTAAAAGGTAAGAAATATTAAAATCTCTTACTCATCTTCTATTTATGCGCTGATAAGTTTTTAAGGTCCCTATCGGGATTCTTCCCCCGCACGATATATCGTCGCTGACTCGCGCGTCGGTTTGCTGCGATCAGCACCACGCCCCCATCTATGCGCTAGTTACTGAAAGCCACCGCAATATTTTGTTATTTCTCCATGAACGGATCTTGTTTTTAGTTCGGTTTACAATCAGTTAAAAAGTGACGCTTAAAATTGATGAAGATCTCCCCAGATGCAATGCTTTTTGTTGTGTTTAGTTAAATACTCGACAGAACCAAGGGTAAGTTGCATTAATTTTTTTTTACAATAAATTAAATAAAGAAAAAAAGAATGAAAAAATTTTAACGCTACTTTAACCATCGTTGATTCGTTATTGCCACCCAAGAGTGCTATAGATCGTATTGGAATATGTAACAATCGGTGGTTTTGTTTCAATACACAAGGACCTAGATTATTGCAGTTTTCCTGTGTGAACTTCCTCGTGTTACTGTGGTATTTATGTATACAACATGAAATAACAACAATCTGACGACTGTGTATAGATTATCGCACAATGCAATAATTATGCTTCCTATTTCGGTTTCACTATTACTAGTCTTGATGATGTCGGTCCGTGCTTGTTAGAGTACAATGTATTTGATATAGCCTATAACTAAGGTTCGGCTGCATTGGTACGGACACGCCCTTTTGGCTGAACATGTATGTATGTATTCACTTACACATCAATATTATTGCAATTGTATAGTGAGTTCTTTTTGTTTATTATGAATCATCGTGTTCATTCAGTTTTCAGGTAAGATCTAGATTGGTTAATACCATGTATAAAATGTATTGACATCGATCAGAGTAAATATACATAAACTTATCTACTGCCGCCCTAGATATTCAGTAATGCAGGATTTTTACAGAAATCCTACCAATATCTCACATTCTTGAATCACTCGAGCAGATCTTTCGAAGCAAGGCCTACGATCGGACCTACTAACCACCCATTCATTTCTTTAAAACTTTCGCAGTCTGTGTACCTATTGCGTAATTTTTGGGGTTCTAGTTACTACAGTAAGATAATTCCATTAAGGCTCACGGAGTCTTGTAGGTCTCTTTGTGTGTACTACCTTTAATGTCGTCAGAATGTAAACAAAAATCTTTTCGCTTGTTTGATATGATCTTAAATCCTTTGTCCACTCCATGTGTACACGCGTTTCTGCAATATTTTCTCATAAGGAAGGATGTAGAATTTTTGAAATACAAATCTTTGCGACCTAATTATGTACGTTACGACAAAGTCACTGTTTTGGGGAGAGGGAGGAATGAAGGTGGGGGTGAGATGCATGTTGAACTTTCAAACGCGGGAGTTGCTAAGGGGATGCTATACGAAAAGAACGGGTGTGCCGACAACGCACCTGTCCTTATTTCAACTGGTAAACACAAACAAACTAGCCAGGTAATAAACGCACAATCTGGGTCAAAGGCCCAGTAATTACCTGGAGGAATCCTCCGTGCTGTGTTTCCTCTGGCCTTGTCTGTTTATTACAACGTTTGTTTAAATCATTTAATTCATTCTGGAATTATCCTTCATTTGGTAGTACATGTTATGCATGGTAGGAGATGCCATGCTATTTAATTGTTTTGAAAAATTGGGGGGGGGGGGGGGAAAGGGAAAAAGGGAAAACTCATATGACATGACAACGTAATTATTCATCGATATTTAAAAGATTTAAAATTAATATTTTGAAAAATACACTCGACTGTCGACAATCCTGGATTTACAGACGATGGGACTGCTTACTTGTTTTCTTTTTATTTCGTCATCGTTCAGTTGGCGATGACCAATACGATCAGAATTTTCCGCCCTAAGGGATACGAACTGACCAACCATGTCTCCATTTCTGAGGAAACATCATAGTTTGTAACATATGGTTAGCTAAAAACGACTGTCAATTACATGAAATCGCTTGTAACAAATTAAACAAAACTGATTATCAAACGATTGCCTTTCTTGGCAGATGTAATAATTCATTGATTTATTGCAAACAAATTTTCTTCACTTAAGCTATAGACTAAATACAGTGTATAAATATGTTCTACATTGGCCTTATAAGATGCTAGCAGTATCAAAACAAGGCGTGTGATGAATTAGATGATACCTATATTATTCATGTATGTACTCTTACACGTGTGCATTTATTTTACAAGCCCACGTTTTTATTTTTCTGTAGCTCAAATAATTTTATACCCCTAGAAACATTTTAATATAACCACCCCCATCGATCAACAAAAGTGTCAGGGCTCTCACACGACATACCGGGATCAAATAGACAAGTATTATGCATTTTGAGTCACTGACAATGTGACGACATCAAAGAAAGTTAGGTTCCTTGTTGACATTTGATAAAACATGGTTTTGTGGGCGGGGGCGTGTGTAAGTTTTATCAAATATATTCATATCATTATCGTCAAGTGCAATCTATCAACTGTAGTAAGGTGGGGACACCAAACCACACAATCGTAACGAATTCAGTTTAGATTTGCTTTCGGTGTGCACCCATGTATTAAGAATTAGGGTTGCTTTACATCATGCAGTGTCGTCAGCTTGTAAATGTAAAAACCTGCAAAAAATCTGAGTGGTTTGTTGTAACAGAATTAATGGACCATTAACTGACTAGGAATGCAAATAGTCATGTCACCTTGACAAAAATTATTTCAAGGTTTTCGTATGAATTTGAGAAATGACGCATGGGTCAATATTTAAAATTCATGCCCAACATTTTTTAAGAGTTATACAGATGTCCAGAGGTAAAGCTTATCAATAAGAGAGTAAACCCGGAATTTTGATACATACCCATCTGTCACACTCAAGTATAACTGCCATAACAAGGAAACAAGAAAGCTACTTCCATATTTGAATTATAATAAAGTACATTTGTTTGTAATCAGTACATGCAGATGTACATGTTTGTATGTACTCAAGTACCTGCTTACAGTACATACCCCTAGCTTTTTATATTGCATGTATATATCTACCCATGTTTACATATTACATACAATTGGAAACAGACTGTAGATTTTGGCCAATTGTCCTTTACTGTCACGTACTAATTTTGATTTTAAAAATCCCTAAATTTTTGTGAGGGCAATATCATTACTATGCATATCAATTTTAATCCCCCCCCCCCCCATTTTAAAAAAAATACGTTATTATTTTGTAAAAACACTAAAGCGAATCGAGAACTTAACAATCGATGGTAAATGTAAACATCCTGTTTGATTGTTACCAAATGATCTGTGTAAATTGGTCCCGTCAGTTGATGATAAAATGGCTAAATACATGCAAAGTACTTGGAGTTCGGACGATAATATACATAGAATACCCTTTTATGATTCTCTGAAAAACAATAGCGTGTATTGATTGTATATTAACATTCACAAAATGATATTGTCTTACTCTAAGTAGTTTTTATTAGAGTCCCAGAATGTTATTGTATTCGCCTGTGGGAGATATCGACAGTTCCTATTCCATATCGAACTCACATTACCGGGGATTTTTATGACTATGTCTATTGGGAAATAATTGCTGACCATAACTTCCTATACGATCATTCCTGTTGCGAATACCACAATAACGAGAGACATATTTTGTTCACATACTGAGAATAGAACATCTCATTCAGCAGGTTTTTTTTGGCGTTGGCGACAACAGAATCAGGAAAAGTGTCATAATATGTTCATCGATCCCTACGTCCATTCAACCCGGGTCCAATCAACTGAGGATTAGATTTTTTCTGAAATAAAGAACATTAGTATGATGCATATCGGAACATCCAAGAATAACTTCAACCGTGATCCATACTTCTCATTATCAATATACTTAATAAGCGTTGTTTATTAATTACTAGTAATATGTATTAAGATACTTTTTAATTTGTAAACCTTACCACGATGGTTATTGAATGCCTCCAACAATAATCATTGAAAATAACAATGTCCTTTGTCTTGTAATGTCTATAGGAGGGACATAATCCTTTTGCATTGATAGCCAGATACTTCTCTCGGGGTAAATATTAAGGAGAATTAGATACAGTATCATGGAAGAGAACGTTTATCTTATTATTTCGTATACAACAAATACAATAGATAACGATATGTCTTCTTTTTTCTTGCAGTAAAGACATACACAGAAACTGAATCAAAATGGCTAACAACACCACAGCAGCGCCCGTGGCCTCCCCGGGATGTGCAACCTTGGATGTGAATAACTACACGTGCTCGTCTGCACTGCTCTTGCCCATCATCAACGAGTACACGTGGGCCCCTGGAACAAGAGCCTTTCTGTATTTGATTGCTATGTTATGGTGCTTCCTTGGAGTTGCCCTTATTGCTGACGTGTTCATGTGTGCCATTGAGAAGATTACATCCAAAACAGCGAAAGTCCGGATTCCCGACCAGAATGAGCCGGACGGATTTAAGATAATTGAGGTCAAAGTTTGGAACGACACTGTTGCGAATCTTAGTCTACTGGCACTCGGCACCAGCGCACCTGAAATTCTGCTGTCGGTCATTGAAATCATTGGGAGGGGCTTCGAAGCCGGAGAATTGGGTCCCGGGACAATTGTTGGATCAGCGGCTTTTAATCTTTTGGTGATATCCGCAATATGCATATTTTCGATTCCAGATGGGGAAATTCGAAAAATATCCAATATGAGAGTGTTCGGTTTAACAACCTTCAGCTGTATCTGGGCGTACGTTTGGTTGTGTCTGGTCATCCTTGTAATTTCTCCGGGGGTGGTGGATCTTGCTGAATCTATTATTACCTTTTTGATGTTTCCTGCGCTCATCATCGGGGCATATCTGATTGACAAGAGACCATGCATGAAAAAAGAAGAAGTAGTAGAAAATGGAATGGTTGGAATTTCTCTGGGTAAGTTTGAGTTATCCCCCGTATTTAAACGCAAGTAATGAATGTAAAATCAATGCCTTATATTTCCTTGAGAAAAAAGAAGAAAACAAACATGAACTAAGATATCAAACGAACTAGCTCATTACAGGCTCCGTCATTTTCGTCGTTTGTACAGCTGGTAAGTCTTGCTACATGCGCAGTTGGTTTGCCATGATGTGGTCGCATCAATTTCAAAGGGTTATATTGATAGTTTGTTTTCTGCCAAAAGGTTGTTGAGTTGCCTAAAGTTTACCTTGCGAATACAAATGTTTCATGCTTGAATATTTTACAAAGAGACGTTAGACCTTCTGAGGCGTAAGCCTCCCCCATCCCTTTAGCAATCAGTTCCTTGAAAGCATGACAAAACAAATTGATTAAGCTTAAAAGTTGTTCATCTTTTCATCCAGTATTCGATTAATATTGTGCGTGTTGACAGAACATCCTGCTCAGTACGATCATGTCCTTGTTTTCAATTTGACATTGAAAAGACAAACACATACCGGTATTAGTTTTCATTGTTAACAATTTATGTCTCTAAAGACGTGGCTAGATTTGATGCATCAGTGATTCCCCTATTTTCCGTGGGTCCAAATGGAGGTCTCCAGTGTCGTTTTTTTCTGCGTCAATCCGACTGTTACGTCTTGCCGGTTTTTACCGTCTGTCGCTTATATTTATAATACTGTTAGCATTTTGATGATAAAATGAAACAACTACAAGTTAAACCAAGTTCAGAGCCCTCTAAATATAGACGGAGAAGACTTCTGAAAACTTTGTTCATTGGTCATTGTCCAGGTGCAATGCATGTGTATGTGTTTTGTGACCTAAATAACTGTCCATCGTGTGATCGCTATAACTACACTAACGAATTTGTCTGGCAATGCATGTATTCCTGATACTGAGGTCTTTTTATGAAGATTAAAATAAAATACATTTTGCTTGTCGCTGACACATACTCAAATTCACACTAAAACGAAGACGTGGGGCGCCACTTACTTATCTAAAAGTCTCACTGCTGCTAATTAATGCTGCAATGTTTTTCTTTTTGTTTTAGAGGGTTATGCAAATGAGCCATTGAATACAGGTAGCCAATCGTATTCGTCCACGTGACTTGGTTGCAGAGTTGCATGGATAGAAGACATAACTTATTAGAATACTCATACTATTTTGTTTTATACTAAATATTTCTACTTTTTTTTTTTAAAGAAAAAATGCTAATTATGCTTTTGATGTTGAATTTAATTAGACTGTAAAGTAGAAATATTTTGTAGAGAAAGTTGTGGAACTTTTTTCTTTTATTTCGGAAATACTCACCACTTTCTCACATGTAACTTTCATTCTTAATTATGATTTCATCTTTTACAGTAATATCTGAAGTATCTAGTAACCTTCAATAAAGCTAGAATGACGTCACATTATTGATTGACGTCATTATTGTATAATTGTACTCACCCATAACTTTTCCTTTTCATTCTTATCATCCTTTACGCTGGTAGAAGGCTTCCAGCATTTTGGATACGTTACATCTTCTGTCTTCATTAATCACATAAAGCATTTCAAGTCAAATGAATGAAGTTTTGATATAGACAAATCTTCTTTATTGTCTTCTGTTATGTTAACTTTAGAGTATTTCAAAAGAAAACATTTTTCTTCCCCGAAAATTTCGGTAAACTGTATGAGAACTTTCAATCAAGGCTTCTTTTAAAAAAAAACTTGGAGTGCATGTTTTGCTTCTTTGTTTTTATGTTGCCTAAATGTTTAAAATGCATTTTGATGTTGCACTAAACTTGAATGAGAAATAGGGTTCCCCAAACTTAAAAGATATACTATGTAATTTAATTAAACCACAGTTGCATATACATGTATTAATGATATTCTATATCATTTATTTTCGTATGCATTAGCCACTAAAAGTTTTTTATGCAATATAGCGTAAATATGAATAAAAATTATGCATGTATCGTAGATAAATGTTTAAAATTAACATGATATCGATTTCTGTAAACATTGACTTATCTATATACCAATATTAACATGTATTCTAAAAAACAATGCTTTTAATCAAAATCGCTTGTGTACGCATTTCTAACAAAATAACTAAATAACGTACTTTTGAATAAATTGAAATTTGAAGGTCGAATCTAATTTAAAATTTAAAAAACAATCGAACCAAAAATGATGAAATTTAATAATTTATGCAAAAATTATGTGGATATATGCTGATTTAGCCTGTCATTTCATGTTCAATGGTTAAGGTGATACCTCAAGTGCTACCATCATCCCTAAAGGTAATGTTCGAATAGTTATCTAGTGTTACAGATAACCCTATTTCTCATTAAGTAATGATTGCTTTCTGTTGATTTTATTAAAGGTAACAAGGTTTATTTTCCAACATTTATATTTGCTTTTCAAGAGTTTTGGGTTGGGTCAAATTAATATGATTTTCTGTATGATGTTAACACATAAATAGAAAAATGTGGAGTTTCTTAAGAGTAATTTTGAAAAAAAAATATTTTATGCAAGTGTGCATCTGGGATTTTGTTAATCTGTCATTTCGTCAATCATTAATCTTATTGATAATTAATGAAACCAGTTCATTATTCGTAATGATGTGTTGTTGTATTTCTAGAGGAAAAACCAGAAACTCCCGTTGACGAAGAAAAATCGCACAAAAATTTGCTGAAGCTAGCCAAGGTAACATTTTACTGACACACAATTATCCGCACCGAATGTGCATATATTTTGTCGACCAGACCACCCTCTCAAGTCAAATAAAATTAAGGTGTCAATTCACTGACACTTTTTAGTTCTTATTTGAACAAATTTTAAGGTTGAATCCAATATTGCTGAGATCTAGCTGTTAAGACAATATGACAAAGCGTGGGTTCGAATTGCTGCTTAACATAGGGTCGTCTAAAATCCAAAAGCCTGGTCAATCAGTCTAAATGCATCGGGGCATTAGAGAGAAAAGATATATATTGCTTTTTTCTGAGTTTATTTCAACAGAGACGTTCTTAAGTGAGTAATAATGTGTTGGTGTGGGAGGGGGAACTCTCGAAGGAATATGTCTAAAAAACGTTTATATTAAGTCGCAGACATTGGTACAATGAGAGACAAACTACTCCTATCAATAATTAATCTTTACGTTTTCATTTCTAAACTATAAACTATGGACACTTGTGAGGTTGCCCTGTTATTTCGTTCCGCGAACATTGGTCAGTATACCATATCTCAAGTCTACAAGCCTGATAAAGGTCGAGAGCTTATTAGCTACAGTATCAGATGGAAAGATGTTTTTACTGATTTTATGTTTTTACTTACCTCGGTCTATTTCAAAACAAGTAAAATTGGCTTGAGAGTCGCAAGTAAAGAAGCAATCATTATATAACCTCTTTCAAGCCACCATGCACGCATGTGGATACACACTTCAATTGTTAGCAAGTGATGTAACATCGCGAAAGAAACAAAACATTCACAACTCAGGAATTCAGATGCCTGCCAGCCATCAGATGTTTATAAGTGTCTCTGTAAATAAATAGGAGAAATGGGGGCAGACGCTGAAACTGCAGATTTTCCAAGAGGCTGGGAGTGGGGTTGTTCCAGTGAAGTATTTATTTTGCTTGGGTTGGACTGGGGTTGGAAGTAGGGGTTCCAAGGCCCATTTTCAGTAACTTAACTATGTGATACCCCCTGCCCTGGAAAATTCGTGCATTGGGGGTATGTTCGTTTTGTTTCTAAACCTCACGAACAATCTAAAAAACTTCACGGTTTTCGTTACCTGATTTACCTGGGATAGAGTGTACCCTATTGATTTTCTCGACTGCAGGATCAACAAACCATTAGCGTGACTTCTCACTAGAGAATGAATACTGTACAAATTATCTCCAGAAAATGAGAAAACAGTCTCTATTACACTCATACAAAAGCATAGGAAGTTGTTGACTTGCCGAATGAAAGGTTTATATGGCAATTTTTCAGCGAAGCTAGTCATTGTGTTTTCAAACAAAATCGCTTGAAAGAAAAAGAATTTGGGAAATGTTTGGGGCAGATTTATTTTGGAAAGTAGAGAATCCATTGATCTTCTATATTTTTTGCTGTTTGCAAAGAGAATTACCAACTATCAACAATATTTGTTAACGAGAACAAAAATTGAAATGTTAGTCGCAATTCAAATGGGATAGAATCGAAAAACATACGAAAAATTATCCTTGCTAATGCTTCATCAAGGATGAAAATAATTTTTTCCCCGGGAGACTCGGTCGTTACGTTTGGATGAATAAGGTTTCCCGGTAGAGACACGCTGTCTTTGTTAAAAAAAAATTATAGTTAAATATTTCATTGCATATAAAGCAGAAATGGTTCTAATTGGCGGTCTATAGTAATCACTGAACGGGGCACGTGACGAAGCAAAGACAGCTGTTTTGTATTATTTATTGAGATAGATTTTAATCATCGGGAACCTTCCATGAAAACTGCTTTGTGTCGATTTTTGATCCATTTTCAAATAAATGGCTGTTTGGGGATGTCGTGTCAACATTAGTTATTTACTCATGTTTCCCGTCCGTATTTTTTTATAAATGCATTCGGAATGTCCATACATAAATGTTTTGTGTTTTAATTATGTTCCAGTCTAGTTCCTCTGTCCTAGCTTTTCCCCTTTTAATTACACAATCAAATAGATTTATTTTTGTGGTACTACTAAATGAAGATCATTGTTTACAACTTGACAGATGTGTCTCTGTGATGTAACCAAGCATTGATTTAAAAAAAATCAAAGTTCACTGCAACAGCCACCATAAGCAAGAAACTTTGTCTCATTTTAATAGATCTTTTGTGTTAATTCAGGAACTGGGACATGAGTCCTTGGATCAGGGAATACCTCCCGAGGAAGCCGCTAAGATTGTGGCGGCAAAGCTGTCGGAAAATGAGCACCACAGCAGGATGTGGTACCGTATCAACGCCACGAGAAACATGTCTGGTGGAAAGAAACTCACGCCACAAGTTTTCTCGGCATTCAAAGACGTAAGACAGTACCTCTGACTTTGCAATAGCATATTAGTATTCTAACTATTAATACATACAATTAGTACACTTTTTTGAATCTAAAAATAGAACTACATGTATATCACGGATATCCAATACATCGAAATAGTATTTATACACTCTTTGTTGAAAAAAACCCCTGATGCAACTATGTGCAACAAAATTGAAAAAAGACCCAACACATTTCAAGGTATAATTATTTATAAATGAAATGACATATGACCGCCTATGTTTGTGTCAATTGCTTTGTGACGTTCACTTGTAAAATACCAATAATCACTCATTTATTGTACTTAATCGTTAAAAATGCAGGCAATCAATCACAATTGTATCATTTTTTAATCTTATTTCATTTCATTCCATGAACAGAAGGTACGAGTACAAATTTGACTTGTTTTTCGTTAACACAAGGGTGGGGATACAGTGTTCATCTTCTTTTTGCGTAATTAGTCCGATCATGTGCGTGCGAAATATTTCTTCTTTCAACCAAAACTTTTCTATATAAATATACATGTACTCATTCATTCGTTTGTGTTTCAAACCAGTGCCTGATATATTTTCTTATCTTTTTCTATGCAAAGTTAGATATCTATTTTTCTTGTTGTGATAAATCGATTTTTTCTACATGACATGCAATCATTAAAACTGCATGAACCTATTTCTTTGGTATATATACGTATAGAGAAATCCTCAGAAATTTTTGTTATGTTTTTTATGTTTGCGTTATTGCACCACTTTAGACGTAAACAATCACTTTTATTTTGTTTTAGTAGCAAATCGTATAGATTTTTCTAATATAATTATGCTCTAGGCATAATTATTAAAAATAAATAATAGTCCAACGCCGTTTGAATTCTATATTGAAATAAATTTCATATTTTACAATACACATTGATAATTAATCGATAATTAATAAACAATGGTAAACTAAGATAATTCTAAGTTTGTTACTAGTATCTCCTGCGATAGATCTTTAACACAAATGATCCAACGTTCGTTTTGATACGGACTTTTAGCTGTATGAACACACCCAGTTGCCAGAAGATGAAAAGGCAG
Organism: Magallana hongkongensis; assembly: GCA_016163765.1. Taxonomy (NCBI): domain Eukaryota; kingdom Metazoa; phylum Mollusca; class Bivalvia; order Ostreida; family Ostreidae; genus Magallana; species Magallana hongkongensis. The sequence goes on from WFKH01007768.1 coordinate 23,673,180, forward strand.
ACAGCAAAATGGCTCTTACTACTAAGGACCATACAGCAGGTGGAACCAAAGCGGTGGTGGAGTTCACAGCTGCCACAGTGTCCGTTCTAGAAAGTGAAAAGAAGGTCCGCATCGGGATAAGAAGATACGGCAAAATGGACACCCCTGCTACAGTCCGGTAGCTATACACTAACGTCACCTTTTTGCAACAATTTAGACTGTGTACAATTTAGGTACTGTAATAATAGAATTGTGTGCCCCTTACTTAGATTTTTCATCATTTGATCGTTGCAGAGTCGAAACAATAAACGGCACAGCTACGGCACCAGAAGACTACATTCACTTGGAGGAAGATGTACACTTCGCCAGCAACGAGCAACTCCGCCAGTTGTACGTGGAAATCATTGATGACAACGAATGGGAGCCAGACGAGTTCTTCTTCGTCAAACTCTCACTTCCGGAAAAAGAGGAAAATGAGGACATAGTTCTAGGAAATATCTCAATTACCCAAATCACAATCATCAATGATGACGGTAGGTCCAGTATCATATATCGTCTGTTCTCTCAAGATTAAAAAAATCTCATTTTATTGTGTGTCACGAAATTCTGATGTAGCCAGCAGAAACTAATATGTATCTTCATGGATTTTTCTTATTAACCATCGTAACAATTCAGACCAACACTAGATGAAATTACACTCTTTATTGGATGAAATCTAGAAAAAGTTGATTATCAATATGTAACGTTTCCTATATACAGAACCAGGAAAATTGGAGTTTGCTAAACCTAGCATCATTGCAAAGGAAAGCAGCAGACGTGTGCGAATTCCAGTCAACCGTATCAATGGCGCCGATGGTCACGTGTCAGTTGCATGGAAAACAAAGGATATCACTGCAATTAGTGGAAAAGACTACCAGGGTGGAGAGGGGGTGCTCAAGTTTGATCACGGAGAGACTTCCCGTACCATCGACATTGAGATATTTGATAGCATGGTACTTATTTTGTAAATTTTATGTAAACAACTTGTTTCTCACTATAGTCTGTCCCAAGATATTTATGCAGCACATTTTCTTAAATCATTTGATATTTATAAATACATCAGGGTTCAAACGATGTTCATTCGATAGTATGAAAAAATCCCAAGATTTCTCCTTTGAAACGCTCCCTCTAGCTTGTCAGGTTTGAATACACGGTCTACGGGAATTTTGCATTGCAAGCGAGATGAAAGTACCCGGATGATAACGTTGAAAAATTGTGCGAGGTATTTCGAGTGACTTCCGAATGGAGAAAATATGTCAACATTTCCTATTATAAATATCCATAAGAAATCCGTTTTCGTTCCTGTAATTTTTTTATCGAGCGAAATCGATAATGTGTCAATGAAGATATCTTTGATATTTTCCCTGTATTTTCATTAAAACTCGTCCAAATGTGATGCATAAATATCTTGGGAAAGACTATAAAAAGATTATATTACATTTAACTACAAAATATAAGTTTCTCATTTAAGGATTTTTGACAAGCATACAGGTATTTATGCAATTAAACGTTGTCGCTTTTTCAGAAACCAGAGAGAGACGAAAGTTTCCAAGTCGACCTCGGGGAATGTGATGGTGGAGCAGAACTTGGAAAAATCAAGAAAACGATCATTACAATTGTCAACGATGAAGGTATGTACATGTATAATTATTCTTACCCATTTGATACAGTACATAATGTTGCATTCATGTGAATAACAGCGAACCTAGATTGATATTCTTTTCTACAATTTCAAACTTATCAATAAATGTTTACTTTCCCAGAATTCAACGGTTTGGTGAGTAGGATTGTGAACCTGACCAAAGCTAACATGGACGCCTTACAACTGGAAGATTCCACTTGGGTCACCCAGATGAAGAACGCTATGAACGTCAACGGAGGGGATATAGAGAACGCCACTTTTATCGACTATTTGTTACACTTTCTCACCTTCTTTTGGAAGGTAGGTCTTTGAACAATTATAGATACATTATTTTGCAATTTTTGGTAAAATATACGAGGAATATACCTCTTATTTCAGAAGAATGGGTTTTCTGAGCAATGGATTAGTATAGTGGGTCTTTTTTCCTTAACAGATCCTCTTTGCGTTAGTTCCGCCTCCGAAGTACCTAGGTGGATGGCCTGCATTTTTCCTCTCTCTGGCAGTGATTGGTTTTATGACCGCCATCATTGGAGATCTCGCTACTCTGTTCGGATGTCTTGTCAACCTAGATGACAGTATTACCGCCATCACTCTCGTTGCCTTGGGAACCAGTATGCCAGATACATTTGCCAGTAAACAAGCTGCGGTTGGCGAGAAGACGGCGGACAGCTCAATAGGGAATATAAACGGGAGTAACTCTGTCAACGTCTTCCTAGGTCTGGGCCTGCCTTGGCTCATGGCGTCCATCTACCACTTGACACAGGTAAGGAGAGAGAGAGAGGGGGGGGGGCGCATGTTATGCCATTTGTTTCATGTAAATGCTTGACAAAATTATTCGGTTTTTATTGTTTGTAGTTTAAGTCCATAAACTCGCAAATTACATGTACGTTCTTTCATGATCTTTAGAAAATTCATCAATCTCAGTTGCCTATAAAAGATATTCACATTTGTGATTTAACAGGGTACAGTGTTTGTGGTCCCGCCAGGATCCCTTGGATTTTCCGTCATCATTTACACCGGATGCGCGATAATGGCCATTATCATCTTATTACTAAGGCGATTCTTGAAACCGTTTGGACAGGCTGAGCTTGGAGGACCTAGAGGACCCAAGATTCTAAGTGCAGCCATTATGGTGTCATTGTGGGTGTTCTATGTTCTACTGTCTGCTTTAAATTCAAAGAATATCATTAATGTCCAAATTGGAGGCTAATTATATTTTTTTAATTTAAAAAATATTTTAAAATTTAGAAGAAAAAAAAGATGAACAACAAAAGTAACCTGTTTATGGGTACTTAAACTAAGGGTTTTTTTTCCAACTTGAATGGCATTTAAGCACTGTTATTTATATTTTTTAATTTTGGGATGTTTAAACATTTTGAATCAGGAATTACATTTTAATAGAATTACAAAGCAACGAACTCTACATGAAAACCTTATCTTCGTATTTTGCTTAAATGGTCGTTATGGCCAAAAGAAAATGGACCCTGATTTACTGCTTGCCGTTATGTTATAGATTCATTCTTACCATATTACTGTTGTAGACCTTTGGTAAGGTACTTACTTAAAAATATTTTGTTTCAAATGCAAATATCGCTTGTTACATGAAGCTTAATATGTTCCTTTTTATACAGTTTGATTACTTTTATATGATTTATTTTTCTTACTAAGACTTTTAGATACAAAACGTCTTCAGAAATTTTTAAATGCGTAATGTTTTAGTTTGATGCTTTGTTTTGGAAACGGGCATCCATGTATTATGTTGGAGTAAACCCTCCGTGTACTATTGATATATTGTGGTTGTGTATAAGTAATTGTAAATATGTATTAACTCTCTACAATTTATTTTTATAAATGATTCTAGGTTAGAGCTATCTTTTATTTCTGTATATTACAGTCAAATTAAATTATCAAATATAAACGAATTTTTGTCCTTTGTATTTGATTTATTTAAGGTGGCTAACTTTGGTTTTCTATTAAAAAATTTACTGGAATTATAAACTCACTATACAGCCCCGGCAATGCTCCACCTCTCAAAAAGCTCTACAACACAGCAAAATAGCTGAGATACAAACAATCGAAATACTTTAAAGTATGCCATGTAGTTATTCATTACAATTATCCTATATTCCTACGTTTACCTAATGAACGCAGGAGCTGAGTTAAAAGGTAGAGGGAAAAGGGATTTAAAGAGAATTGAAAATGTTCAACGGATACAAATTGATTTCACAAACTTAGTTAAAGTGAAGATCGAGATATTTCGTGTGTGAACCTTTTCACACCAAAGAAATCTTATAACAAATTGACGTAGTCGTGATAATATTTTACTTTACGAAAACTAAGTTCCATTCTTCTCCGAATTAAAAAAAATGTTATGACAAATGAATATACACCCGAAACTCTCTGAAACATTCTCTAGCAATTAATCTTCATTAAGTACTTGTACTTGGTTTTGGCTGAACATTTGTATGGGTTGGCAACGTGTAGAGAACTGTGGATAATTTTTCGCACAAAAGCGGAATGTAACATAACATTCCGCAAAATGTCTGTTCATAAGAACTCAACTTCCGGTCCAACACTGTGGTGTCTTCTTCAAAAATGTGGTCCACCTGCAACATGTCTTCCACATTTTCGATCAGACACTTGACAATTTTCCCGGAATAATCTGAATCACCGTCATCACTTTCACTGTCACTGAGCATCTCGTCACATTCCTCCCGGAAGTTCTCCAAATATAACCGGATGTTGTTGACTATGGCAAGATATTCTCGAACTAGATCCGTTCGAACCCCTGACCCGACACCTTCTGAAGACAATAAGTAGGAGTGAAGACGAATGACGCCAGCGAGGTTAGAAATACTCTCTTGGCCTTTCGGAAGCACAATTTGTAGTGTTCGCAAAAACTCGTTGGTATGTTCTTCAAATGCAGTGTACCGCCGTTTCAATTTCTCCAATTTTAATGTAAAACGCGATTGGCATCCAGACATGTCTTTTGTTTTTCTTTTTTGCTTCCCTAGAATAAAAAAAGGAACATTACAAAAAGTTACAATTGGAGGAACTTTCACTGATGTATTTTCTACTGAATGCAAAGTCAGATTTTTAGAATTATTTACATGTGTGCATTTTAATACTAGGTTCGTGTACGCATATTAATGGCTGAATGTAAAGAAACATACCAGCCAATTGCGGTATCCGGTCTATGCTCGGCTCTTCATTGCGCGGAGCAGCTAATGCGTCCGTAGGATGAAACATCGTGCTTTCTTTGAACTTTCTTGATAACAAATAGTCCCTACATTCCTCTAAATCGTCTAGTTCGATACTTAAATCTAACGTCAAACTTTTAATTCCCAAACGTTTCAAAACTTGTTCACTTGTGAACACTGCTTGACAAAGGGAAGTAAGTCGTTTGGATTTGTACATTTGGTTGATCGATTCCAGTGCTCCCAGAGTTCCACACTGAACATTCGCTATAATCACGGTATCTCTTCTGACGTCATTGACAACGATGTCTGACATATCAAGCGCATGCTCCAACCGAATGACGTAATCCTCACAGTTCTCTGCGACATACGAATAAAACGATTCACAAAGGTCTCGACACTTTTCCCGCCAATATCCATTTACATCCTCTTGAGAAGCTATGTGGGACACTCTTAAACGAAGTGAAAGGTCACCTAGGGGAAAAAGTTATCATACTTACAGACACATGTATATGCATCCTATCATTAGTAACAAGAACTCGATAACCAGACATATAGATATATTTTTCATATCTATTAAAATGTATTCCAACGATAATTATAGGTTTGGAACTCATTTTTAAAATTAGTAACAAAATATACCGTATCGATTACACATCCAAAATATGTGAAACAAGTTTAAAATGCATCTAAAGGTTCAGTGGTCAAGTGCATGTGATAGAAACCTTACATATATTTTATTAAAAAAAACATTAGTTATTCAATTGTACAGAATCACATAATTACTTGGTTTTTCTTCCTTTGTGTACTTTAATTTCGCCGACCGGATTCTGGCACATTTGGCACTGCCGCTTCTTAGTCTTTGCAAAGAAGGAGGGTTACCTGCAAGTATGTATTTTTGATATGTAAACACACGCTCTGTTTTCTTTATCTATATTTAGGCCCACTGCTACTTAGAGACGCCAAATACGTTCTCAGGGTACATCAAATGGAACAAATTACTCGAAAGTGTCTTGGATGTTTGTGAAGACTCTACAACGTTGATAAATCATCTAGATCGTGCATCGATTTTTTGCGATATATTGCAAAACATGGAGTTATACTATGTACAGGAAACGAAAACATGGCGACATATTGTTTTGATGCAGTCTATAGCTATGAAATAAGAATCAGGACTAAGTCCTATAAGTAGTTAATATACTACCTACCTACAAAAAGGTGGAAGCACGGATATGCATTTTTAGAGATAAAAAAATCTCAAAATTGGATTAATTTGCTAATTGAATCGTATTAACTTACCCTGCTCGCTTATGGGTGGCAATTTCACATTCGACATTGCAGCGCACTGTGCTGTATTAAGTTGCCAATTGGAAATTGATATTATGTCTGAGAGCCGTTAGCCGTAATGCATTAATACCTATAGTCGGGTCAGTTAAATGTGCTTTATTAAATCACTTATTGAAAGCAGAATAACGTTTGTCAATTTTAGAATTACTTCTAACAAAGTTTGTTTAAAACTTCCCCTGAATTGACTGCTAATAGAACATGTATCGATTTTTTCCAAGGGTCATTTTTTCCAGAAGCCTCTTGTAAAGTTTGACAGCGGGTTTATGTGGTATTTGGAAGAGAAAGGAAAAGATGTCTTATCATGTTGAGAAAGCGAGTATTCTCAAGAATTAACGTTATTCAATTTATGTCAACGTTAACCATTTGAGACATATATTCGTACCAACTTTGCGGATATACATGGTAGTTTTGATAACAATGGCTGGAAGGTTGTCATTGTCAATTTAGTAAATAATAACATGAAACCTTTAAACGAAATGTGTGTTCACAAAATAACAAATGCAAGTGACAAACTATCAAGTCAAGCCTTCAAGTTTTACATTGTTAACGCGGTTTTTTTTTCGTTGGCACGGATGTAACAAAAAAAATAAGGGGGAGAGCGTAGTCGATCGGGGTAGGATTGGGTGGGTGCTTCCTGGATAAGTTCATTCCCCGATTCTGATCAGAATTTTGCATAGTTCATTTACAAAAGCTGTCATTTCGGCATATCGAATTTTCAAAATTCGGAAAAGAAGTATAGTTTCCTGTCTATGGTCAAAAAATGTCTGTACTCCCATTTAACAATTTCATAGTTAAAAAAAAAAATAAAAATAAAAATACCAAAAGTTTAAAAAGATCTTTTATAACATTTTTTCACTCCAGTATAATACTAGTACCCTTGGTAGGAGCAATTTATCAATATATATATATACATGTATCTCAGTCATGTGATCACATATAAAGGTTCTATCTTTTTTTACTACAGACTATCTCACTTATTTCTATTTCATGTTATATGGTGTAGATGTCGCAGTAAGAAAATGGTGCTAAAGAAACATCTCGACCATTGTAGAAAGTAAAATATTGAAGTTCATGCAAAAAAAAGGGATTTGCTAGAGAAGAAATACCAAATATATCATAACAAAACTTCTCTTATGAAGAGATAAATTGATGTCCATATATTGTATGACAAGTGAAATAAAATTATTTCATAATTCATAACGGACAAACATAATTACCCGACGATTTCCTTCTCTTAGCAGACCGGACCCTCGTGGAGATCCTCGGCGACGACGACGGGCGGACAGTCAGCTGTTTTATTGCAAGGGTTTCCACTTCCTCTGAAAGATAAAAAACGACAGGCATGCTCAAACTCAGTCTCTGTAGTACAATAGAACATTAGTAGGTTTTGTATGTTGTTTTTTTTTTACTTAAAAAAAGCAATCTCAAATTTAAGAATAAAAGCGCTTTGCGGTTTTGTTAACCCCATTGATGATCAAATATTCCATTTTGAGGATTCGTAACTCTAAAACAAATCGCATGTATAAAATAAAGCAGTAATTTCTCGCTTTGCAATTAATTACTATTTGGATTTTGAAATGTAATCCGAAGATAAAATATTCATTTACCTTCGGCTCTTCGTAGGCCATTTTTCTTAAGTACAGATATGAGTTTTTCCTTTGTCGCCAGCTTGCCCATTTGTTCAAACCAGAGACACAAACCACGATACGCCAAGGTCGATATCTTTTTACTGTAACTTGTCGTCTCAATATCGAGTAATTCCGTTTCCGGTACACCAAGTTCACGGCAAACGTCTTTCCACTGACGAACAATGTACGGAGAAACTCTACGTAAAATTTCACGAAAATCTGAAATGATGTTATTGAAAAGGATGAAATGAACAGTGTTGATTAAGATAGCACATGTATAAAAAACTAAACAATTAACCAAAAACACAACAAAAGCAAAACAACAACTTTTTTATTAATAAATACTTTATCTAATGTTTTATGTCGAGTTCTATCATTAGCCATTTTGATTACATTTCCGTTAAGTGATATCACCCATTCAAAAAGTGGTATTGCCTATTTTAATTTTTCAGTTTGTATTGGTGTATTGTTGTATTGTTGTATCGCCACTCCATTACTCTCGCATCCCTCCTCCCGCAATATGGAGTATCATTATCGGGTTTTGGGAAATATTGGGGGGGGGGGGGGGG
>WFKH01007768.1:23681590-23719773 GCA_016163765.1 Magallana hongkongensis
AAGGGTTTCCAGTAAACCTGCAATTGCCCTGCAGAGCATTTTCAGTCCATATGTCATGTTCATTAAAAAACGGTGTTTACTTACTCCTTTAAGATGTTTGCATTAATGGAATTGTAAATGCAACCCGTGGTTATAAGGTCATTCGAGCAAGGTTTTTCCAGTAGGTACATGTATGCAGATAGAAGGTAGAGAAGTATGTTAGATTGTTCTCTCAGGACTTATCAGGGGATTCATTTCATTCAGTAAACAGGGCACTTGCGAGATCAGAAGAAATGTAGAGGCACGCGTCATAATATTGATGATTTATTGCACTCCAGATATATGGGTAAATATAATAATATTAGAATGGTTGGGAAGTTAAATGTTTCGCACCTTTTGAAATTAGATGAAATTAAATTTTGCGCGAGGAATGAATATAACATGTGGTTGAGAAGTCTGCTTTTATATTTTTTCAATCTGGGTTTTATTTCAGTGGTTGTCTTTAATAGAAATCCCTTCTGACAGTATGCAAATCTCTCCTAATGTTATCAATGGATATATCCGCTAATGCTCTATTTCAATACACATTTATCATGTTTCCTGTATTAATAAAAGAGTGCATCAGACCGGAGTTTAAAAAACACGGCAATATAGAGATATTAGGAAATATGGATTGAAAAGGCTGGTAGGAAAAGTATCTCTAGGGTGTTAGTGTAAGAAAGCAAAGTATGCAAGGATCTAATAATGGATTTTTAAATTCCCACACAGAGATTTAATAATGACACTCTTAATTTGAAGAAAGGTTTATTGAGGGGAAAAATCCACAACATTTTAAGAATGTACAAATGTCAAAGTTAAAAATAACCAACAATAATCAATTAAGATTTATATTATGCAGTAGAAGTATATGTAATAATCCCTATATAATCTAATGGGATTCGGCGGTAATCCTCTTACTGATGGATTAGTAAGTGTACTGCTAACTTTTTGCACTGTCAACAAGTTAAGATTTTTAGGGAAGCGAGCAAATACCCTTAAAGTTTTTTTTAGAAAATAAAATAATTACACTTATTCTGAAATGCTGCTTCTGTTTTTTTAAGAAATGAATATATTAGTTTGTGATAAAATGCGATGTTTACACCATGACACCGGGGAGATACATTGGCTAAGTAATTATCTAAATAAGGACTATATGTTAAAAGAAATGTCAAATAGAGTTTCTTAAAGGAAATAAAAGCATATATTGACAAAACAAGCTCAATCAATTATAGTTCTACAAATAATGTAGCCTTAAAGACATATAGGTCTAACAGTCTAACAACCCAATTTCAAATTACATGTGTATTAAAAGCAATACCGATTGTTTCAACTGCGATTTGTTTTGGAAGACAACTTACGCTTAGAAACAGAATTTTTCGATGCAATATTTGCCTTAATTAATTAACTAATTGACAACTTACCGTCAACTTCCACCTTGATGACTCTTCCTGCCATTTCACAAGGCATAGCACAGGAAATACATGCAAATCGAACGTCTTATCTTTTTATTTAAACAAGGCTAAGCTGATCGAAGCGTCGATTTTTATAGCTAGCTCTTCAAAGCAAAACACACCAATCCAAAGTCAAGTTAAAACATAAAAACGACGCTAGCTGGCTTTCGTCAAACAAATACAATTTGTTTGATCTTCTGATTACACACAGGACATTTAACAGGAATCTTTGCTGTGTTCCCCTTGATTGCCTAAATGAAAATAAAACGACTTTTATGACCCACGACGGATAGTCATCATTTAAAAGTCAAACGTGTAAAGGGGTCAACATGCTTATGGATTAAGTTCCATGCTAATAGTACATTTCTCAAAAAAAGGCCTTTCAAGCTGCTTGCAAAAGTCCTGCCTTTTCCACTGTAATCAGTGTCTAGCTGTTAACAATAAAACAATTGTCATGTTCTTTTTGACAATTGAAAATTGTTATTTGGTGTTACATAATCATATTGTTTCATACCTCTTTACTCATAACTTTGAGCCCAAAGTTCTAAAGATATTTAACAAGAACGTTGACTTTTAGTATGATGTAACTTTCTTGTTCAATACGAATTTATCTGATTTAATATTAGTATTAATGAAAGCACAGCTATTACTGTTTATTATCGATTGACTGAATGACCAACAATAAAAAAAACCAGGTTTGTATAAATCAAATTCCCATATCACATAAACTACACCAAGTCCATTGTCTTAATATAATTAGGACCAAGGACTTTTTAATTGGCTCTTATTAACGACACTTTACCTCAGCTCATTTTCGGTATAATGAAGAATATTGACCCAGATTAAAAATTGACCCGGAGTTGATTGAATATTGATCCGGGGGTGCTTTTTCAACGTTGAAAATTGAGACCAATAGTCGTAAAAATATAACCAGGGTCATTTTTCAACAGTTTGCAAAAGTTTTTCCTAATATCTAATTACCTCAACACGTTGAAAATTGAATCCACTACAGTTTGATTTGTCGTTGCACTGGAACTGGCTATACGCGGTTTAAACGGATCCACATGTGCTTCAAAATTTCATTTTCCACATTTAAATTCTTTCATATCCTTTACTTATCTCGACATGGCTGATTTTTTTAAAGTTGATTTGCCCGATAACAACCTTTTATGATTAAGACTAAGAACTTGGTATCCTGTTATTAAACTGTGTAAATTTAACAACTAAGAGGACCACCATTTGATTCTGAATGGGAGGGAGGTCGGGCTAGCAAATTATTTTGGACACAGAATTGATTCCCATTCCTTCTTGAGACAGAATTCTTGTTTTAAGACGACTAAGGACAGATTTTTAAATGTCTTTACTGTTACATTTTCTTGCTAGCTAGAAGAAAATAGGTTATTTGTTTTCAAATGTACCAGAAAAAATGTATCTCTTTACAAAAACTGACAGCATCCCACCCTTCCCTCGTTTGGGGTATATAATAATGATTGTTCCCTTCATCGATATAAACTTGTTATAATATATATCTAAAATCGACATATGCTTGTATTTCTAACAAATACCGGTGTTGTATAGCAGTTTTTCCCCCATAGTATCTTTTCCCCACGGAAAACCTACTATATAGTAGCCTTTCCCCCCGAGGGGGAAAGCTACTATATAGTAGCTTTTCCCCCATGGTAGGGTTTCTCCCTCACGTTTTCGGTTCAGATTTTATAAAAAAAATATATTTATGGAAACCCAGTAAGGATTAAAATCAATTTTTCTACACTCCCAGGTTGCATATATCTGCATTTATCTGTACAGAGTAAGTTTCGTTTTGCCGATTTATTATTTTTTATAGACAATGCTGAAAATTGAACATGTGTGTAATGGAATTATACATAGAACTTAATTTAGGTAATTAATTGAAAAAAAGTACTTGGTTTTACAAGATATACCCTTATATGCATAATTCTGTGTTCTGAATTTGTAAGTGAAAAATGTTTTGAGAATTTTTTAATAAATCTATCAGTCCGTCTGTCTGTTTGTGCAAATTTTATCCAGGCTAAACCTCTGTTTTAGAGAAATTTTGTTTCTGATGTTTCAGAGCCCGATGTTTAAAATCCTATTATAAAGAATATAGTGCATATTCTTTAGGGTCCCATATCTCATAAACTAGAGATGACCACATCACCATATTTTCACAGTAGCAGTGGTTTACCACTTGCAGATGACTCTGAAAATTTCAGCCCTCAGGGTAGGGGCCCTCGATGTTTCAGGGCCCGATGTTTAAAACCCCATTATGAGGATTGAATAGTGTTCTATAAGTGGGGGCCCGATTCTCAAATTCTAGAGATGACCACTTAACCATATTTTCACAGTGGTAGTGGTATACCACTAGTAGATGACCCTGAAAATTTTAGCCCCCAGGGTAGGGGCCCTTGATGTTTCCGAGCTCGATGTTTGAAATCCAATTATAATGAATAGTGTATTTTTAGGGCCCCATATCTCAAAAACTAGAGATGACCACATCACTATATTTTTACGGTCATTTAAAAGTAAAAAACATCATTTAAAAATACACACTCACTCATATATTTCTTTATCAAAATGGTTGAAAATTACGTTTAATTCTGCTTTCCTTTTTAAATTTACGAACAAAAATTTTACAAAAGGTACGCGGGTAAATTCCTTATTCTTCAAAACATTTAATCAATTCATAAGATGACTAATGATATAATAAATAACTAGATAAATAAATCAATAAATTTTTATTCATAAAAGAAGCAACCGAAAAACAAAAATAAATAACCAACAAAAGTGCACTTGATATACGACTTTTTTTACTTGCCAATTGATTAGAAGAACAAGCTTATATTAAAAAAAAATAAGTCAGCTCATCACAAAAAATGTGTTAGTTTTTATTTCTAATTAACCTTGTTTCATTGTTCGAAGAAATAATATGGTACACAAGTAAATCTTTATTGCAAAAATCTGAAATAAATAGTATGATAAGATTTTTAGGTAAGGGAATCGTATATCTTGTTTTATATGGCATCGTTTTCAAAATTGTATATTTATAAATCACGTTGCAAAATAAAAAGCGGAAAAATTAGCACGCAGTGAATGATAATATATAAATAAGGTTAGTTCAGGCTCCATCTCACATTTTCCAAAGTAACCAGCAAAGATACCGACTTTGTTCTGGTTGTGAAGCCATTTCATTTTTTTTTTTTTAAAAATGTTTACATCATAAAACCTCCCGTTTCGTAAAAAATGTGCTTAAAAACATGAATATGAATATGCGTGACTTTAAAACAAAATTTTAAATACTAACTTTACATATGCCTTTAATACATAATCAATTATAATACCTCTTACCCATGATTTAGAACCCCATCAATCGAAGTAAAACATTTCAGTTTCTCATCATATCATTGCACCCTGTCTCTCGTTTGATATTTAGAAGTAGAAATATATGATTATATTTAAGATCGTCAATTCTAACGGTATTAATTTAAAATTAATAGCCTTTTGGACGAAGGGAGTAATACATTTCCACTTCTTATTCCCTTCCTCTACAAAATTAAGTAAAGATTGGTCAGTTAGTTTCCTGGGAGGAGCTTATACATAGATGATAATACATGGGAAAATTAAAGTTCCAAACCGGCGTATTTTCACTCAAATGTATTCTGACGTGTTCTGTGAAAAATGTCAATGTCATAACGTCGAAGTCAAAACTGTAGATAAGCATCGATTAGATGAAAAAGATTCGAGGTATTCCGAAATCCGTGTAAAAGGTGTTCCAAAAAGGTGTAACAAAAGGTGAAATAAATGGTGATGACACAGGAATGTTATGAAGGCGCGTGCCTTTGTTTATATCAGGGGTGAAAAAACCATATATTTTATTCTATGTATTAATAAATGCCATAATTATCCTTTATTATGAGAAATTAATATCATATCAGTTACCGCAAATTATTGCCACGAATGGTCCGCTATAAACATGACCGGAAAAATCTACTATATAGTAGGTTTTCCATGGGGGTAATCTGGCTATAAAAAGGGGGAAAACCCACTATATAGTCAGCTATCCGTGGGGGAAAAACTGCTATATAGCCATTTTTCCGGGGGGGGGGGGGGGGGCTGCTATATAGCCATTTTTCCGGGGGGAAAGATGGCTAGGGGGAAAAGGCACTATATAACACCGGCCGTTAACAAATTTGTTGGCAAATCGGCATCAAATAATTCTGAGAAGTCAGGATATTTATCTGACAGCACCATAAATATTTTATTTCAGAACTTGGTATCAGTTATTACTTTAAATGAGCGGGAATATTTTCACGTGAAATTTTTTTTTATTGAATCAAAGTACTGAAAAACGGTTAACAAGCCTGTTGGAAATATTTGCAAGATTTCATATTGAGGTACAAGATCCAAAATATCACAATTTTACTGTAAGACTAGCCAGTATCTTCCTTTTCATAGAGTAACAGTGTTATTTTTCTCTAAACTGATTAAAAAATAGCACGTTAACATAATTATTCTTATGTCTATTCATTGCATGGATGGATATGAATGATTTAACACAGGTGTTTTATAAATTTGAACTAGCATAGCTCCGACTATATTAATTTATGTACAGTCATTTGGGGTATTCCGATTCACTTTTTAAAATCTTGGATGCACAATATGTGTATAGATGGTATCAAAAGAAAGGATATTATGTCAGAAAACAGATCTGCGTCACCAAAAGTTTCGATCTCTGGCAATGAAAGGGGTTAGTATGACACCACTAGTTTATTGTATTTCGTGTCACGTCCGGCTATTTTGAATCATTAGCCTAAGCAAAAATTGCAAAAACGGTCCGACAGAAATAATATTTTAAACGAATTAGTTCGTGTTATTTTCCTACAGCCTCAATAAAGTAAAGAAATTATTGAATCCATGCTTATGACTGTTTTACACCATATACATCAGTGTTAATGTCAATTACTTTCAAAATATTGGTTATGAAATATATAACAAAAAACTGTTGCGGTTGAAAATGCAACCACGAGACAAAATTGTTGGAAGCCGACTGCTTATTCACTGTTTACGGCTGACTGCAAACTGCCTTCTGTTATGAAGCTGCATAAAAAGGTATATATTTATGTTTCAGATGTTACAAAAAAGGTTCACCCTGTTGAAAATAGCTACATAGCATAGAACGTTTCTATGTTTGTCAATCAAGTCATCTACTAGTATTTAATAAATTGATAAGGGATATATAAAAAATTGATTCGTACAAATAACAAGAGAAGCATTATAATATGAACATTCGTTGTGCATAAAAAGTTCTTGAAATCATTTTTTCAGTCGTCAGTTCTGTATTGAAAATTAAAGCAATAGCATTTTTTTTTAAATAAATTTTTTAAATTTTGTAAAACAACGCAAACCGAGACGGAGCATTTAATGTTACTATTCAAAACGCTCTAACATATTTGCTTAAATTATATTTCTGCGTAAAGGTGCGATCATACGACGCGATTTTGCATCCGATTTTCTCACCCCATTTGCATTTGAGTAAAATCGTATCGTGTGACCACCGAAGTCGAAAGTCGAAAGAAAAGTCTGAAAGTCGATTGAAAATCTGAAGTGCGTCCGATTTTCAAACGAATCCTGGTAAGAATCGTGACGTCACAATAACGTATAATATGATATTATTGCAAAGATTGTAAAATCGTATCGTGTGACCACCTCAATAATCGACTCCACTCGACTTACCTGAGCACGTCGATTTAAAATCGGATTAAAAATTGCATCGTTTGACCGCACCTTTACGCAAATATTCGAATAGCGTAAAACTCGGTGCAACGTTTCCCGGCTTTTGACGTCATATACATAACGTCACAAGCACATCCGTATTTTGTTTGAACGTAAACAATGGAGGAACACACAAGCAACGATAATAATGATTCAGCTTATCAAGAAAAAATTAATAGCGGTGATGTATCGACTAATACTTCGTTCTCCAACTATGGGAAAGGTGAGGGGGTTTTTTTCATTCTAGTGACATAATGACCCTTTTTTACAAGCAATATCTAAATAACACTTCAAGTTTTGACCGTCGTACGTTTAAAAGTTATTTGTTATTCAAACTGCTTTGTTGCTTTTTTGTAATTGCAACGTGCTTTCCTAGATTACTTGGTGATAGACCACGGGGAGCAACTGCAGAGACATTATGAAATCAGTCACAGAGACTTGCAGAATCAGGTATTGGAAAAAGTTTTACATACTTTACATGCTTATATATGTTAATACTCAAACATAAAGAGCTTGATCTAGGAAATTTTTTATGACATTGCATTCGGGTTTTTGTAGGTACAAATAATGCGATCAGAGTTAACAACCCTCCGAGAAGTAACCATAGGGTTGGTCTTTATCTTGGCTCCGCTTATAGCCGGCTGGGCTGCTCTCTTAGTGACCCGGCTGTTTGGATACAGGTCGTATGAGGTAAATATGCTTATTGAATTCAATATAACAACCTTTAGGGACACTCAAAAGAGAGTCTGTGTTATTATTATTCCTTTATGCACAGCTATACGCAATTTCGGTGAACATCGGCATGTTAGCAGCTGTGTTGCTCTGTGACGGACCACAGTTCTTAGACGCGTTCCAGCGATTGTTCTACCACCAGGAGGCTCCAATTGTCAATCAACTCACCCATGAGTCTGCAGAGAGTACAAGCCCCGCCTCCTCTACCGAAAGTGTACATTTCCAGGGATCTACGGAACAACATCACTTGGATGAAGACTTAGCCAGCGAAGATATGACGGCAGATTCAGTTGAAAATCTAAGAGCAGCTGTCGAAGAGGAAGAAGAAGACGATAAATAAACACAAGTTGGATTAACTCAGATGTCCAACATACCATATTTATTTACGTTTACTGAATAAATACTCCATAAAATAGTTGTACTATCAATTAAACAAGTACTTTTTCACGTAGTAATCTCGCTTTGAAGGTACCATAGTACTTCATTAGCAATTTTGCATAAGAAATAAAATGCCACTTAGTTCACGATAACAAATTCATTATTCTCTATCGAAGCTAATTATTTGAGCTATAGTGCAGGACGTCGTGCTTAAATATCGACAGTGTTGAACAGCTCACTGCTGACGTATCAATATAAATGAAATACTCTGGAACAGATATTAAACAACAAACCCACTGATTTTTCTCCTTTAAAACAGTAAAATAAGATCTATATTTTTTTTATCATCGTTTATTGAATAAACACTGTTGGTTGTATTACAAAGGATAACATGATCACTGAGCAAAAAAAAATTAATTGTATGCAAAGATGCATATTTTACAAAGTTGCACATTACTTAAATACGCGTACTTTGTGTACGTAACTGCCAAAAAAAATTTATAATCATAAAATACTAATTTAAAAAAACACACACGAAATACTTAGTAGCTTATCCCTTACAATAAAATCAAATCCGCCAAGCACCAAACCTTTAATCTAAACAGGACCGAAAGGTACTTAACATAATCGTTTTGAGGGTAGGAAGGGGTAGGGCACAACAAGACTGTCCACAATTTCCTCATCTGTAGAAGTTGATCCCCGACTCTGATGGATTTTTCCTCACAATGGACACTATCTACCATTGTATGTGCAAGTATCTAAGATGGACAACCTTGACCTTATGATATGACCTTCTTGATGTGACTCCATTTCACAAGCCTCTCATTTATCTTTATAAATATTTTTTTTCAAAAGGCCTTGACATTTAACCTTGTTGTACTCAGACAAGGAAGGGACAGGTATCAAATGAAACTCGTAAATAGGCGTCACTTAAAATGTTGCTATTTAAAAAAGCATATGGAAGCTAAGACTACAATGACAATCAAAGACCTTGACCTAAGGCCAGAGACTCAGTAAGATGAGTAAATAGTGGTTTGACTTGAAGTAATTAAGTCCAGTTTTAATGTTTCATTGATAATGACCTTGACCTTAAAAAAACTTAGTCATGCTTGACTTAGTACATCTTATTAGTAATCAAGAAATCAATGAAGGAAAAACATACACTACAAACAGCTACTATTATATGGAGCATGACAATTTAAAAAAAAATTATTATTCCATTCATATTGATGCAAAATCCTTCACATTGAGTGAATGATTTAGACAAGGTCATTATTTTGAGTTCATTTAAGAAGGTTGAACTACTGGCAAATTATGACTAGAGTTAACAATAATGCATTGAAATGAACACTTCTGTCAATCAAACATAACATTAATTTCAAATGTAATACATTGTATATATCTGATGCTATTCAATTTTATAAGAACTCACTTATACAAAAAGAGAAAATTCACACCAAATTATGTAAATGTAATACATGTAATTAAATACTGAATGGTTGAATACAATTCGTTATAATTGAAGCAGCAGCTTATTTTGTGGGGAAAAATTCCTTTGGTTACATTAAGGAAAAAACAATTTCTGAACAAATGATCATGGATTATGGATTGCAATTTACAGGGATATGAGATTACATATTTCTGGGAATGATTGAATTTAGAAATAAAAAATTCACCATGCTGAACTAAAGAAAGTTCATACCAACAATAACAACACCCATATTTCCTGCTTCTACACAATTCAAATCACATCATCAATATAAATACAAGTCCATCAAATCAAACAAAGTTTGTTGTACATCAACAAATAAATAGTCTTAATCAAATATCACAATGGCACACAAATTATCATATTTTCTGATAATTTCTACACTCTACACACCTATATACATGTACATATATCTTTGAAGGTATAAACTAAACTTTCATTGGAAATTCTTCATATTCTATTAATAAAAAATCTTGCTACTAGCTTTTTTTTTAATTCAATAATTTATTCTAAGACTTTCTTTAAGAGAAGGAAGCAATACAAATTTCTTTCAAACATAATTTCCCTTTATATTACAACTTTACTGAATAAATTTCTGTAACTTTTATGAAAAAAAATGAACAACATAGATATTTTGTTTTCTTTCTCAATAACATGAACATGTAACAAAAATACATGTTCAACATAACTAGTAACACTGGAAGCAACCGTGTGTAATATCACATGAACAACCCAAAAATGCACAGACCTGCACCTTCATCTTTTTATCACTCACAAAATATTTCTAAATTGTAAATTACATAAACAATATCAAACTTTAATCTGCAGATAAGATATTAATCTAAACTGAGAAACCATATCAGATGTCAAATTGTTAAAATGAAATAGGTGGGACTAATGTTGAAGAAAACAAAGTACATCTGGATTAATGAAATTAGCTGCAATGGCATGTTCAATTCACAGAAAAAAATACTTCAGGTAGAAAAGTTGAAATGCCCATGTTCAATTTTTACCCATGAAAGTTTTTCCTGCTTAAAATAAATAATACATGTAGTTGGATTTGGAAAAAAAAAATTATCAAAAGTGATTTACAAGTATGCTATAAGCTATCATAAAACTAGAAAGACATTTTATCGTTAATTTTGCAACTTTTACCCCATTTCATCAATTGTACATATAAAGGAACATTTTTTTGTTCATGAAATGTAAGGTAATCAATCTTGCCCTATGGACTTCAGCTCCATCAAAATTCACACATCCAACACTTTTGAAGTTGTATGCATTCTTTAAGTAAGCATAAATATCAATGCTTTTCTAATGGTATCCCCATGATTTCATGAATCCATGAAAAAAAAAGCAAATTCAAGTATTTTACTGCACTTGAATCACCAGAGCCAATAAATACATTTTACATTCATCCCCCCAAAATGTAAAAAGGTCATGTATATCATACAGTGTGTCATATTAGGGTTCTACAAAACTGTTGCAAATTATGATTTTTCACTCTGCCAAACTCTGGTGTACAAGTTAAAAAGTTTCCTACAAAAAATCAAATCTTCAAACAATCAATTCATTTAAATGGGAGCAATTCAAAATTTTCATGGCTCAGTCTTTGAAAGCAATCATCAATGTGAGCCAAGGTAAAAAAAAAAAGGGGAAACTGTAAACTTTTAAATAGGGCTATTTATTCAATTTGGATGCAATCAATTTTGTTGGAATGCAAGTTTCACTTATTCAACTACGGTACATGGCCAAATGTCATGAATATTAAAATTCATGAAATGCACTAAATACAAGCTACATGTAACTTATTGAAAATCATTTTCTTACAAATATTTAACATGCTAAATATAACACATTAAGGGTTATTGACATCATTTTGTACATGTACTTGGGTTTTGATTTTCAGTTTATCGTTATGATGACATTTAAGATGCTAGTATGTTTCTGATGTAAGTAGTTTACAGCACAGATGTTTTCTTTTGCTAGCAATTTACAGCATATCATCATTTAATGGACATGATAAGTTTACCATTTTACGCTATTTACAGCATGCCATCATTTTGGTTATGTTTCATATTGCTAGCAATTCATTATATGACATCATTTACAGTTCATGCTATGATTTATTCTCAATGTAATTCATAGCTTGAAATTTAAAGTTGTTGGCAGTTAAAAGCACGGCATCATTTTGCTTGGACTTATGTTGTAAGCAGTACATCATACATTCACTTGGGCAACGTAAATTGTAGCTTGTATGACATGTACAATTACATCAACATGTCAATCCAAAATCTTTTCAACTGCACATAATAGGAGCATAGATCAACAAAGTTCACAACATTTTTTACAGGTTCTAAAATTTTACAGCAATTCATGATATCTCACAGTCAATTATGACAATATGACTGCATGTATACCGTCATGAGGCATCTAGACCATGATGTCGCTGAGGTTTTGTTTATCAGTGCTACTGATGACCTTGGCCTTCAGGCGC
This sequence comes from Magallana hongkongensis, assembly GCA_016163765.1. NCBI lineage: Eukaryota > Metazoa > Mollusca > Bivalvia > Ostreida > Ostreidae > Magallana > Magallana hongkongensis. The sequence continues at coordinate 23,693,943 of WFKH01007768.1, forward strand.
TTGATCTGACGAAGTCGCTCCAACCAGTTTGAGGCGTAGGGATCCTGAGGCTGGGACTGCTGCCTCTGTAGAACCAGGGAGGCAAGCTGTCAACAAATCAAAATGTCAGTCATAATCTTCAAAGACTGTTACATTTATGAGTAACATTCAAATCTCTCCATTCATTTTCTTTAAAACGAGAAAAATGAAAGGCATGTCTCTCCTGATTTGTAAAATGATTTTATTTAACTTGTGTAAAACTTCACAGCTTGTTTGATAATGACATTGTAACACATTGGCAATATTCATGTAACATTAAGGCAAATATATGTGATAAAACAAAGTTTTTTGTGAGGAAAGACAGAAGAAATTGAGAAAAAATGCAACATACATCACAGTTGACTGCGATCTGTCTGACTAGGGCAGCCAAGTTATCATCGGAGATAACTTTAGTATCCTTGTGACCCAGAATATCTGCTATATCTGCACCAAGACAATGAAAGTCATTCATAGATACTTAAAAATAGGTTATATCATATAAACTTTAATGAAGTTAATCTAACAATCATGAATTATATTGACGTCAAATTTTTTTGCTTCAATATGCAATCTATACATATATGGTTGGCAAGAGGTTGGATTGATGGATACATTACATACATGTAGTATATAATCAACAACAAATTATCATACACCTGAATAAAAAATAATGATCCATACAATATCATATAAGATATACATGTACTAAATTGCATCACATAAAGCATATTTAAAAAATGCTACTTGTGCATATATTTAGGCACACAGGCAACATTGCTCGCCCGAGCAACTTGTGACCCACAAAGATTACTAACTTTGAAGAATTACTCAAAGATTCTTCTCAGTATGTACCAATTTAATATAGCTCAAGGAGATGAAATTTTTAACATAAATTCTAAAGATTAAGACTGACAACAGCTGGCAAATTTTATCAAGAATTAAAGCTCACTTGAGCCTTCAGATAGGTGAATGAAAACTTCTCCAAAATCAAATACATGTTTATCAGAGATTACTTATAATTTTAATTGATTTTGATGTGTGCTTATTTCTACAAACTCTTAACTACAATGAATTTTAAATAGCATAATATACTGATGTAGTAATGTTCAAAATTCAATTTTCCATTATAAGTAAACTGAGAGAATACCTCACAAATCTACTATTTTTTCTTACACAAATGAAAATTTTCTCTTAAAAAATAAATGATTTTTCAGCATCTATCTAATCTAGCATATACATGTATGCCTATGTGTTCTAGACAGGTTTAAGTATAATACATACTATTAAAGCTTTCAAAAAATTATTAGGAAGCAATAAAACTGTGCATACAGTAAAAACACGCTTATAGCAAAGTGGAAGGGACAAACAATTTTTATTTGTTTTAAACATATTAATGTATCCAATAAGTTAATTATATGTTTTAAGATAAGGGGAACGAAACTGACTTCACTGTAAGCATAAATTTGACATATTCTAGTTTATCGCTGTAACCATGTTTTACTGAAGCAAGAAGCACAAGTCTTTTTAAGTTACATTGAAGTGTTAAGTAACTGCAACGTGCTCAAGTTACAGCACAGTGCTTAAGAGGTTGTTGTTTTGGTTAATACAGTAGAAAAGTCACACATAGTGTGATCATTACAACTGAAATAAAAGTGTAAATGGGAGCCACTTACCGTAGAATAGTGAAATGGAATGAAAAGCAGACACACAAATACAAACACACATACACACACAAATCAAATCACCACACAGATACATGTAAGTAGAATGTACATGTGAAACACGAATGCCCTACTGTATGATATCAATGTACAATCAACTAGTAGAATGATTAAGTCTGCCTCACAACTTATATATCGTTAATTGATTTACACTTAAAAAATCTCTACAAAAATTCTCTCTCACTGAATGATTATTCAAATTAATAATCCTTTGTTAAAACCATACATGGTAAGAATTAACTGGTCTTGTCACATATATGAAGATGAAACTAAACCTCACAGAAATACTTATGAAAAAAAGTTTCTAATTCAATTTAAAGATGAATTTGTAATGATTAAATCAATTACCAGGTAGATATATCTTTTAATTTTTCAAAAAGACTATAAGTACTGCTGTTTTTGTAAAAAAAAAAAAAAAAAGGTAGTCTAAGACTAATATATTTTATACTTCAACTATAACTACTTCATATGGGCTGCTACACCTATATATGTCCATTTACTCTTAAATCAGAATATTCTGCTATAGGTTATGACTGCTGAAGTACCAGAATGTATTTGAGAAATAAACACTGAATAACAGTTTCTATCAATCTAATAGTGTGTTTTTCTCCATTTATAGACACTAAACAGATGCATATCAAATCAAAGCAGACATTGTATTGTAAAGTGTGCTAGATATACATGTTTATATAAAACAGATGAGTATGTTGCCAAGGAGATGAGAGTAGGCCAGGGTAAGCAGAGCACATAGATGATGTCGGACACCATAAGCAAGTTCTACATGATTAGGAGCCAGAGTAAGATAGCGGTACCTGTTGTAATACTGTCTTTGAAAGGCACTTCAATAAAGAGAAAACAAAGCAGTGTTTAGGGGGGAGGTTTTTGTCTTTATTTTTGTTTATACATTTATCAAATAATTCAGATTTGATTTCAGAATAAGGTAACAATATATGTTTACAAAACATTTTGAAATATTGAATTATGTACATATGAATGCTTTTCAAATCATTTTATGACTTTATGAATACTATTTGTCAGTATCTATAGATTTTGTAAAAGATTGCCTGGGTATTAGTTTATATTACTCAAAGCAGATTTTTGTAGAAGAAGCAAAAGTTATATTTGTGTGTTCAAGAAGATTGTCAAAGAGCAATTCCACTGGGAAACCATGCTCAATAGGAAATACATTTGTTTTTAGCCAGGCTCATTGCGTAAGCAATGGCCAGGCTATAGCTATGGTGCACAGTTCCGGATGTTGACTGAACAACCGTTGAAATCATTCTTCGCACAAAAATGTAGATCCAACTTGAAGAAGAACATATAAAGTATAGCTTGTCAGTTTACATCTGATACATTTAACATCACATGGTAATTTTCTTTTTCGTAACAGACTAAATACTTTGAGTTTGCAATGTGAAGTTGCTGAGCGGTGGAAAACATTGTTTACACTAAAAGCATAGGCCATTCTAAAATTAAAGATTCTATTATCAAGCCTAGAGTACAGAATGTTGCAGAAATTGTTTGAAGAGAATGTACAACAGTTGATCTTAGTTGGGGTGTTAAACATCTGTCCCTCTCACAATTTACTACATTTGTTGTTTTAAATGTCATTAAATGACAATGAATCAGGCTAGCACCATGCCAACAAGGCTAGTGCCATGCCGACAGGTTGATAACCAAAGGTTACGAACAGCCTTTTTCAACTTTGACTGGTATTTCTTTAAAATGGACCAAAATGTTTGAATTTAAGTTCTGAGCTTGACCTACGTCAATTGACCTTGAATCAGATGGCATTCCCACAGGTTGATAATCAAGCTTTTCCATAATTTATTAATCGGCAAAGTTGGACCATTTAGAGTTTTCTAAAATCAAACTAAGGATCATGAATGAAATGAAGTTATTTGGCCTTGACTTTCACCAAATGACCTAGAATAAGTTCATGGCACCTTATCAGTTTAAAATTTGATCCCATGCATGTTATTTTTTTTAATAAAAATGTTTGGAGTGGACAAAAATCACAGACCGATATACAGACAGGTAAGTTGATTTCTACTGATCACCTCTATCCTTCAAACACTTTGCAGTGGTTTTAAAAAGTTAAAAGCTTCTCCTAGAGTTGTTAGTTTATGATGTAAATGATATAAGCATGACAACTGTGCTTAAACATTAACAAAGCCATAAACATACAGCAGTAAGACTTTTAAAATCTAACAAAAATAATATTTACATGATTCACTCAAATCTGTGTATGAAAATAAGTAAAATAAATCACAAAAAAAAAAGATCAAATTTATTTAAAATCTTTTTATTACGTAGTATTTTCAGCTAAAACACGACTCTAGATGTCTACTAATAAATTCATACATTCTAAAAATTTGATAAAATAAGTTCTTATCATAACTCCTACCTTCTTTTGCCTGTAAGGTGACTGCATTGCTTTCATGGTCTAGAGGACGAATCACAATATTCACATAATTAAACTGTCCCTGTAAACCAACAGAAAATTTGGTGTAATTAAATTATTCAAAAAAATATTTCTTTTCATATTTATGAAAATTGCTCTTTGAATTCTTTTCAACTAAAAATATTTGACTGATTTTCTAAGAAAAGGCTTTAAAAGTCAACAAAGACATGCAAAGTAGAGCATACCCTTGCACAAAATCATACATGCATTTCTACCAAGAAAGGGAAATCCTGAACCCAGTTGCACAAACCCAATTCAAGAACCAGATTCAGGTTGGCAGTTACAATAAAATTCAAAACATTTATTTATCAAAAAACATTAATGAGTAAAATACATGACCCCCAAAAATTAGGAAAGGGCAATGAAGTTCCAATATTAACAGAAAACATTAGAGAGCAAAATACATGACCTCGAAAGCTCACAAAAAAGAGAGATAAGCTTGACCCTGATTAAAACGATTTTCCAAATGCTGATACTTAGTGCTACTAATCAGTAATACTGTGAGTCACCTTTATGATCCCAATCCTGTAGTCCTCGTTGCTGTCGTTATACACTATGGTCACGTAGTCATTTCCTATGTGTAGTTTCTTGGCGTTACAGTTAGGGTCGCTATCTCTGTTTGGCATCAGGGTGGCCACATGAAATATTACTGAAATCAAACAACATAAAAATTCTAAAAACTCATAATATTTCTTTAAAGTAGAACAACACATGGAAATTAACTCCTGTATATAAATTAATGCATACAAAGATATCACTGGCACATAAACATGCATGTACATGTAGTACAAGTACCTATCACCAAATTGTTATAATTCAACAATATCTCAAATAAACTGCATATTTTTACACATACATGTACATGTAGGTGCGACTATAGAAATGTTTTGATTTATTAGGGAATTACTTACAAAATCATGTTAATAACTTACTATATATTGTTCAAAAAATGAAATACATGTACATGTATATCATGAGAATGGAAACACAATAAAGCATTCTAAACTGAACTTCCCCTTCTGAATTTAACCCCCCATAACACTGGGTCATACCATGCATGGATTCATCCTGCCAGCTGTAAGCAAACTGACCGTCCTTGCCCTGGCAGTCCAGACCTCCTATATAGACCCGGTCAGGGTTACAGTCAGACAGACGAAGGAGCTGACCCAGACCCTGGACAAAGGCTGCATAACGCTCCGACCCATACTGGTTAGACAGAATACCTTTCTCGTCTTTTGTCTACAAGCGTTCATATATACATTCTTACATACACACAAATACAGGTATGAAATGAAGAAACATGAAGCAGATTCAAACCAGTCAGAAACTCCTTCATGATATGGCATCAGAGAATATGCTGTACTTTACCTGCCTAGGTCCAACATAGATGACACCTATTTTATGAGTCTCATAGGGATGAATGTGGTCCAACATCTTCAAAGCTCGAGTGGTGGTCTACAAAAATATTGCTGTTTTACTAATACAGTACATCTGATTACAATGAGTCAAAGATTGCCCAAGTTTTAGGAATTTAAACAGACATCATATACATTCTATTAAGCTTACTAAACATTTGTATTTTTGAACCAGAAAAATTCATTTTAAAAATCTAATTATTCTGAATCCATGGACAAAAATTAGCACATCAGATCAACTGAAAAACACCACTTACATCGTTTTGTGGTATGACCAGTGGGCCAGATGAATTGTTGGTAGCTGAACTAAAGACTCCATCATAATACAGCTGTAGAAACACAAAGCTGGGATTGATGCCTCCCTTCCCCAACTCTTTGCCGCCTGACCCCCCAGACTTCAGTCCATCCCTAGCGGACTGGACCACAGAAATGGTGTGACCTCTCATCTTCCTGAAGTCGGGTAGCTCTTTCACCTCATCATGCAGTGACGAGGATTCGGAGCTGGGGGAGGGGCTGGCAGGGGAGACGATCTGGTTCTGTGTGGGGTGGGGGTGGTCAGTCTGGAGGGGTAGATCCTGTGGGTGCTGAAGTTTAGAAGACAGCATGGAAGTCTCAGGCTTGTCCTGAGTTATCTCCTCTTTCCTTTCAGCTATTTGCAGGTTGTCAATCATCACTATTTCTGACTGACTATCCCGTGGGTCCAGGTTTTCTCCACTTGAGCTCAGCAGGGAGGGAGAGGAGTTACTGCGCTGAAGGGATGTGAACTTCAACTGCTCCTTGCTTATTGAAGGAGGGGGAATGGCCAGGCCATTGGGATCGGATTCTTCTCTCTGAATAAAATGTATATACTAACATAAAATACAATAATTAATAAATGAATTCTAATTGACTGGAAAGCAGGTAAGGTTATTTCTGTAAATCTGAATGGTTATGACACAACGCACTGCAGGTAAAAAAACATCCATATCCTAATGTTACACTAACAATGATGTTAAAACATTAAATCATGTGTCTGGATAGGAATAAATCATTCCTTTTTGTAACAATTCTACAAAGAAAGGATCCAAATTGCTGAATATCTGATACTAGTAACTAAAATTACTGGCAATGGTAATCTATTTCCTGATATATTTTATCCTAATTAATTTCGATCTTTACACGTTGAAAACTAATAATTATCTTCTATTACCTTCTTCTCTTCCTCTGTCATTCTTTTGGTGTGACCTGGAGATAAAAACAAATTTTTAATCTTAATCATTTCATAATACAACGTCACATTTTATGTTGAATTTTCATGCATTATTACAACAATTTGTTTTAAATCATTTTTATTCAAATATTTACAATGGCATTAAAATATATGTACAAAAAAATACACTTTTGTTTGCCGTTTAATTGCACTTTTACAAATGATATTCCAGATGATTGATATTTTCATATTTACAAAGTGTATTCCCTTTTAGGGCAGACTTTGGTGATACATGTACATATTTCAACACTAAGTCAATCTAGTGATAAGCATTCTTTTTTAAAAAGCAAATGATATGTACATGTACAAAGTCATAAAAATAAGCTGTATAAAATAATGTTGAAGAATAGAAAACAATGAGATAAGTGGAATTTGTTAAGCTAAAAAGTTTGACATTTATTTGGAAAACACAGTAGAAATCAATGTAATATAGCATATCAGTGATTGTGGTAAGTCACATGGAAATGAACACAGGAAAGGCAATACAGTGTTAGTGCTGAAGGTTAAGCATTCCCTCTACCTACCATCATCCGAGTCATCCTCAATACTAATCCTGATAGAATTAGTACTGCACAGGTCTACAATAGTTACAATACACACATATCTGATTACTGGACGCAACACAATTGGTACCACACACATGTACACATTTCTAATCTATACTTCTAAACAAATGTACATGTAGATGTATTACTCCTACACAGAAGAGTCTCCTCTGAAGTCATACATTCTTGATTTACAAGTATAGTGTGCTATGTTAAAAGTATCTTGCCTTGAACCTCTTGTAAGCTGACATGGAGTAATACATGTACATACACACATATATAATTATGAACACAAATACTAAATGCATATACATATGTATATACTGTTTCTAATGGTAACACAGCATGTCTAGAGAGGTAGCAACATGCAAGTAGAGGTATCATCAGAGATTGAGGAAAAGCATTTACATACATGTATCATAATGTCTAGCAAATACTTATTTATCTACAATTCAAGCCACAATTATATGATATTCTACATGTATTTCTAAAAATTCTAAACATCCTTTAAAATCTGTAAGAAATCTTAATTAGAGGAATTAAAATTACTTGAAAACTCAATTAGGTGTTTGATAGGTACTCAAATATACATGCATCTTTGAATTTTTTATCTTGAATTTCTAATTCCTTATTCATAGAAAATATACCATGTACCCATATCGTTTCACATGCCCATAGCATACCCTTAAACACAAAGGAATTACCTCCATCTTGACTGTGGTCTGATGGGAAATGTTGGTCATACAGAGACTCATACTCTGCTTCCCCAATGCTTCCACTCTCTATGCGGCTGTGCAGACTTTCCAGGTCAGGCTCCTTCTTCTGAACTGATGCAAATAACATGGTAATGTCTGGGGCCTGGGACTCCTAACAGATGGCAAAATAAAGTTAGCAGGATTCATGTTGTGGTAAAATTTTACATGTATTTGCTAAAAGGCATTTCAATTCATAAAGATAATCACAAGGACTTACATTCTATCTACTGTCAAAGTTATAAAAATGTCAGTTAAATGCATTAAAGAACTTTTAAATAACTTCTATTTCATTTCAAATCATAGTACAAAATTTGAGTTATTACCTGCATGGATGTGTGAGATGGGTCATTTTCAATGCGCATCATCCAGGCCACATTGCCACTTGGGCCTCGAATGAAGATCTCTGCCCATACAGTGCACCAACAGGAACACGTATTGTTCTGAAACACTCTGCCATCAGAGGTATGCTTCTTCTGTATACCTAAAATAGAAGTTGAATGTTTTTATTTCAAATCAGTTTTCTCATATGAGGTCTACTAGGAATACCGGTACCCATAAATGGAGTGCACTTGTAAAAATGAGCATCCCATATAGTATTTTATGTACAAGTATTTCAATACCATGGAATCATTTAAATTATTGGAGGAAAATTTTCATGGATAATGAACTTTTTAATGGTTCAAGGGGATGAGGTTCAATGGATTCACTTGTCTATAAAGATTGCATTTCATTATTGATTTGGGAATGATCACTACAATGTTTAGTTAGAAATGTTAGGATGACTTTTTAAAAATATTTGGGGACAAGGAAAGAAGTCCTTACCTATAAGGAAGGCCTCCATAGCCTCTGTCTCTAGTCCAAGTTTTGTGGGGGTGTGGTCCGAGAGAGAGGACCCTGTCTGGACACCCACCTCATGCTCCGGGGTACTCCCTGGACTGCTCATCATGTCATCAAACGACATCCTTGGCTGAATGCCAATATCATCAGTACTGGCCTTGCTCTCTATAGTCGAAGCACTGCGAGTAACAAATGCAGACTTGTGGCGCCTCCTAGTGGAGGTGGAAGGTGGTGCCGGTTTTGGTTCTGGTGGCTCTCCATTGTTCTGGTAGAGAGCAAGACATTTGTCACACAGCCCTGCATTGTTGGACTTGTTTCCTCCACCACCACTTGTTGTTATGGTCACAACCTTATTTCCAAGCAGCCATGTTTGAGACTGACCATTAGCTAACAAAAACTCTGCTACTGGTGATCTACAACAGATGCCACAAGGTATTAAAAATCTACATACTCATTACTGTTATATCTTTATTTTTTTAATTTTCTGCAATATAATTCTCCCTCACCCACTCCAATAAAAACTGACCATTTGTATCATACACTCATCATTCATAACATTTGTACATTCTTTACTATTCATATTCATATAATACTGTCAAACTGTATAACTCATGGTTCAAAGCAATAAATCTTGAAACATTTATCAGAAGATACATGTAAAACCCATTGTTAAGGTTCAGCATCCATAGAAACTTCCTCTTACCTTGCTGGGATGGCACTGTAATTGCCGTAAGTGTAGCGAGACATGACGTCTAGACAGGTCTCCGTCAGTTCGTGGTGGTACTGGGACAGCTTGTTGTCAACAGGTGCCTGGAAGTTCTGGCGGGAAATGGCCGACCCTGAGTACATCCTCTTGCGGCTGTAGATGAAATCCTCAACATCAGGTACATGTGTAAACAGAATGCAGGACTTCGCCTACCAATCAATCTTGTAAATACAGCTGTACTTTTTTTCAGAGAAAAAAATACATAATACAAGGTTTCTCTGATATCAAATATACAAGACTGACAGATTGGCGACGTCCTGTGAAACAGATAGACCTGATGAGAATTTGAGTCTCATAAAGTAATCAGAAGTGCAGTTCAATAATAGAATCATTACATAAATTTGATGTACAAGTACACCTGTTTTAGGACTTGAAGCTTACTTTCTATATGCCGCCTCGTTGAAGCTGTTGGATCGACTACGGTCACTGGAATCTTGGTTTTGATTCTGCTGCTGCTGTTGCTGCTGATGAATAATAGCGTTCTCTTCAAACTGTTGTATGATGTTGGCTTGTAAACCCTGAAGAAATACAGGATGAAGCTTGTTGTAAGCGACACACTAAATGGAGTTTCAACATGACAGATTAAATCTGACAAGTCAAATAGACTAAGTGTTAATTTAGTTTTTCTCATTGATGATTTGAGTTGAACAGATTTTATTTTAAAGTAATCTTTTTTTCTTTTAATTTTAACCCATTCATCTTTAAAGGTCTGAAACTTTGTTTTAATTACTTATATACATGCAAATTGTGAATATACTCTTTTCCTGGCTATTTATGTAGTCTAATTACCTTTTGGATAAACTTGACAAAGCTTTTTCTGAAGGGAAGACGGCATCTCATAAACCAGATAGCTATAACATGGTGGGCCAGAGACACAGTGTAATGGCTAAACCTGCAAAAAAGTTCCAAAAAAGTATGTTTAATACCTGAGCATCAAAGATAAGTATTTTGATCGCTTCATCTTTAGTTTAAGTAATTGACATGGTGTACAGTGAGGATGACTTACTTGAAGGGGTTGGTGTAGGGCAGGGCTATAGCAAACACACTGCGATACTCTTCTTCCACAAAATTAGCATACATGCGTGGTAGTCTTACAATACCTGTGTATCAACAAGGTAATTAATCATCTTTGATTAAGGTAAACTGTATTTGTTTAAATTCTATATTTGCACAAAGGCTCAAAAGAATCTGCTGATTTTCTTTAGTAATTGCAAGTGTTTAAAGTCTGTTCATTTTTTGTAGTGATTACGGTATGCTGTCTGTTTATATTAGCAGTGTTAACGGTGTCCCCCCTTACTTGATAGGAACGCCAGTACGGGAATGGCCATGTGGACGGTGGCGGAGATTCTGGACAGCTGCAGCAGCACTGAGGGGAGGAGACGCATCATCACCTCCTGCATCTCCAGGGTACAGATCCTCAGTGAGTTGGTGCAGGTCTTGGCACACTTTGACACCAGTCCGAACTCCAAGCACTTTATCATCTCCATCTGTTTGATGCACAAATAGACTCATGTTATACAAACAGAATAGACACTTTTGTATTGCATATACAGTCAAACCTTGTTGTCTCAAATTTAACATAGAAATCAAATTAATTTGAGATATCCAAGGATCTGCAGTAGATACCAAAGCTTAACTGTATATCTAATTTATATGAATGTGATTTTTCTTCTTTTTCAACTAGGAAAAGTTTAGCCAAAGTTGTGTTTATAGAGAGATCATTTCCACAAAAGAAAGCTTTGAACAAAATGCCTCCTCCTTCCCCTGCCTTCACTTACCGCTCTATTTCTGTCCAGATATTTGTGATAGGAAACCATAGAGGCCAGCACTGGGAATACAAAGGTGTGGAAGTCAGACCGAGTGAATCTACCTGATGGCGTTCCATGAAGCTTCTCAGGGAAATTCAGCTGTCTGTCATTAACCTGTAGGAATATTGGGAAAAAATTATTTTGAATATTCCTATCACAGTCAAAACAATGACTGACACCCTCAAAAATACATTATGAAAATTGTTAAGTTTTAAACTTGTATGTTGAAATAGCCAGATTTAGCTCAGTAACGGACACCGCTGTAGAAGTTTGAAGAAAATGAGATTATTTGGACAAGTTTCACAGTAAACATATCAATTAACAATGAAGTTTTTTATTTCTATATCTATTGTTTTGACGTACCATGGCACAGAGTTGATGGCAGAGGGAGTTGATGAGGTCATGCTTGGCTGACAGTATGAGGGTTTTGTTCTGGAGGAGGAGGGGCAGGTTGACCAGCACGCGCTCCAACACCTCCCAGTCCTTGTCCTGAAAACAACAGGTACAATTCCACTTTGTATTACAGGTATGTTAAATTGTACACTTTTCCATAATTATAAATTTACCTCCTAATAATTCAGAGCACCATCTTGTAAAAGGGTTCAATAACCCTCGACACATGTGGTTTAAACCAACATTTTAACCTTAACAAACATACAAACACTCATGTCTGAATTTCGCTGTACTTACATTTTCTAAACAGGACAAGAAAAGACTAAACGACTTTTTATAGTCCAGGTAGGCGGACTCTGACCACATGAATGCCACAGTGTCGGTGGTTATGGAGTTGTTCTCCTCTTCTTCCATTTCACTGAAGTTTGGTTGTCTACAATGAACCAAAAATATGTTTTCGCACTTGTACATGATTTAGCAGCTCTGCTTGATGCTATAACTTTTTATGAATAATTACTTTCAAGCTTGGCATAATCTTATATATATGAATGTACACTTTGTACTTAAAGACATTCAAGAAATTTTGAAAAAAGAACATTGATTGAGCAAACTCTTTTATCAAAATTTTGTGTGCTGCAAGATAAGGTGGATGTAAGGTTTTTATTATACTACTTAATTTTGTTTAGGTACCGGTACATGTACTCTACTATTTTTAGTTCATTTAAAAAGCTGCATACAATATAATCATTAAAATTAAACCTGCATTCATGAAAATTATTTCAAAATGAATTACTTGCAGCTTTTTTTTTTCTCGATTCTTTGTCTTTAACTGATCTTAACAATGACATATTATATATGTACTGATGTTTATCTTACACTTCTGCACAGCTGAGGTAAGGACTAAATGCTAAGTGGGCATCTACATTCTTGTCCATGAATCCAAGTCTGTACAGATTGTCAGCTCTCATGTAGAGCAGCACTTCTACAACCTGTTCAAAAACACACAAAAAAACTTTACTTAAGAGCTATCAAACCATTCCTGAGAGATCAAGGCCTAAAAGTTAAATTTTAAATTCTACTAAATTAAATTCTGTTTGAAATTTGGTTTTTAAAATCCTACCAAACATAACAAGAGATACTTACGTTTTTCCTGATCTGAACTGCAGTGTGGCTCAGGAAGTTTTTGGGCTCTGTGTACTGGTGCTTCATGTGTAGCAGCAACAGGTCGTAGATCTTTAAGCAATGGCTGGGAGGGTCAGTGTATAATTTTTGCTACAAGACAAACAAGCAATAGCCAATCAAAGATCACCTGTCATGAAAACTTTGAGAATTTTTTATGTTTTTGATAAAATCTTCCAAATAACCATGCAATGCTAGGACCACATTCCAAATCTAGATCTTGAGATGCCATGAATAAAACCCCCAGAGGAGTAATTACATGTAGATACAAGTATTTTTTTTATTCAGAGGCCAATGGGTAAATGTACACTTATTTAACTTGATCAATGAATTAATTGTGTTTATGATCTTGACATATATTAATTCTATATTATTGATTGGCCATGTTATCCAAGTTTAACATGAGTAAATATTCAAATAGAAATGTAAACACTGATAGTACTAATGCTAAAACATATTTGTACACACATACAGAAAACATCATAAACATTTTGAGTGCTTAGAAAATTCATTCACAAAATTTACACCATCCATTTGGTCATATTGGCCTGTGAACTTTTCTGCTTTCCCTCACCTTGAAGAGTTCCACCAGTCCCAACATGGCTGTCTTCACGTCCTCCAGCTGGTGTTCCTCTAGCTGATGTATGACCTCTGACCCTTCCACCTTTGGATAGGGCGAAGCAAGGTGAGCTGACAGGGGCCGGTTGATCAACTGAAAAAAAATTCAAATAAACCATGAAATTATGGCATAGTGATAGTTAAAATAGAATACAAATTTAATTTACAATGTATGTGCAAAACCACATGCATTACACATAAACCTTAACATCATTCATCTAGATAACTGCTGAGTTTGGTTATTTTTTTTAAAACCTTTTGAAAAACATGTATTTTCTATACACTGCCCCAAAAGAGCAGGAAACTTAATTTCTAAATATAACCTTTTCTATGATTGCCATGATCTCCACAAAGCAAGATGGGGTACATCCATTAGCCAGCAACAGCAACATGTCTGCTGCTACCTTCCTGACTTGAGGGTCAGGGTCAGCCTCTATATGGCACAGGTGGGGCAACACAACTCTGTTGATCAAAACATCCTACAAAAGACATCACAGGAATAAGCACTAAGAAATCTATACTCTAAGTACAGTACTGGTATGTTTATACTGCAAGTCGTTTTAATTTCACAGTGTTAAAATTTCACAATTTCTCAAAAAGTACCAATCGGGATGGTTTTGTAATTTCCCGAATATAATGCAGTGCAATGGTCACAGTATAAGAACTGAAAGGTTTTTGGAAACTAATGATAAGATTCATGATGGATTATTTGTCAATCTACAGTATACCGTAAAGTATCGTGTATAATACGCACTCGTGTATAATACGCACCCCCAAAGTTGACCAAAAAATGGCAAAAAACCCCCAGCAGGTCCCATGTATAATACGCACCCAAAAAATGGCGAAATCAACGGCCGCCATTTCCCCCCAAAACTATCGATGTTTCATGATAATTTTATAATCCATACGCAATTTCTGTAATTTTGTGATCGGAACATAGCTCAGACAATGAAAATCGACGGCCGCCATTTTTCCAAATAACTATCGATGTTTAATGATAATTTTAGATCAGATTGTAAAATGAAATTTTTATTAACTGAAGTCTAAGTAAGGTATCAATCATTATGAATTCACTTACAACTTCCACTATTTTAATATAGATAACCTTTTCTCTAAACCGGCTGATTTATAAAGCATCACTTTTAAAACTCAAATACATGTACATATAGTACTCTTCATATACATGTAACAAGAATTGTTATCTAAATCCTTCCAAAACAAATTCTCACCTCATGAATGTGTTTGTTGATGCTGAGAACCAGGTTTAGTTTATCCAGGACCTTCACTCGTATCTGAGTCCTGGTTTCATTCCTGTACACACAAAAATTAACTTGACATAAAACCCCAACTAGATGCAAGCAGATAATGAATATAGATAACTACCAAGAATAAAACAGCAAGAATAAATGGGACTTACTTAAAGTATTTCTCCAGCAGCTGATGCAGGTGGGTGACCCAGTTTTCTTTGGAAGGGTTGATTTGTTGTGCTTGATGTTCTATCAGTAAGGACACAGAACTCTCCTGTCAAAGGTGAAATAATTCATAAACATTGATATATAGTACATTTCTTTTTCATTTTGTGCATTTGATACTAGAATGACTGAAAATCTTAAACTTCCCAATTAATATGACATCAAAAACACCTGGCCAAACTAAACAATAATTTTTATCACATTTCATAGGTAAATACACTGTATATGTACAGACATATTTTAAAAATACTGTCATGTAACCAAGATTCTTACCGGTCTCTTGTTGGCACACATTTCAATGATTTTAAAGAATCGGGTGATACAGCCAGAGAACTGCCCTTGGGCGTGGAGCTGCTCAATGTTTGTCAGAATGTCATGGAGGTCGGCCTGAAGCCGGGGGTCATGGGATGGTTGAGCAAATATCGGATTCTGCAGAAGAAAAATAATATCTGGTAAACGCTACTGACTAAAAATTTAGCAGTGGATGCACATGTACAGAAAAAAAATTAATCAATTTCAACATTAAAAACCTATAGATTTCATAACCTCTTTCACATTCATTAAATTAAGATTTTAACGTAAACATGCAAATTTTGATTTAACGATCTTTTTCACATCAAATAAATCCATGAGCATATGTTTATGCAGTAGATTTCAATGTACACGCATGATCTTTCTGCTGAGAGCCTAGCGTACCTCTGTCAGTTTGAGCAGCCTCTCCAGTATGTCCAACACAATGTGCCAGGTGACAAGCTGAAGGTCCTTGCCGTACTTACGGACCAGTCGCTGTATGTTCAGCACCACCTCGTGGGCCACAATAAAGCTGTTTGTGTGCAGCACCTGTTAATCAAGGCATAAGGACTTTCACTATGTCAGTAAAAAGGATCATTTCATTTTCTGTTTTAAAATTAGACAGCAGTCATCTTTTTCAAATTTTTGCCTAATTGTGAAAAGTCAATGAAAGGATAAAGAAATAGCCATTTCAAATAAACAATCATAGATCCTTATGTCAACAACTAAATGAAAGAATAATGAGCTTGCAGTTTTTGTTCAGTATGCCTGGTACATGACTACAGGTATGATATATACTGGTGTATTTAGGTCTTAC
The DNA here is from genome assembly GCA_016163765.1 of Magallana hongkongensis. Taxonomy (NCBI): domain Eukaryota; kingdom Metazoa; phylum Mollusca; class Bivalvia; order Ostreida; family Ostreidae; genus Magallana; species Magallana hongkongensis. The sequence continues at coordinate 23,710,291 of WFKH01007768.1, forward strand.
CTGTAAGAAGGATGGCAGCACAGAGGAGAAGGTGTGCCTGAGGGTGGGGACCTTTCTGTAGCCCCACAGGGCCATGCCCACAAAGTACACCACCCCCCTCAGTAGCTCCTGGTCCTGAACATTTCTACAATTTGAAATTTCAAATTTACTGTATTTTCTACCATTTCAGTAACGAATTATATAATATGTAAATCAGAATTTACATGAAAGAACGCAAAAAATGACTAACTTGACATCTTGCATCATACAGCACATGTTGTAAATACTGCTGTGTCCAAGATGTGTGCCAAGTAACTTTCTCATTAACTGAAACAGATGAGACACAGATATACCAGTGCACACTGGAAAAAAGTGTACAACACTTTCATGTAACATCAATACATATACATGTAAGTACACAATTGTTAAGATAGATTCTCTATCAAATGAAATATAAAAGTAATATCAGTAACTGCCTAATTACACTAAGTGATATCAACAATATCAGTAACAGACTAAGTACAAGTAATATAAGTGATATCAGTTACAGCCTAAGTGATATCAGTAACAGTCTAATTACAAGTGATATCAGTAACAGTCTAGTTACAATGGATATAAGTAACAGTCTAATTACAAAGGATATCAGTAACGGCCTAATTACAAGACTATAAGTTACAGCCTATTAATTACAAGTGATATCAGTGATAAAAGCCTACCTCCCAGCTGGCTTCGGAGAACTTGGAGATGTTGACCGTGTGACAGAGAGCAGAGATAAAGCTGACCAAGCACTCTGTGGGCAGGTAACTGTAGCACAGAACTACATCAAGGACATCTAAACACAGCTACAATCAAACAGAGAGAATTTATAGAATAAATGTCATTAATCTGTAACAAAATGGCAAGAAGTCATCAAAGAAATATAATTTACAATTAAATGACAAGAATTTATTAAAAATTATCACATTAGATAAGAATTAATGACAACTTACACATATTTTCAAAATATTGGTAATATAAATGTTCTGATGGTTCAAATCACAAAACACAGTTAAAGATATTCAAAGTTTAAATATTTAAACAAGTTACAACTCTAGGATATTGTCAATGCGACAGTTTTGCTTCTTTTTTTCAGTCTTATAACATGTGAATGTATTGTGGTAAGTAAAATTGTTAATTCTTTAATTAGTAAATTATAATTTACATTTTTTTCCATAGTTAATCTTTTTCTAAAGTGTATATAACTGAAAAATCAATACATGCTAATTTTTAAGTATATGTCAGGATGACATTACTTTAAAAAGTAATGCTAAAAAAAGCTTAATAAACTGCTAACTAAAGATAGTGTTTTGACCGAAAATACTACATTATTTTTGTATGTTACACATAAATCCTTACTGTCACATCCTCTTCAGGTCTTCTTCTGTTTAACAAAACACATGTGTTCCTATTGATAGGAAACAACAGTCATTATTTCAGCAAAAATAAGATCATCAATCAGTTTATTGGTTTGTTAAAATTATCTTTGTTTTAAGTATACATGGTGAATAATTTTTTTTTGTTGAAAATCAAATATCTTAAATGATTTAAACCTCCACAAACAAATGAATTTTAAGGAAATACATACATGTATATATCTTTAAAATCATGAATTGAGACTACTGGATAGCAACATGTCTTCATGTATTTTTTTATTTTCAATAGAAATTGTAAGAGTTCTCTCTCTTATCTATGACAAAACAGAGAATGAGTCATCATCAGCAGACTGATCAATACACACAAAACATTTGTAAGTACAAGTACTATGTACAGTCCTTACTTGACCAGTCCTGCCACCACCTCCTCATCCAAGTATGCAGCATTGTACTTTATAACGTGGACCAAGAGTTTCAGAAATTCCCCAAGTTTCTCTGTATTGACAACAGACGGCATCCATTCCAACAGAAAGGGACCTGAAATATAAATTATATATTATGAAAGCAAGTGTTTGAGAGGTAAAAGAAACTCAGACATCATATATGAAGTATTCACGGAAAGTACAAATACCTGCTGATTCTTCAAATTCTTGCAAATTTTTCCCATTTTCACTTAAAACTTTGAACAGTGCTATTCTGTAAGAGAGAATTGACTTTAAAAGCAACTTTCAACAGTAACCAATCACACAATTACATCTTGAGCATCTTTTAAATTTTTTGATGTCACTAACTCATAAAACTGCAATAAAGTTTAAGTTTTGACCGATATGTACCTGTAAGGTAAGTCACATGGTACATTCAGCTGTCTGACAACTCGAAAGAAATGAGCTCTCAATATGCCTAGGTATTGAAGCTGTCAACAAAAAACCATATGTATACACTGTTTTTAAAGAGATAATGCAGAATGGATTTAAGCAGAATCTTTACTTAGTACTGGTACACCTGTCTTACCTGTCCTTCGACGAGGCACTGAATGAAATGGAGAGCTGTGTGGCGGTTTTCTGCTTTCACTGATTGATCCAGTAGGTCTTTGACACTGAGCCATAATGCCTCTATAGCATTCTGTTAATTTAAAAGAAAAATAGAGTGGAGACAGAACTTTTTGCATTAATTTTCATTCTCTTGTATAAAGTTAATTGAATTACTGTATTATATATATGGGATAGCATAGTATTTGAAATTAAATGTATGTATGATATAAAAGCATAGTGTTTGAATATTTATCTGAAAATATATCATTATGAATATATGTGTAGCTGCTACAGAAATACTAATGTGCAAGTCAAAAATGATGTAGAGCAGAAAAATGTTTTTGTTTTTTCCAGACACAATTTAATATAATAATTTGAGAAAACTGGAACACAGTAGGTACATATAATCACACTTTGCAATCAATGTACTGTGGTTTCACAAATATTTCTGGTTATCAATTTCTCACAACTTGAGAATATATAAGTATACTAAATTTGTAGACAACATGGTCCATTCAATAAAATTTGTTGACACATTTTTACTATTTAATTTCATGAAATGACTTAGCATCTAAATGCAGGAAAATTAGTGTTAAAAAAATATTGATGAAACCACAGTATAAGATCTAAAAAAAAATTGTAATGAGCATTATTAACCCTGACCTCTTCTAGTTTCTTTTGCTGTACAATGTCACATAATTCTCGTATTGTTTTCAGTCTGTTGTTTGCTGGACTCTCTGGACCAATATCCTGCAGGATTGTAAACAATTCAGTTGAGAGAAATAGTCAGATTAATGAATAAAGATTTTTTTTTTAAAGATTAGGGCCTATTATATATCAGCTGATATATAATATATATAGCATTTTCTCACTGAAAATGTAAAGTCAGCATATTTTGCATTTCTTTAAGAATCTTTGGTAAATTGTACAGACAAATCTTCTGTTTAAATACGCAGAATTAAAAAATGCAGATTGAAAAATTTAGAATCAATGAAAAAGAACATGGAGATTACATTACATGATGACGAAATTGTCGAATAATGAGATACGATATATAATGCATTTGCATACCTTTAATATCTCTGGAGTAAATAATAATTCCTTAGTCTGTGGACGATGAAATGATGCAGCATTAGTTCTCTCTTTGATGCCAAATAAATTCTTTAACTTGCTTTTAAAATTTTCCTCCTTTGCCATTTCATTATCTTCGCACCCCTCTTTTATCTCGAATTTGTTCAGTATCTTTTATACTAGGGACACCGATCCCGATGTTAATATGTAAATTTGGATAGGGGACCTTCACGTACATGTTCAATTTTGTCAATTTTGTGGGATGAATGCTTTTCACTTATTAAAAATAATTTTCGGATTAAATAATGATCAACATTGGGTTTTCAAATCATAAATTGAATTTTGACGTATGGATGCACTTTAAACATTTTTTGTATCCTGGCGTCATGGGTTTCCGATAGTCTAACACTAAACGATGTCTCTAATGACTGTCTCTTTAGTCAACAATTTTAAAACTATACCATTTTTAACCTCAGACATGGCATCGAAAATCGCCGATACTAAATCAACGAAAAATCGTCAGTATATACAGTTCTTAGATATAAGTAAACTTGATGCCGCATTTGACCATTAAAAATCAGCGTCATGTGTTTCCGATAGTATGATTCATCAGCAAATTTCTTCAATAATAATTAAAATAAACATGAAATATTAACCTTATAGATATATCTATAGATATGTTTTCAATTGTTTTTAAAGTTTTTATTTCAACTTAATTAAACGTTCTACAATACCATTATTTGTATGATTATACGTTACGTTTTAATTTAAGACGAAGCTTAATCTATAGCGCTCTTCGGCTTCGATTCTAAGAAAAACTTTACAAAGTCTCGTAATAATTTTAGCATGAAAATACGGCATCAGAAGTATATTTTAACCAAACGTTAAGCAAGTTGAAATATTGTTATATTCTAATTAAGATTTTAAGCAATTTTAATGACTTTTATTAAAGTAATAGTAAAAATTAGTATTTTGTTAGTCTCTTCAGTAATTGTGTGATTTAAATCTTTGCAAGCAGCATAACAAGAGTAGTGCAGATTTATAAAATCGAAAGGAGACTCCGTAGGTCCAGTGTCGTAAGTAATTAAGAAAATGACGTCATTTTGGAGAAAACTCACGCGACCAAAATAAACTATCGGAAACACATGACTATCGGAAACACATGACGGCACGATATTAGTCTTCTCATGTACGTTACAGTTAGAGTAAAATTAAAAATAAAGTTTAATATGTAACCGCTTAACGTATTCCATGATTTGATCGAAATCGGATAAAACCATAGGTTCTAAAATAAACAAAATAGTGCTGAAACAGCGTGAGTTTTTGTGTACAGTATTGATTTTTTAAATAGTACTAAGTGAAATCTTGTAAATATCGACCCGCATTTCAGTGGGAGGTACCTCTGCTGGTCCGCAAAGTTTACTTTTCCAATAAAACGTGAACTTGTCTGCGATGTTGAGTGAGTCATTTAGTGATACGGCAATAAATCTGATGACATAAATGAGGCGTTCACGAACCAGAAGGGTGAACGTTGCGTGTTCTTGTGCGAAATATTTATTTTTGATTCTAATACTAACAGGTAATTATGAAGCAAAATCAATCGAATATTTTTACAAAAATTAAATCAATTGGACATTGTTGTTCACATTCATACGGACAATAGAATTATAATTATATTTGTATTTAATAATTGCTACATAAAACCACCCGAAATTTCTTTTTTTTATTATCATTTTTTTTAAAATGTACTCAACCACCTGATGTTACATGTACATGTATATTGTCACTATCAAAAATAAAAAAAAAGATTTGGACATATATCGGGATTTATAAATCAACTGAGCGCTTATATCGGTAATAGATGGCAAACTCATACCTTAAGAGTTATAAGTTATACCTCATAGGTCCAATGAGCTTTGAGCCATATTTAATTTTCTGCAGTTGTATCAAATTTCGGATGGAAGCAAAAATATGAAAATATATATGCAGTATGATGGAGTGTATGAGGGGCTATCAAAAAGTACGTGGACTAACGCTATAAATTCAACATCAGCAAAGAAGATACACAAAAGAAATTAAGCATGCATGTACGTGTAGATAGACATAAGATACTAAAGGAGTATTGGACAACTCCGTATTGTGACACACTTTCTTTTGAAATATAAAAATCCTAATAAATTATAACTAAATAAATTATAACATGAATGTTTTTCATTGAAATTTTTTCACACTCACATCAAAAATAATAAACAAACAAACAAACAAAAAATAAAATAAAAATTTATTCTATCAACAAAGTATTTTTGGTTTTAAGGCGTTACCCTAGTCCATGAACTTTTTGATAACCCCTCGTTCTTTTTCGTGATCACATACGTAAAATAGTTCACATTATTCTGTATTAATTAAGATGCCGCTAAAGTGGGTTTTTTTTAATATGAACACCCTGTGGACTGATGAAGCTTGAAAAACGTAGCTAATTTCGCAACAAAAATTAAAACCCTTCTTTTTCATATCAAAACCAAGTTGTTATCAAATAAGTTAAATAATATAGATTTAATAGATTAATATTGAAAAAAAAACCCAAGTTCAATAGATATGATAAAAGGGCAGGATTGTATAGGGGTCTTTCAAGCTTTTTGAATATAAAATAATTGTTATTTTTATAGTTAGGATTTAAAAAAAAAAATCAAGACTGAAAAATCAACCACAAACCAAACTCTTTCATTAATGGTTAACACTGACATACAAATGTGGATTGACTCAATTGAAGAACTACGAGCACTGACGCTTAATTTCCGCCTACACTTTACGCCCGTATATATGAGATTCTGCCGAATATTCAAATCATGTTTTATTTATTGAGAAGTAGAGTTCATTACAAATTATTGATTTGAATACAAGATTCTAATTGAAACAATAAAATCTTCAGGATGATTTTTTAATCAAATACATGTAATTGGTCAAAGAAGATTTTGTTTGACATTATGGAAAGATGTTTTAAGATATTGTTTTGTTTTCCATCGTTCTATTGTAAAATGAGCACGTATAACCCATATTACGGAGTTATCTCTCTTTGTCAGACTTAATAATTCATATTTTATGAAATAAATTGTCTATGTAAATAAAGACAAAAGATTCTAATTAAACAACAATAAAAATGACTTTAAGGTAGGTGGCGAAACAGTGAGCAATTCTATCGTTTGTTGTTCTTTAAAGCACAATTAACAAGGAATCATAAAGATGATATCTCGCTGAAGAGGCGAGATCACTGACTTGTATAATGTATTGATTCACCATGACATGCATAAAAAAAACAAAGGTTCGTGCTCGTACCGTGCAAGATCTCTAATCAGCTCCGCCGCAATAAGAATGATATATTCACCCAAACAGCCTCTTTTTTATTTAACTAATCATGATGAAACACCGATATTAATGTCGGAGCACCTCGTCAACAGTACGCGTTCTGCTAGCCCTCAAATTATACGGAGTTGTCAGCCTTGAACTCTCAATGTTCTAGAGATCACAGGCTTTTGTTCGCGTAGATTTATTTTCAACATCTCTTTGTAGTTATGAACTCTATGCAAGTGGAATCGAAACCCGTCTTTGTAACGTAACTATTTCTGGGCTGCTAATTCGTCCATCGCCTTAAGAATGCCATCGGCTCCTCGGTGAACCGTCAATCACAAGGGAGATAACCTCCCATTAGCGTAGGTTTGGTTCCTATCTTATTCATCGCTTCCATCGACTAGCGCTTAATTTTCGCTAATCTGCATACCTTACAGACTATTGTTTTTCATTTTAATTCAACTGACTACGACAAAAATCAAAACAACCTAATCTGGGATAAATCATTATGTTATAAATAACCCCTTCGTCTGACATAAGGTCTTTCCCCTAGGGCTTCAAAGAGAAAAGAAATTTTCAGGGAGTAATTTAAGAAGTCCGAAGACATTTTCGTATTTAGTCAAACCACGCGCAGGGCAAACATGGAGTGGAGAAACGTATCTATTCTGGTGTTTACTCTGTTTGCGTTTATGATTGGGAACTTGTTTGGATTGGAAAACGCTGCAGATGCCGAAAGGCCACAGAAAAGCAAAAAGCAAGAAGCAAAAACAATAAAAAGGTCAATTGATGTAAGTATACAAGTTAAAACATCCATGATTCTTTATTTTTAAAAAAAATTTTTAAAAAATTTTGTATTTATTAATAAATCATCAACTGTAACGGTATTATGAATATGCAAGATTTATTTATTTATTTAATTTTATATTTATTTTATTTATTTGTCTATTTTTGATTTAGATTTAGTGATGAAACTCGTAATTGTTTTTGTAAATCTAAATTATTTTTCTTAATTTTCTTTCAAAGTTTGTGCAAGCAATATTACTTTTTATTTATCATTTTATTTATTTTAATAAGCATCATTTCCGAGGAAATTGACATTTTTATGTTACTCCATGTCTTATGAACGTTAGGGGTCAACTGATTACCAATTTTTTATTATGATTTTTTAAAACCATAAACAAGATATTAGAAAAGAATAAATTTTTTTTAATCCGTCTTTAAAATTTTATCTTTTCTAAATTACCCAACAGAGAGCTCTTTTCCCAGGAAGGTTAATATTTACTAGTAGATAGTCAAACTGCATTGCCATGACAATCCAGCTCTTGTCAATAATGAAATAAATGAAAATAGAATAAGTTTAACTAAAAATAAAATCAACCAAAATTAATTCCAAAAGTGTTTTATAAGTCATTCGATTCAGAGCATAATTCAATAAAAGCAAATTTTCAGTTTATTTATTCCTTAAAATTGAATTTTTGAAGAGGCTATTTTATAAAGTATGTTGCCCACTGATTTACAATTGTTAAGATCACTATTTGACCAACACTTGTTTAATATTATTTGTAATAATAAAGAAATTAGTAGATTTTATAAATTTTGTAAATTTAATCTAGTTTGAATAATTTTGTAAATAACTCAATAGGGAACTCTTTTCCCAGGAAGGTTAATATATACTAGTAGATACATGCAGTCGAACTGCATTGCCATGACAATCCAGCTCTTGTCAATATTGAAATAAATGAGGATAAGTTTAACTAAAAATAAAATAAACCAAAATTAATTCCAAAAGTATTTTATAAGTCATTCTATTCAGAACATAGTTCAATGAAAGCAAAGTTTCAGTTTATTTATTTAAAATTTAATTTAAAACAGTTTTTAAAAAGATGATAGATATAATTTAAAACGATGTAGAAATAAAATAGTTTAAAAATTATTAATGTATTTAGACTTTTAAAAATATTCATTAAAATTGAACTTTTCAAGAGGCTATGTTTTAAAGTATGTTGCCCACTGATTTACAATTGTTAAGAGCACTATCTGACCAACACCTGTTCAATTTTGTTTGTATAAATAAAGGAATTAGTATATTTTTATTTATTTTGTAAATAACTTTGAAATTATTTGATTCGGGTTCATAAAATGTAACACAGAATAATGCATCAACATATAGTGGACAAGTAAAAAGTGTCTTCGTATACATAGAAGTTAAAAAAGTTTATATATTCATATCTTATCTTAACTTATTTGATTTATTATTAATGTTCGTTAATATATTCTTACTCCTTTTTTTTTATTCTGGGAGGAGACGTGTTTAAAAGTCTGTATTAGACTAATACTATAGTTTACTTTATTTATAATTTTCATATTATCTTTTTCAGGATTTGGAGGGTTTTGATATGAATGCCTTTACTAGGTATTTTCCTCGTGCTCTCATTCCCAGTACACCTGCACCGGAAGAGGTCAATTGTTACATGGAAGTTGAAACTGTATGTAGACAATGAACTGTAGTATATCATAATAAAACAAAGAATTTTGAAAAATCATAAGGATCGGAAGGGTAAAACGTTGCTTTTTAACAATAAAATTCGTCTTAAATAGGAGAGAGAGAGAGAGAGAGAGAGAGAGAGAGAGAGAGAGAGAGAGAG
>WFKH01007768.1:23719783-23755855 GCA_016163765.1 Magallana hongkongensis
AGAGAGAGAGAGAGAGAGAGAGAGAGAGAGAGAGAGAGAGAGAGAGAATTTAATTTTCCTAAGATTCTGTATCATTCTTTGATGAGAAGTTACCAAAATATAATATATACGTAATATTTTTAAAGTTTCCTAAATAAAAGTCAGCTGCTGATCGAATAGAACAATATATGACCGAAACATAGATGATTAAATGTTTAATTCTTTGTTCTCATGTTATCAAAAAACAAAATATCATGAGATGCAAGATTTCGAACATAAAATCTATACCTTTGAATGTTTATTGATATATTTTATATGTACGAGGACTATCTAAATTTGCGCCCAATCTGTGACTTTTTGTCAATTATGATATTTTCAATCATGTATCTTTTAAAAATATTCTAAGTTTATACCAAATCATTCTTCGTTTTTGTCAGTCATGATATGTTCAAACCGTTTACATGTATCTTAAATAATGTCTTATATATATAAACACATCCTCTTGAATTGTTTCCTTTTTAGACTACACTCGTCGGAGGACGTTGCGTGAACATGGGGAGGTCCCCCATTCGCGCCTGTCAGTCTGGGATTCACACAGAAATCTACCACCCGCAGTGCATGGGTACCCAAGAGACACATAGTGCAACGCAGGTCTCTAGTGATTGAAATTATAGACTTTTTTCATGTATTAATGTTTTGTGAAACGAGATCCATTCCAAATAGGATTTACAGTACTTAAAATGTTTTCACTTAAGACGAATTTGAACTGACGTAAATACGTAAATCTAATCGCACAACTGTTTATTGTTTTTATATATTCTTTGTGTCTGTGTGTATAAAATTTCAAATAATTTTATTTTAATTTCTATTTTATATATAGTTTAAATTTATGCGAAAAACATCTACTATGGATAAAGTATATTTTGTGTGTACTTGAAAACAAGTGTTAAGCATCGAACAACTTAAAGAGACAGTGACTCAAAAATGGGTAAATTGAAGGGGGAAAAAATGATTTTTTAATTGGTTCTTGCAATTTTAAGTCACCATGCCTCTTTAAAAGATGCTACAAATGACAATCCTTTGGTTTTTATGATCTTAACGGAAAATGAGGTCAGTCTGTGCCATGGGTAACAACTTTTCGAAAGAGACCAAATCTAATAAAATAACACTATTCAGATTTAATACAATGGTTATATCCTCGTAATTCACTCATGATTCACACATAGTTAGCAGGTTCCCGTCAGTCCCAGAGCTATTGGCTTGTGACTTGTCAGAGTCTTCCCATAGGCACAGAATGTGTACCTGGAAAAGAGTATTTTTAAATACTTATGAATAAAACTGCAATTAAAAAATCGTATGAACGAAAAACCTCGTCCTTGTATATAAAAAAAACCGGAAGAGTAACCGCAAGGAAATTTGTTCTACATCGGGATTTGATCCTATAAGTAGAATAAATGTTAAAGTTTAATGCTACTCACATTCTCTGTTCCTCGGCGCTGAAAATGCTCATGCCCATTAGCTGCCAATCATCGGGATACGCCCACCCCGTCAGAACACTAGTGGTCTTGTCGTATTCCAGGGCGATGTTGGTCAGGGTTCCGATGTCGTTGGGTACTTTGATAAACTTGGAGATGATATGTCCTTTGGTATGTACCTCGTTGTCCCTATAAATGAAATGGTTGAGTTGAAATGAGAACAACATTTTTTATTGACTGCTTACGTCATCAGCTAGTGTTCAACGTACGTCATCAGTGGAATGTTGGCAGATCTGCCTTTGGTTCCTTGCAGGACTATGGTTATGACTCCATCCATGTTATTTCTACCAGTAATATTTACTTGGTAATGGAACTCTAAAACATAAACCTTGATTATAACACATCCACTTAATGTTTTTCGTATGTTTATTTAAATTACACACCTTCAGATTTTATTATGCCTCCAAGGACATAGACTACTAAAAAAATCAATGTCTATTATTCAGGACTAAAGTACCCCTAAAAGCCATGTATATATTAATCTTTATATTGAAATTACATGTTAATGCCAAAAAAGTAAAAAATCCTCTTTAATTTGAATCCTTTTCTGTTAAATCACCATTAAGTAAATCCGACAATAAAAATTAAAAAAAAAAACCATGAATATAAAAGGTTAAGATAGATATACACTGTCCCAAAATTGTGAGTTTCCATTGACTTTGAGTAAATTTAAAAAAAATAAATAAATATCAACAAGTTAGTTTACAGTATTTGATTTTTGACAACTCTACTAACCGCAAAATGGACTGATCGATGCAGTGTCAAGGTAAAAAGATCCCCGGGCGGAGAAGTTGTTAGAATTATATCCCATCTCCGAACATCCGGTTCCGGTACATGAGAGGCAATGTCCGGCGGCGTATTCGGAGCCACTGGTACAGGGGTAGGCAGTGTATGGACAATTATTGCTCACAGAGTCTGTGTACAAGATGTAAGATCTCTCGTGACTGCAGGCCACCGCTCCTTCCGCCGCTATCAAAAAAAAAAAAATGAACATCAGATCCTCCCGAAACATTTTATCGTGGGTTTGGACCATAATTACTGATATTTGCACTTTGAAAAGCTTTTTAAAGAAAGTTCAACAAAAGAAATTTGAATATTTCATATGTAACTCTGACAATCCAAATTTCACACCAATAATTTTAAGGAAGTGTCATACACTCACGCATCCACTTTAAATTTTATAAAATGACTACGAACATCCGGTTATTATTTTTGCTAGGAAGAATAAATCAGATATTATAGTCCTCTTTTAATTGGTTATGCAAGGTAAATTTTTAGCCAACACTTTAGTATCTGTTTATATATATATGACACATCAACTACTTGAATAAAAAAAAAAAACAAATTCAGAAAATAGGTATTTTTCTCTGAAATATTTTATGAACCCGTTTATTTTATTTTATTTAAGCAAATATCTAATAATTAATATAAATTATAACCAAACAGGTAGGGTGTTTTGTTCATAATTTGTTAAAATTACCAGACCTATATGACATTTTATCTGCTATCTAAGCCATCTACGCCGTGATCTCAATGTGATCTTAAAATTATTATATAAAAATATGGACATTCAAAGGTATGATTAAAAAACATCACTTTATAGTTAACTTATGAGCTGTTTAAATTAACTTAGAAATTAAAAAGAATTATTCCATCTAAAAATAAAAAAGGTTGTCACAGCCTTTAAAATTAGCTTATGGAATCATTTTTTTATTCAAATAAAATTTTTTAAAAAATATAAGATTTGGTTGACAAAATAATATAGGGTCATTGGGTTTTCCTTAATGATTATTGAAATTTAATTAAAACTTCACGTTAAAATTCTTTACTCAATTGCAATTATGTAGCTTCTGGTCTAATTTGATACCTAGGGTGTCTAACTGTGTGACAGCAGCCCAGACAGTGTGAGAAAGCTTTCCCATAAAATCTGCGTCACACCCCGGCTGGTGGACACCTCCGTTGGGGTAAAAATCGACGTGACCCATCTGTTGCATGGTACCGAACCCGAGCTGTAAAATGCTGGAGCCATCGGTGTGAATGACGTCAACGAAGGCTGCGTCACTAGGATCGAGTCTCACACGCACGTCTGTTCCCTGGAAGTAAGGATCGGCTGGATCGAGACCTACAGAAAAGTTGCAACCATACAGAAAAAATGTAAAACCTAAGTTATCTTTCTTGTGCTTGGCGTGCAAGTTAGTGAAGAAAATACGAGAATGCTAAGAACATGTGGACTCGATGAACAAGAAATGGTATATTTAGCCAAACACGAAATGTTAGTATCGATTAAAATTCTATTTACGTCCCAAATTGCGCCTTTTCCCATTCACCTGTCATTGAAATGGATTTTATAATCGAATTGAACCTGAGCAGAAATCAAAGTTGTTAAATTTAAAGCTAGACCGCAATATTTCATAAGAGCTGTCCAAAGAAGAGCTATTTTAAGTCCAATTTTTTTCTCCCATTAAAACCAATGAAGGTTAATTGGCTTTCATTTTGCTTTTCGGTGACCTCGGGTTGCTTATTAGTACCCCTTCACCCAATCATGCTTTTCAGACATGCTATGGTACATGGGAACCGTGACAGTGTTTATTTATTGATAAACATGGGCCTTTCGTAGACCAGAAGCAAAGACATTCTGTTTATTTTTTGTTTTAATAAGAAAGGCTATTCAAAAGCTTCCAAATTGATTCATCTAAGAATAGACGGGAAATGGTTTAATTAAAAGAATATTAAACTCTAGGAAAGTAAACACTAATGCCAGACGGCGACCTCGATTGCTGGTCGTAATGTGTGTACATCTCTGGATTTGTGATGCTCCTTTCCAATACATGACTGGATCATTAAAGAATCGCAAATAGACCAAGCCTTTCACACTCTAGAACCATGGTCAGACGGACCATTTTAATTGCTTCCATTTTCCAATAAGTGCCACAAAATCAACTTCTAACACAGGAAAAAGGTCAATTACGAGTCATTTGTATTTACACTATAATCAGGATTAATTAAACACAGGAATATTTATACTTAGTGTGCGGTTTTGATGATATTAGTTGTCAAAATTTTCCACAATTTTTTTTACAATTTTTATATTAGTCGTCGATATTTTTCTACAATTTTGTATTAGACGTCGAAATTTTTCTTCAATTTTTGTATAAATATAGACCATCTCCCTATTCACACAAGCAAATTTTAATGAAACTTAAAATTGGCATAGCTTTTTAAATTCTTAGGAGAGGGAGATTGTTTAGTTTGTTCTATTGAAGTCCTAATTCCGTTTCCAAAGTTTTTAAAGAATCCATGCATTTTAGTAGTTATTGGATGTTTTAAACGTCTTATTTAGAACATTTCGACTAATACTGCATTGAATATGTTTTAAAATGGTGATTCAAATAAATGTTCTTTACTAAAACAAGATGACTACACTTCGCGACATAGTTTGAGATAGAGAATGATGGAGATTTTAAACTATGGACTTCGTAATTGAAACAGTGAAAGGTTAAGTTTAAAATACATGTACAAATGCGAGCAATTACAGCATCTTAGAATCTACGAATCACGTTGACGAAGTAAGTTGCAAAGTTTTCTTTTACCTAACCATGGTTCCTCGTTTCCATATTCCAATTTTTAAAAAAAAACTTCAGAAAAGATCAGCTTCTGAAAACTGTGGTAATATTTTAAGATAAATACAGGAGGTGGTGCTAATATAGATGTTTGAGTTTGTTGAAACCATGTAAAAATAGCAATTATTCTTCTAAAAGATGAATGATATACAATCATTTGGACGTATTTTGGTAAATACTTAGTATGTTTTCAAATACACAATTTCTTTAATTTGCACTTTATAAGTAACATTACCAAAAATGTGCACCAAACAGCGAACTAGATTTAATATATTGTCTCGTCACAGAAAAACAATGGGTCTAATTCTACCTGATTTTCGTATAACTATGATTTTAAGAGATAAATTTGAATTTTGAAATCCTTATATTCTTTTAAAGATATTAATTACAATGTTTTATCATCTTTTTTATTTAATGTCTTAAGTCCATGTTATCATTTGTACTCTTTTTACGGAAAACAATGTATCACATCGGTCGATTGTTACTCCTTACTAGCGTTTTAAAAAATTCATAAAAGTTACCCGCTATACGAATAATCATATGACCTATTACAATGCCATGAAAATGATAAAAACCATGCAATAGCTACACAAACTCATTGCGCCGAAAACTGAATGTCTGTAATCAAAACTACTAATCAACTACTTTAATCAGTGGGTAACCGTTGCGACTTGAATTTGACTTACAGTGGCAGACTTTTTACAAAAGTGATACTCATAACGAATATGCCAAGTATGGTGGTCTTCTGGATCTAAAAAACAGTGTTCTGCTTCAAAGAGAAGGAAAGAGCACCTGTTGTTACTTCACTAGACCAAATTTAATATTAAAGAATGCATTGCAAATCTCCCCATCCCTTCAAAACGGACTTGACTATTGCGAAAACGTTCCCATTAAAGCTTAAACAAAACATGCAGGATATTACACGCACAAACTTATTAACATAAGGTTTTATTGCTAAACAGTCGTACAAAACGGATGCAGCATTGTTTTGCACTCTGTCATCTCGATATGCAATAAAAAGATTAGAAAATTTACCAAACAATCTGAGATAGTTGTATGCTGATCGTGATGGGCAAGTCATTCATAGGTTTGAGACTGACCTCTTTAGACTCAATTAGACGCACTGACACCGACGTGTTCATGAATAATTTCGCAAATTCTCTAGTGGAGACCATTTTCTTTCATTTTAAAGACTGCTTTGAAAAAACTCATCAAAGGATCATAAACGGGTGCAAAGACTTCAAAAGCATTATCCGATAAAACGCACAGCCGATTCCCCCAGAACGCATGATAAATGGTCTCCAAATCCTGCAACCCGCTTCCTCGTGAAAGCGATCAGTATTTAGGGTCATTATTAGCAAAAGTGCAGCTTTTTAAAATATTTTCCAGTAATTTGTGTATGTTTAATTGCTGCCTTGGTTAGAGGTCCCTGTCTCATGTTATTGAGAATTTCCTGCAAGACTCGAGTCCTTCCCGTGCTGAATCAGATAAGGATCCGGGGGCAAGTTTCCTTCTTGCTTTAATGGGGTCCCTAAATGCCTTCATTACGAAACATTCCTTTGTTTTTGCCGACTGTCATTGATGAAGGATGATTTACGTGTGTCGATAGAAAAATGTCCAACGAAGGGATATTATATTTCCTCTTGAAGCAGTAGCAAACGTACGTACGAAAATCTCCTGTGTCCCACTACTATCGTATTGAAACTCAATTTTTAGTTGTAGTTCTATTTTTTGAACAAAATATCATCTGTAAATAGAAATTGCCAATCCCAAGTGTGAAAATATAGCAGACTGGTGTCCCTAAGGTTTAAGATTTGTCCTTTGCCCATTGACGTCAAGCATGTATGGCATTTATTTACCAAAGTGGTTTCGTGTACATAATAAACTTATTAATGAAACGCGACACTTGTGGTTGGAGGACAATTTAGAATTACTTTAATTTCTTAAACCTCTCTTGTTTCACCGATCAGGAAGGTGGTTAAAGCTAAGTATTCATACTTAGCGAATAATCTATACAAATACAGAACCGCTATTTAAAGACACCAGTTACGCAAGCTTATACAGTGGGTGCGTTCATAGTTCTACCAGTGGTACCAACTTTCAAATAACCATTGTTGCAGTTGGGTGACAATGGTACCAATTGTACCAATAAACCCTGAACAGTTTTGGCATACAAATGCTCTTGATTTTACCAATGTTACCAATGGGGGTCCAATGGAAACGTTGGTAAAATTGATTACAGTTTTGTAAACATGTCAAACAATAAACATCTTTTTACTGCCCAAATTATACAACAACAACATTTTTATCATATATTGCACCTCAATCATCATAGTTAGAGCGAAAATCGCTTTCCCAAAACCGGGATCTAATGTCTTGATTTTTGCCGCCATGTCTATAAATGAGTTGTGACGTCATTTACCAATACTTCCCACACTCTAGATCGTCTGCAGAAAAATATACCATTGGCAAAAAACATTGGTACCAATGACATGCCAATGGTAGTTAATTTTACCAACAGCAACTTTTGTCTACCAACGGCAGAACTATGAACGCACCCAAGATGTTTAGGAACACACAGTAACCCGGAATGCATCGTCTCTAGTTGTGATTTCCGGAGTATGGGTTATACTTGATACAGATGTCCGCATGCGTGCTCTCTGTCTTTGTGCAATGCTTGATATTAGGGAACAATGACCAACGAAAATATCGGTTTCAGCTTGGTAAAACGCATGAAATAAAATACGCGTGTTAAAATATTCAGTTTATAAGTCAAATACAAGACGGCTAATATTTTAACTTTTTGGCTGACAGTATCATGATGATTCCTCTTGCTTATTGAAACAAAAGAGAATTCGAAGCTTAATTTTTTTTTTAATTTACAAACAACATATAAGCTCTATTAGAACAGACTGAGTATCATTTTACAGAACAAACTGGTGCTTGGAGGTCGGTCTGTGCTTGCGAGAAATCTTATGTTTTGCAATCGTCACAAGAATCTTTATAATCTAGGTTTAGTGGTTATCTAGAAATCATCATACTAGTAATTCGATACAAATGCATATCATCTTTCACTTCATTAGAAATTCTAGACGTAACTTTGTTTGGGCCACAGGCACCTGACGTTATATATTTTTTTCATAATAAAAAATACATATTCTCTACTAATAATACACATGTATTATTAGGAAAAGGCCAGTATACATTTTTGATTATGAGAAAAATATATAACTTCAGGTGCCTCTGGTTTGGGTTCATTATAATGGCATTTCCATATATCTCACATTTCCAATCATCACCAAGCCAACTCCTGATTACCTACCATACTGGAAACCATTATTCAAAGAACAAAAAAATATGCTTCTGAACTTTAATATACTAGTATTCATTTATATATCACACCATTCCTTTAGTGTATTTCAACAAAGGGAAATTTCATATACTGTACATGCACAAGTGCAAATTTGTGCTTTAATTCTAATGTTTTCCTTCTTTTCTCTTAAAAATCATTAACCGTGTATCATTTACTTAAATACTACACCGTTTGAAGTAACTGTTTATCAGCCACAGCCGAAATAACAAGTTTGCAGACACATTTGAAACTCCAATTTGCCAATCTACTGCTTTCTTGATGACAATTTTCTGTAATCTGCTATATCAAGCCATACATGACCGCTTAAATAATTTGCAAAAAACCCTGTCAAAATGTTCTTCAAACATGGTTTTATTACCATGTGGGTGTCTCGTTTTAAAAATGATTGGTGTCTCGTTTTAAAGATGATTCATGAACATCTCCCTAAGTAAGAAAATCGATCAATCACTCTCTACTTTTGTTGTTTTGTCTAGCTGACAAAAACAGTTCCTGTTATGTACATGTGCTTAGAAAATACGTCTATTTCTCTAGACTTTCGCGTGTAAAATCTATATACATTGTAGTATCTTATATTTTCTTTAAAGTTACAGTTTTTAATCTGTCATTAGAACGTGGGAGAATAAAGGAAGCGTTGCAGTTAGCTAGCTATGGGTGGGTATGTTACTTTGGTATTGTACCTGTAATTTGTCCCAAAGTATGTAACCTTTCTCCGGCGTATCCAGCGATGTGGGCTCCCAGACTGTGTCCAATGATGTGGAAGTCAGCAAGCGATGGCCCCACGACCGTCAACTCCTTGATCAGCTGGGCGATCAGCGCCCCCACTACCCGGGTGTTGGCCGTGGCCTGGGCGTACGGGATCCCAGCGCCGTGACCCCAGTCCACGATGATCACATTGAGATCCTCCTACAACAAATAGGCAATTTGGTAAAATCAACCGCAGCAAGCAACCATACTGGTCTTAGATCAATGCTTGCAATGGTCATCAGCGAGAATTCATGGGCATACAAACGTATTTCAATTATGTATGAACCATTTTAAAAAAGAAAAGGAAAGAAAATATCCTTTAAAAGTATTGTATATTAAAAAATAATGAAACTGTGGGACCAGTATATGCAGATTAAAACCAAACTGAAGAAATACAGGCCTCAATTATATGTGCGTTCAAAGAATACAATGTGAACTATATAGAACCAAATTCAAATTCAACTCCCAATGTTGTATTTGGCGGAGTCCTTACTTACTTTGTTAAGAAGAGCCGTGGCCAGATTTAGGAGCCATTGACGATGTCCATGATGGGTAAAACCGTGAATCAGGAATTTAGTTTTCCTGGAACCGGAATAATGAGTACTCTCCACCCCGCTCCCGACTTGGATCTCCTCCTCAGAAGACGTGGACGGCGTTTCCCTAGAACCAAACACCGGGTTTTGTGAACAAAGACAACACAGTCAGTTCATGCTACATAAAGTACTGTTCAGATAATTTTTTTAAAATTTATTGTCATTAAGGAGGCTGGATGGTCAACAAATTAACCATCGGATCTACCTAAAATTTAAAGATATGACTTTGTTTAGAAATAGACTGTTATTTAGTAAGAAAAAATCCAAATATTTTACTTTTAAAATTTGGGTATTTTTTAAATATTTTTATATAGAGCTCTTCTTCTGAAGGAGATCAATACTGGCTAAAAATGGCCATCATCATCGAGCCCTCTTAAGATGGACACTCTTACTCCATGCACTGATCAAGGACAATGCAATTTTCAATGCGATAAAAAAACCGTGTTTAAAATTATAATTTATTGAGCGATCTTTGGTTGCTGTTATATGTGTACCTTGTATGTAGGTAAAACTTAATTTGTTGCTCTGTAGGACTTTTTGGTAATAGGTCGACCGGTCGCTCTACACTTCTGAATGGCGGAGCAGTGCTGAAACAGCCTAAATCTCCGAAACATACATTCTGGTCCAACTTACTGACCAAATTATCCAGAATGAAACCTAAAATAATGGAAAAAAATCTTCTTGATTGCTCCAGAATTACCATGTTCAGACAATTGTGGTACATGAACAACAGGCGTGTGTGAAAGTACTTAAGTATACCCCTACCCCGCGTGTGTGAAAGTACTAAGTATACCCCTACCCCGCCTCCTCCTCTTTTCATACATGGACAAAATTATGAACTTAAAGGATTTTTATGTTAGCAACAATGCTCATTATCAGAAATGACGCAGCTGAAATAGAGTTATACCTGACGTCTCTTAAGTTCCAGACAATAACACACTATTTGATAATGACGGTCATATTAGTAAGAAGAGTGATACAGATACCATTTCCATTTATTTTAGGATGTGGTGTTTACAGATGTATTTTTCTCTGATGTTTTTTAAATAATTTCAATGTTATTTCGACAATCTGTAGATACATACCGTATCCTATTACTTGTATTTAATCAGTCACTGCGAATTACATAAAACAGCTGTGTCACGTCTTATTCTGTTTTTTATTTATTTATTTTTGTAACTCCAACAAAAGACGAAGTAGCTAATCAGCTGACAACAGCTGTATCTTGTGGGGTTTTTTTTTATTGAGAATTCCTTGGAAAAGTAAGTCATATTTCAGAAAAAAAAATTCGCCCGGATTATTCTATTTTCGCATGCAACAAAATCTCTATAGGATTTTTTTTTAATAAATTACTTTTGCATATTGCTCTGAGGAAAAGGGTAAACTTAATTAACAACCTGCTGAGTACAACGATCCGTCCGAGTGTTAATTAAAAAAAAGATGACAAAACATAGAAAAGGGGAATAAATAGCGGTAATGTAGGGATTTCAAGACGATTTGCAAATAATCATAATGTTCATGGAGCATTAGCTGTAAAAAGAAATAGAACCAATTTTTCATTTATTTTTTTTTCAAATGCGTTCGGAAATATATCAACTATATAATAACCAGTTAGAGTGTACAAAAAGCAAAAACAAAATAAAAAAAAAAAAACCCCAAAAAAAACCCCCCCCCCCCAAAAAAAAACCCCTATAATAATACTACTACCAAAAGTGACCGCTTCCCCGTGTAAATATACACGTAACACTATAGGAAACAATTCTTGATTTGCAAGATATTTCAATGTCACTGAAGAAAAAAAAAACAAGTTAGAGCAATTTTCACGGAATCGTAAAGAGATAGATATTGCTCTATTAAAATTTGTATGAGAGTTCTATTATTTTTAAATATAATTGTGAAAACCATTATCGTGGCAGGTATTGAAGTCAATCTACATAATCTACCGGAATCGTGGACATAGATGTTTGCAATAATCCTGTCAATAAGGTAGCCAAGCCTTGATCACTAAGTAAGGATGATATGTTACTGGCCCTGATGAAAGAACTCGCGCCTTTGAATAACAGGATACTCATTTGCTTTATTCTATCGATAGGGTTGAAGGGCAGAGCTGATATGTCTAGCTTTTGTGCACTCTCTTATCAAAACCATTATTATCTTTTCATGCTTCTGTCCTAAAACTGACAGTACATTCAACTTTCTCTTTGCCATCAGCTTAAACTGATGTTATTGAAAAAAAAAACCGCTATTACCTTTGTAAATATATGTATGTTCTATATGTCAAAATCAATTCCAATACTCATGCAAAGCAGTCTTATTACTTTGGTAATGGAGTCTGCCTCTCCTGAGCAGAAAAACAAATCTTTTTTTTCTTTCTTATTGTTAAACCACCTTTTGTCGTTTTCTAAAGTTTTGGTAGAGTTATATTATTCCTAAAGTTGCAATTATTTTTCTAAGTATCTTTCTTGAAACTGTCATGTAGTCCCCGTGTGTACAACGTATTCAACGCCTCGTAATTCGCTGTTGCAAGTAAATGTTTTAGCAAAATGTTAGTAACAATTTCAGATTTTGGCTGATGGATGATATATTGTACGTATCACAATTAAAATGCATTAACAATTATCTGGGTAAACTTGGGATTTTTCCACGAAAGATAATTTGCAATCACGAATTAGAAGTTATAAATTCATGATCAAATTACCCGTATCGAGGATTAATCACATTGAGCAATCAATCAAAAAGGTTACAACAAAAATGTACATGAATGAACTAGGCTTTCAAACGCGCGTTTCATAAAACGTGGTTTTTCACGTTGCAAAACTACTATAGGTACTCGGTCTCGAACCCAGTCAATAAATGTGCCATGATATTATTTCTTCCTTTACTTATAAAATAGTTTGCGGCCAAAGATATCAACAGTATACTATTTTTAATATTTTAAGGCATACTTGATAGATAATTTGTTGACCATCCAACCTCTTTAATTTAAGTTTCATGCATTTTGTGAAGAACAGTATCCTATATTCATGCACATTTTTTCTCGAAAAAAAACCCCACTGTTCTTGCTATTGTATTTTATAAATTGGAAATGAGATCCTGTTGCATTACATATTATTTGAGAAATACGACATGTTAAAGACGACATCATGTTTGATTGTTATAATTTTGATGAGCTGAATCGAATCGGATGTTCGTGACAATGATGATATACGATATACTACTGCTGCAGAATGAAGTACTTGATATATAGTCAATGCGTCATTCCATTATTCTGTGTATATTGAATGTTGCAGACAGAAATTAAGAAAGAAATCACACCCTGTCTATTCACGAGGTCGCGAAACTCTAGTGACGTCATTCCCGTCAACTGTTTCCACACATTAGTTAGTTTAATGACTCCTGCAACCGTACCTCTTTCAATGGGTCATTGTTACTCTATAATTTACAGTATCTACACAGGAAGTCGCCTTAATGCAATCTGTTTTGCGACAGATTTCAGCACCCAAAACGCATTTTAGAAATTGGTTAACCCGACTTTGATTTAAAGTTTAAAGATTTCGGCTCAGAAGTTTGCAGAAATGACTTGCTGCACAATTCTTGCTATTTAGTAAGATTCTGATATTTTCCAAGTTTGTTTTTTCTCAACAGTAATCAAATGAAAAATCATTTTTAAAAAAACCATAATGATGTAAATCTTTCATCAAACAATGTTCGATCATGTCTGCATTTTTTTCTTTTGCAAAGGGCTTTATAGCATAAAATTTAAAAAAAATTATAGATTTTTTGACTGTCAATAGAATTAGAATGCTCTATGTGATACTAGAAATTACATTATCAAATCAAAGTACATGTACTGAAAGTACTGAAAACCGGGCTCTTCTAATATTTTAGTTTTATAGGACTTACAAACAAGTTAACGACGCAAATTTACACTTTCAATACCTTGACATACTGATTGTTCTTTTTTAATTGTGGTTTGTGTTGTTGTTTTGGGGGTTTTTGTTGTTGTTGTTTTTTTTTTGCTTCCTGAATTCTGCTTTGTCAAAACCATATGTACAATATCTAATGTGAGGTTAAGCGTGGGTAGGACCTGTTAGCTTGGTGATGCAATTTTTAAGTTGAATGTAACTGTGTACAATATCACAGTATATATTTTGATGTGTTTTGGTATCATATATTCAGAAACTTACAGTTTACAAAATGAGATTCAGTAATATCACACATTTCATTATGCGATTTTTACAGAGAACCATTTCGACTGCTGTGCAGTCAGCATCAGATAACCGCGCGTCGTAGCTATAGCCATGTCATTGCTTACGCAATGAGCCCAAACTTAAAGTACATGTAACCGTTTATAAAACTCCTCCATTTTTTCTATATGAAGCCTTTGTCATTGTGTATACATAATTATGAGAGTAGGTCTATACAAGTATAGTCGGATGAGTACCAATTACACTTGCATTCCTTTATGAAACTTCTCAATATTTTCCTTCATCTCATTACCTTTCAGAACTGTAATATCAGCACTTTCTTGAATTACAGCGTATTTCAATTTATTATAATTTAATTTTCAATAACATAAATAATTCTCAGAAATTTACCCTTTTCTGTTTCCATTCATTGAGACTTAATATTCAATTTGTAAACATTGATAATACTCTGGGGATCTTTTTTTTTTTTTCTAAAATACTTTATAAAATGGAGTCAACATGCTTTTGTCTTTGCATTGTTGATATACAGTATGCATGTTCATTATTCTGGCAGTGTTAACGTTGTCTCACAAGCATGTTTCTGTAACAGATTATTTTCAAGAGACCGACAAAGTTTTTTAGTACTAATTTTAAAAAAAGGTTGGTCTTAGAGTTTAATTTGTAAGACTTCTCACAACTAATTACTGTTTTCATCAATGTGTATCAGCCTTAATTATTGTTTTGAAAAAAAAAATATTTTCTTCTTTTTAAGTTCTTTAAATACAGGATAGGGTCACTTTGTCTATACTCATACATGACGACTGATTAGATAAAGGAGAATTTCAACATGAGCATAGAAATTCGGTGGGTTGGACGGGGGTTGGAAAGAAACATGTGTTCCATTTCCAAACAAAATACTCCTTTTGATTTCTTTAAGAAATCTACATGTATTTATTAGTTTGTATAAAAATGTAATCTCCACCTTTTTACCTCTTTGTGCCCAAAGTTTTCAGTCAGTCAGTCCTCCAGTCTCTTTCTTTTTTTTCCAAACCACACTACCTTCATCTCTCTCTCTCTCTCTCTCTCTCTCTCTCTCTGCCGCATTGTCCCACACACATCGCTTTTTTTTCTACTTTTATGATGATAATTTAAATCGCATAACCTATCCCAAGGTTTTCTGTTTACTCTTATAAAATGCAGTTCAATCATGTTTTATACGGCAAATTATCTACAATAAAAAAACTTCAAAGCGAGGCCGTCTGTTGTTTCGGAGAGACAGTGCCTTTACCAGGATGTTTCATTTGAAAACAGAAGAACACAACTTGAATTGACTAATCATGCACATTTACAACATACAGTCTCCAGAACAATAGTGCAACCATCGGAAATCAATTTGTTGCGACCATGTTAATCTCAACAATAAACAACATTTCGCTGATGTTGTGCAGTCGAATTCATTCACGGGACATTGTATGTTACCAGGAAGCGGATGTAAGATCGCGTTTCATTAACGGTCGTGTCACCAGATTTCCGGGATTTTTAACTGTCATTGGGAATTCCTTTTAAAATGTGGTTCACAATAGTTGATCACGTGTCGAAATAAAGAGAACAACATAAAAAAGGATGACACAGTGGAAATTTCATAATGCCTTGAAACTCTGGAGAATTTGTCATGTAACCTGCTTATCGTTTGGACGCTTCAGAATTTAAGATCTTCGCACATTTATTGTCAAAATATGTAAATCTGTAAGATCCCCTGAACGGGATGAACACAATTTAAATAAATAAATCGATTTATAATACAAAGTTTTTCCATTAATCCAACCAGAATGTAAATTTATCAATTCCATTTAGTAGCAGTTGGATACCTCGTGCTCACGTGCCTCGGACAAATACTGGTTATGAAAGTAGTTCAATAACCTTAATCTTAAGCGAAGAACAGAACTCAGATAAAAGCGAAATTGTACGTTCGGATGGATGAAAAATATCTTTAGCTTCTGTATGTACGACATAATAGATGAAAAGATAAATAGGAAGCCTGTATGTAAAAAGTAGACTGAAATTTTTGTCACTAAAGTTGGACCTACCAGCTGACCAGCCAACGAATAGCGCGCAGACAACGATTGTCCTCATGTCCCCGGTGTGTTCTTGTTGGCAAAGGTAGACAAAAGTAACCAGAGATAAGGTTTTCTGTTAGACTGACTTTCTATTGGAAACATTTCTTATCATGACAGTTGGTACATGTACACTACAGCGAGCTTGCACCTTTTGTGCAATTGACGACCCCCCCCCCCCCAAAAAAATAAAAAAATCCAAGGTCCCATGTCCAAGTGCTATATAAAGCAATATGTATCAACTGTTAGTTACAACGTCTGACTGATAGTTATTACGCATTTCGGAAAGTCTTTTTAAAAGGCGTTATTACGCCTTTTATGCGTTATTGCGTCTTTCATTTTATTTTTCAGTAAATGATACCAATTTGCTTTTGATAAAAACTGGTGATTATACATACTTTTGTTTAAAACCTTTTTGAAGAGGCAGCAAAAAGGACTCGTATTTCTATTAGGTTTTAAAACTGTCATCAAATTTTCAAATGAATCAGAATTACTCAAGTCTATAAAAGTAACATGCATGTTAAATGAATTGAACACTAGAAAGACAATCTAGTTGAAAATGTTTCATGAGTCATGCAGTAATTAATCTAGACGCCGAAAATGTAAGCGACTTATATAATAAAAAAAATCAAGTAACATTAAATAAGCATTAAAGTTTGACACGATTAATTAAAAATTGTTTTAATTCTCAAAGACAACGTCAATCGGAATGAAAATTTCCACGTAGCAAAGGTGCAATGCGCAAAGTCATGAAAGAAGGTTACGTTCCAATGTTTAAAGATTGATCACGATTTTGACATTAAATGGGTCTGCGGATAAAAATTATTCTCTCTCTCTCTCTCTCTCTCTCTCTCTCTCTCTCTCTCTCTCTTATAACACACATTCACATGTTCGCGCGAAATTGCTGCAAAACTTTCCTAAATACTCAGTAAATACATGTAGTAATATATTTCTAATAGGATTATTGTGTTGAATGCGCTAAATCCTGAAGATTTTAAACGAATCCCAAAATGAACTTGTAGAGAATAAAAACGTACACGCTTTATTTTCAATGTCGATACCTATCATTGAGATACGGTATCTGTAACACCCACACAAAGCACAAATAGACCATCCACCGGGTCGCTCCCGTGTACCACATTCAAGGAAGGATGTTAATGTTCTACAATACCTGAATAACTCAACCACTAAGCGAAGGCAATAAATCGGCGTTTGCAATTCAAATATTAGCAATTATCAGCCATGATTGAACATCTTCAATCATTCCGCGGGTTTTACCGTGCATCCATTGACAATCGTCCACGCCGGAAATATTTTGTCCGTCCTAATCCGACACGAAATTCATTACAGTGATATCTTATCATTAACCTGAGGAAGTTCCTCTGGTTTTCCGCATTTATTAATGATTTCTACTTGATCGATCTACGGTTGACACGAAAAAACACTACATAACTGTGCAACAGATGGCTCCAAACATAATAAAACACTTCAAACAGTACTGACTCTTTAAGTAGTTTAATAAACTGATGAGATGTGTTATGGTTTGTTTTGATACAGCTTGGTCTCTTTAACAGACATTTTTTCGTTGCAGATTGTCCCCAAAATCGAGATTCTGTGCTTAGTGCCTGCGTAGTATGGTTATGCAACTAATCAAATGAGTGTTATTTATTTTCGGCGGTTATAACATAAAGATTACGTCAGTTTGTGTACTTTAAAATCTAGCAAACTTTAATAAACTCGTGAGTTACAGAGGAAATTTCACAAGGATCTTTTTGTTCAAGGTTGTTTTCTGCCATTTGTCCTGAAATTATCGTTCTTTCTGCGCAATTAGATTAATATTACGTAACTAATTATAATTCAATTAACCGGATGTTAAAGTATTCTTTAAAATTAAACTTATGTAATATGATTGCATAAAATACTTTAGCTTAAAAATCTCCACCCTTGATGTTTTTATGGTTTAATCCATGTATTTTTTTGTTTAAATTTGATCCATATGTAAACAATTAAATTGAACTTAAATATTAGTATGTTGCATATATTTTTTTATGTTGTAGGAGCGAACACAGATACACTATCAGAGCATTTATAGCGACGACTGCTCCCCAATCAAACATCACATAAATTCTTTACTGATTTCTACATAATAAAGCAATTTTTTTTACAGAAATTAATCACAATCCTTTATTTCATGCATTTTACCATTTTAAGGCCATTTGAACTTGCCAGTATAAAAGCTATCACATTTACAGTGCATTTTGATACAGTTTTTCGACCATGATAAAGTACAGTTTAGCAACAAAAAATGTCTACCATTTTTAAAATAATAGTTCAAACTCACTGAAAATTTCTACATTTGTAATTCATTATACATCCTATCGAAATTTGCAAAGAAATATTTACCTTGCCAGGTAAAAAAAAATGTTGAATTATAGTGTCTTTACATGTTTGCCTATGCACGGTTTTATAAGTTTTTCATTGATTTCAGCGATTCCTACTCAAATAACTATTTAAATTGTATAATTGGCATTTCACTTTACATAACATAAAGTGTGCTAAAACACAACTATTGACAAAACCATGAATTACATTACACTAATATGAAAGCCGAGAACGTTAAATATTCCTGAATGCTCCTGATGACGCCATGGGACAATCGAAAAACCTTAAAATCTTCATATCACTCTTAATATAAAGGAACGTCCTTGGGTCTTTTGCGTTATAAAATTAATATATACACTATTTTATACAAATGCTTGTAGTGCTAATGTAAAACAATTAAATGACCTTTTCAATTAATGGCCATTAAACATTGATATCAATGGCGGAAATTTCACATGCTGTGTGCATAATTTTTGAACCTTTAAATAGTAATACACGATTTCATGCGGTACTTTTCCGAGATAAACACAAATAAAAACAAATTAAATTGGTCTAACTGTATTGGAACTCTTTGCACATTTTCTTTATTGTTACCGTGTTGTTTACAAGATCACTGTAGACATTTTAACCATGTCCTTCAACCTACTTGAAATAATGGAGGCGTATTATGGGAGGGATACTCTGGAATTCTTCACTTTAATAAATTAATAATATAGTTTGGTAAAGAATATCAAAATATCGAGGAAAGAGGGAAGTATTGAGACATTACTCTAAACCAAAGTTTCAATAATTTTTTTTTCATTTCAACTCTTTTTATTCATTGTCTGCATCTGTAGATAATAGTTATAAATGCTGCTTCTCTACCTTAGAAATTCACATGATTTAATCACATGACTCACCAAGGTCATTTTACTATTGCGTTATACATTTCTTAAATGAATTTGTGAGTATCGCATTAAGATTTAGGAGTGTTTCTTGGTTATCAACTAATTTCTTTATGTTTATTTATAATTTCGTTTGATCAGTGACAATCCCCCATAGTTATGAAAGCTCAGACTACTAGTGCCGATTCAAATTTTCTAGATTGTTTCGGCAATTATCGGTAGATATTTAAATGTGCTTAAAAATGTAACTTTATTTATAATTTATCTTTCATTTTGTTTGCTTGGTTGGTTAGTTAGTTGAATATTATGGCGAGAAGATGATTGGTTGCAATATGCAGTAAGCTACCAAGAGAAAGATAGTCCTGCTTTATAAGCTTCAGACCCTGCATTGTTTCGTGCTGAGCAGACATGGAGAAAATATAGAAATGTCTTTTCTTAGACCACATCTAAATGATCAGGTAACAATGAACATGCTCAAGCCGAGAGGACAAAACATTCTCATGTTGGAGTTGTTGTATCACGCCTAGCCTTGCCATGCAACGTTATTGAAAGAATATTACCGTAATTGGAATATAAGTTCATTCATTTTTTTTTCACTATCCGTGGGCGAATTATCAGAACATGCAAGGTAATGAAAGATAATGATGGCATATACCAAAACATGATGCACTCAAAAAAATTAAGATAGTTAAATAAACTTTGAATAAAAACTAAAGCAAAAAAAACCCCGTGAAAATGCTCGAAATAAATGTAGCTAGAGAACAAAAGATCTATAGTATCCAATTGTGCACTTGCAATCAGAAGAGAATGTTTAGAATATTCACCTTGTCTGTCGGTGGTTAGTGTCAGTAGCCTACGTACGTAGCTAATTAATTATTTACCATCTGAACCTGTGGGGTAAAAAACGATGATCAAATTAGGTAGAATAATGAAACGCTGGAGTGACGTACGTCTTCGAGCTTGATTAGGAGAGAGAGAGAGAGAGAGAGAGAGAGTTTAGATAGTAGGGTCTTGTGTATAGGGCTAAATTGTTTATTGTTTGGAACATCTTGTTTAAGTTTGTGTTTTTCTCCCTTTTTTGTACGGTCGATGTTAATATTCTCCTTGGGGATACCTTGGGACATTTTGTGACAATATAATCTAATGAAAGATTTTTTAATGCTAAAGGAATCCATGTTTATATGCATGCGAATAATGAGATGACGTCCGTTTGATTTGAAATTGTCATTCAAGAGAAATGACGGGTTATCCGAGAATTAATCGCCACAGTGATGTCTCATTAAGATTCTTCCTTCCCAATTTCAAACATTTATTTCTTAAATAAAACAACACTTTCGATGTTCGTATCAATTATGTGCAATTGATTGAAAGTGCACAGTCAAATTTTAAAGTTTTCTTTTTTTCCGTCTAAATGGTTGATATGTTCAATTACGATTTTTTAAGTGGTCAATCAAAATTTGAATTTTTGTTGTCAAGTTTCAACCCAGACACAGAGGAATATTGTTCAAAAACAAATAAATCAATCCATACCCCGCAGACACGGGTTACGTGGTCTTTTCTGTAATGTTCGACATCTTACTATCCGCAAGAAACACCAAAGAAAGCATTTTATTGTTTAATTGAATACATGTACAGTAACGTTGATGATAATGTTACTAAGAACGGGGACCATGTGTAATGGTGTAATTCCGCACCGATTTTATTCAATGTTCAAAACTACGTATTTCAGGGAAGTTTATTAAAATTTTAAGAGTGAAATGGTCAACTTCTTTCAAGGTTTTTTTTCGCCACAACATATTTGGCCACAGAGAGCGTGGGCCGATTTGTCAGACAAGACGATATAGAAGTATTGTAATCAACTTGCCTTTGTATCAATTTACTTGTTTATGCAAAATGTACTCGACAGGTATTGTTTATAGGTATGTTATTGATCACTTCTTACAATTTTACCTTTGTAAACCCAATCTTCTTTTATACAAAAAAAAAAAAAAATTTAAAAAAAAAACAACAAAAAAACAAAAAAGAGCAAATTAGAATTAGACTATTTTCTTGCAGTCTTGGAATGAAGGAAAGACGCCATAACAATTACTTGAAATTAAATGACTAATACAGCTTTGTTCTAATCAGTCATTTTGTAAAAAATGTGTAAGGAAATAATAAATTGCAAAAATTATTATTGATTTAAAAAATCAAAAATTGGTAAAAAAAAAAACCACAAAAAAACCCACCAAAAAACCGAACAAACAAAAAAACCAACAACATGCATCGGTTTTCATGTTTGTACTTTTATCAAATGTTTATTGCCTAATGTCTGCAAACATTGTTATTTAGGAAAATCATTTCAGGTGTGTCTGTCAGTTTATCATACAGTATGTCAGAGGATTTTCTATCAAAGTGAGAATTTCTACAAAAGTAGAACTTGCTTGTATCAGTATTGTATTTTATATACCTTCATAAAATTCAATTTTTGTATCATATTTCATACGATGTAAATGTGTATCTTAATTAATAGAGATATTATGATTGACATTAATGCATATTTATTCGGAACATTTTGCTCTTGGTCTGTAGTCAGAAATTTTAATATCTCTTTGAACCTGATGACTTGGTCAATTTTTGAGAGTTTTGAGGAAAAAAACCCTATTGAATTACTTCATAACTCAGTATCGAAGTTTTTTCAGAGCAGTAATTAGATTACAGTTTCTCACCGTTGTAAATCAATGATGCTACAAAACACGGAACATGTAATAATCCAAATCAAAAATGGCCAATATCGCACTTGGCTCTTTTGCCATTTGTTGCCATTTGTTATCGATTACCAAATTCAGATGACGTAGTTCCCAAATTCAAAGCATCACTGATGTTACAAATCGAAAATGGAAAAAACTAACAGTCAACATTTACGAATGAGAAAACACAGATTTTTATTGACACTGTTATTTTTGTTCGGATTTCCCGTTATGACCTTGGACAAATTGTCTTCCAGTTAAAAAAGACCCAATTCTGCAAATACTATTTAATTTAGAACAGTATTTATGTTTTCGTTATTAAGTCTTTTGATACGTTATGTTATTTTACTGCTATCAATATGTTTTGAAAATATCAAATTAAAAATAAAATATGCATCCCGTGTTGTGCTTATTATACAGTAAATCCTTGAAGCATTAATTAACATCCGGACTGATTTTTGGAAAAACCCAAGATTTTCAGAACAAACACGCTATACAACAAAAAAAAAAAAAAAAAAAAAAAAAAAAATTCGCTGACACGAAGTTCTTTGCTTCTTGTTTTTTTTTTTTTTCATACAGAACCGGAAATGCTTTATTTGTTCAGATGACAGAGGAGGCGTTTCTTGAGCATGAATCTGTCGGCGCATCAAACGCCGTATGTAAACATCATAGTACAAAATGTCCATTGGGAAAAAATATCAAATTTGGTCTCGTTAATTAAGGACGTGTGATTGGCACGAATCCGGTAGTCAATGGAGTTCGTTATGAAATTAACCGAGGCAGACTGGCACATGTCATAACACCGAAATATGAAAGAGAGTAAGATCTGTAAATGTTTTACTTGTGACATCTGCTCTCCCACGCACGCGAGAAATTCTGCCATTTCGTTGCCAAATATGATAGTCATTGATCAAACTACAACCGAGGTGAAAACATTGGAGCTTTGTTATGTTTTAATTGTTTAATTTGTATCTCCATCATCTCAAGTGGATTAGTGCAAAGACTTCGCCTCCTGCATTGTTATATGCAAACATGGCAGCAGTGCATAGCTGTGACGTCATCAATGTGTCATCGTTCCAATCATTAGAATTTCTATGTTCTTATTGATCATATTTATATGAATTTATTCAATTGTTCTTAGGTATATTCTCTATAAACAAAAGGCAGTTAATAACAGTTATTAACTAAACGGTAAAAAAATATTGAACGTAAAGACTTTCGATTTTTTTACCCAATCAGGCGTCAATTGTTATTGCGTTAAGATACTGGGACATTTAATGATAAAGTAGTTGTAACTGTTAAAAATTAAAAATAATATCAAATCATTTTGGAATATCTGTGTAATATTTCTATATGTCTCAAAAACATGTTAGGTTAGTATAATTTGTATTAACCTTAACCATTTGCAAGTACGTAGTAATTATTAATTATTAGTAGTATTGTGTACATATATAATATGCAATGAATTTGAACTCAAGTTCTAACTTTCTCTACCTTATATAAGTTAGTTGAGTTAGTTCAGTTCAGTTCAGTTCAGTTCTGAACTGAACTGAACAGCATCTGTATGTAATCCCCAATTCAGGTACCTGTGAAACTTAATCAAATAAAGCATTTGAACATTGCAATCGATAACACAATTTGAAGAGTTAATAATTTTTCTTCTGTATAAATCATAAATCACAGTGCCTTTAAATTGTTGCCGTGATGAAAATATTTTATATAGCACTGCCGTTATTAGAAATGCTTCTTAGGATGTTGCTCATCTTGATATCCGTTGCTATTGAATTCCAATTGCTTATTATAATAACATCTGAAATAAATGATCTTAAAATATATTTCGAACTTTTAAAACTCTTGGAAGTATATGATAGTCCTCGTTCCCTCACTCACTCAATCTTCTCTGCGCTATCAGGTGCTTGAGGCGGCTACAAGGGATTTCCATCTGCAGCTACTCGAAGTGCTGTCTCCATGGTCAGGCCTCTGTTCTTCAGGTCTTTTAGAACAGTTCGTCTCAACGTCTCCTTTGGTCGGCCTCTATTCCTTTTTTCCTGGGGTGTCCATCTAAGGAGAACCTTGGGCAGTGAGTTGGGGGCATGCGCAGGACATGACCAAGCCATCGCCAGCGTCTTGTTTGGGTGGTCTGTGATAGGTGTCATCCCAGTTCTTTTCAATAGTTCTTCATTAGATCGTGTTTGGCCAAAAGATCTTGAGGATACTTCTGAGGGATTTGGTTTGGAAGACTTCAAGTTTTCTTTCAATTACCAAAGAAGTTTTCCAGCACTCTGATCCATACAGGAGGATGCAGAGTACATTGCTATTGAAGATCCTGATGTTGGTGTGGATGTTAAGTGCTGTGTATCTCCATATAGGCTTTAACATTGAAAAAGCCTGGTTTGCCTTGCTGATCCTGGCGTCCATTTCCTTGTTGCAGTCGCCTGTTGTGGTGACTTTGCTACCCAGTCCTCGTTACAAGTTATATATTTTCTGAAAATGTGTGCATAAGTGGTACAAGATTGTAGTGTACTGATGTAACACAAAATAGATAGTTTAGCAATTTCCCGTCTTTTAGCTAAAGATTCTCACCCATTTAAAAATACAATGAATCTTTGGAAGTCAAATCTGGAAGCTCCGAGACAATTGTTGTAGCATATTGCTGCACCTTTCTAACTTTTCAATTTCTGCGGATGAGCACCCATGTCAAAGAACAGTAAGCATAATATAATATTGATCCTTCAAAATTTTTTTTTTAAGTAACTATCTTTTTTTTGCAATGTTTTCTATATTACTGATGTACAATTGCAAAGATCATTTTAAATCAGAAGAAAAAGTTAGGCCTAGATGTTTGTGAGAAAGAACAATTCCTAATTGACAACCTTGAAAAAACAATAATATTGGGCTTCCAATACACATTGGTTTCCAATACACGTTTGGTAAAAAAAAAAATACAGCTTTTTTATTTGGATAAACTTAGCTTATAATTTATTTCCGCCCATTATTGGCTATTCAAGATGCCTCGATGATTTGTGTCCTTAACTCTTGGCGGAATTTTTAAAACAAGGAAACATTCAAACATTTAACAATGTACTAAAATGTAATATGCATAGTTGAAATGTTTGGTTCTAAAATAAACCAGCTCACCCAAGGAATTGTGTATTTGATTTCTTTCTAAAGCCTAAACCTATATACACAGTACACTTATCAACCCAGTAGTAAAGGTCAGACATATCTTCCATTATTCTCTACATTTTTCCTATCTCCGCAATATGGAAATTTCAATTACGTAATTCCATGATTATATTTCATGTTATATGATATTTTTCTATTCACACATATTTTGCATTGAAAAATATATACTATGGCTTTACGTGTAAGTATTCAATTGCATTTTGCATGCTATTTTAAGGAAAATCCAAAATATTTTAACCTTAAAAATAGCCTGGTAATGTACCCTGAATTTTGGGGCATTAACAGGTTTAAATGCAAATCAGAAAGAGATAATCTTTCATGGAGAAATATCTAAAATTGAGGAAAGTCTCGCGTGTCCTTAACACATAATCAAGTATTCCAGAATACGTTTTTAAACAGTACTTAAAAGAATTGTAGATGCAGTAACTTCAAATTGCCAGCAATAAATATTGATGTTTGGTATTCAAAATTGATGTTAAGGAAAGATATCAGCAATTCTTACAATTAGATATTTGTTTTCAATTCAACCATTACAATGTAAATTTCAGCCTCCATTGTAGAAGAATTCAGCCTCCATTGAATGGATCTTTTGATTTTGTTCAGCGGGGGAGGAGATGTGTTTTAATTGGCATATCTGCGAAAAAAAAGCGTAAATTGATTGTGTCAACCGTGTATCTATAACTAGCTTTAATGGGTCCACGGCAAATAAACGTGTTATTATAATGATCATAACTTTGGGTCACAGTTTTGTGTGTCAGCTCATGGAGTGGGTGGAAATAGACATGCAAGAAAAAGCTAATGGCTCGTGTCCAACCCGTGGGATCAAACCCCAAACTTCCGGCGTTCTGTCTGCGGTCACCTCATACAAAATATGGAAACATGGCATGACCTCTTGTGTAATCGGTTTTTTGCAGACTTCAAGAGAATCGAAATTTTCATTATGTTGTTGAATTTTAAAAAAATAACGAACACTGATAATCGATCTTGGTTCTGGTCGATACACTTACCATTGTGTATTTAATGAATACAGTAGTATTCTCCCGGGTAGGAAATCTGTTCTGGTGAATTTAATAAAGAGCTTGACTTTCTCTGTAGAGAGAAAAATCTAATCAATAAGAAAAGTCTTGTACCGGAGGGAATATCTTCATGTCTGCAATGTTTCTCGTGGTCGCTGTATAAATCACATCCTTAATACAGGCTAGAAAGCTCCCTCAAAATACCAGCTAGCTTACAGGCATGAAGGGCGAAACCCAGCACGACAATTCAAATCTCTATATTCTAGGAACGAGCTGTTGCCTATGAATGGAGTTTGAATTGATTTGTGTGTTCAATGCATATATTCTTGCAGAGCATTTATCATTTTTATCACTTGCATAATCGTGCAAATGCAGGATGCCTGTTACCAAATTTTTACATGATGATCGTTTTGTTTAAACAAGTCGATAATTTAAATAAAATAGATTAATTGGCTCTATCGTTTGAAAGTTCTGTAAATTGGTTAACTTTTTACCGTAAGCCATGTGAACGATTTTACCGAACCGGTGAAGCCGTCCACATTTTTTTTATTAGCAATTTTGTCATTTTTATTGACAGTCATTTCGCACGTGGAAAATTTATCCGTAATACCCCCCCCCCCCCCCGCCTCCCAACTCCGAGCGTAGTAAATTAAAATATGTATTGTGGATGTGTTTCTTGCTGCAATCGTTTCCTTTGGAATTCATTATATCTGCACACCTATTATACCATATGATCATGTCCGGAGAAAAAAAACAACTTGAAATTGAATTTTGTAACAGAAAAAAGAACTTTAATTGTAGTTTGAAAGTGTCCATATCATTTTTAGTGTCTACATGCACTTTGTTGAGGGTGGGGGAAGAGCAGATAGTTTATTCCTATTCAACTATTTAGTTATTGAAAAAATTTGGTAAGTCACATATTCATATCTCATGATATGTTGACTTTATCTTACATGTATTTGTCACAAAAAGAAAACTAGCAGACAAACTTAAGTTAATATTATGTTCTTATTTCAATATTAGAAGTTTGGATTGACACCACAAAAACAACTTTGGTATTTGTGAAGTTGATCAAACGTAGCTGCAGGTCTGTAGCTCCCGGTCTGGAAAAATTCGGATGGACGACCTGGGAGCTACAGTGCCTCCCATAGTAAAAAACTGCAATTTACAGCGCACAAAAAATTGCGCTAGTTTTGGACTGATTAACCTGATTTCCACACAAATTCTGTGAAAACAATTAGTACCATTACATTTTTCAGGCAACTTACTACTGATATCGTCACTCACTTGCCTCAGACTTTTTCTTAAATACGCAAACCGACCTCGGAAATTGAAGTATGTTAAATTTACGTCGAGATCGAGAGTCGCCATTTTTACATGTAAACAAACTGCACCACTTCACTTTACGGGGCTGGTGATGGTGTTTAAAAGAATATCAGAGGCAAGTAAAGTGATGATATCTGTAGTAAAATGTCTGAGCAATTTTTTGAATCAAATATTTGTATAGAATGAGTTCAGAAATAAGGTTAATCAGTCCAAAACTAGCGCATTTTTTTGTGCGCCGTAAATTGCAGATTTTTACAATGGGAGGCACTGTAGCTCCCAGGTCGTCCATCCGAATTTTTTCAGACCGGGAGCTACAGACCTGCAGCTAGATCTAACGATGATGTCATTTGCGATTTTAAACTATTCAGTATTTTCAACCATGCTGTACAGGTTCAGTGTCAAAGATTTTTTAAAAAGTTTTCCTTTTTGATAAAAAGATTGGCATATTTTAATGGTTAACCATATGAAAATGTCACAAGACTTTGATTTTGAACGTCATATCAACACATGAAGGCGAGATCAAAATGATTTCTCCATGAATGAAAATTTACATGCATTGTATAAATAATTTTGCGATAAATTTAAAGTTGTTGGGAAAATGTTGGATATATTGAAGAAATTGCTATTCACGAAAAACTAGAACACATGGAGTATGTTAGTGTAAATTCAAACATGATTATGTTACAAATCAAAGAATAGATACCGATATCAAAACTTTTTCACTTTCTGCCATCTTTACAATACATTGTCATATAATTCTCAATATATGACCAGTACTTTAGATATAAGCATATGGTTTTTTTGGTTATAAATATCCACTAGAAACCTTTAAAGTTAATCTTTTTCTTACGTCATCAACAACACATGATACTGACAATTCTAAGATTTCACACCTTTTCCTGTGTTCATGCTGTTTTTCCAATACATATCTAATTTATCTAGTTGTTTTGTCACTTTCTGTCTGATTTAAAGAATACAAAAAGATCACACAAAAAACAGGTATAGAAACTTTTCACATAACCTTTCTACCTGCTGGGTTTTCAAAGTAAGGATTAGTATTTCATGAAATTTTTGTGTTGCCAGGTGTTATCACGTAGATTTGAACACAGTTGTTCAAAGTTATTAACACCAATTCAAAGTTTGATATGCAATAATATGCTTTTAGCAATGGAACTCCATTCACATGTACAGGAACATGTTCAAATGCTCAAGGTGTTTTCCAAATCACATGCAACAGAATACAAATATAATACGAAAAGTCATCCCTATAACTAACAAGAGGTCCACGGGCCTTGACAGTCACCTGCGTACTATAGCCCGTACATGGACCTGTCAGGGAGTCTCATGTTTGCATTTAAAGCTTCATTTTGGAGTCTTAACCCTAATCCAAGACTCCTCTAACTATTACCATCGCTTTTATTTTTTATGTTTGCAAACATCAATTCATGAGTTCTAGTGGCAAAAAAATGTAAATTAAGGGGTCATAAATTTGACAATTTAGATAGAGGGCTTCATGGATATCATAACCATACATTCGGTTTATCTCTCCCTGCTGTGGAAGTAGAGAAGAAGAATTTCTGAGATCAAATACATTTTCACTATATGGCCATGAATTAAACAATTTTAGAAGAGCGCTTCATAGACATCAAAACCATGCATTTAGATTTTTTCCACATGGATGAGAATAGAAGAAGATTTTTGAAAATTTGGCCTTTATGGATACATGTGTATTGTTCGTGATTTCAATCGCAAGCCTTTACAAGGTTGTGTTTATTACAACATTGGATTCCTTGAGTTACAAAACAATACCTTATATGGTTATATTATTTAGCAAGTTACGTTGGGATTTGTATTATAGCGATTCAGCCACTCAGATGCATGCCAT
Source organism: Magallana hongkongensis (assembly GCA_016163765.1). NCBI lineage: Eukaryota > Metazoa > Mollusca > Bivalvia > Ostreida > Ostreidae > Magallana > Magallana hongkongensis. Next base: position 23,749,337 of record WFKH01007768.1, read on the forward strand.
CATTATGAGGTTTTTTGATGAGTAATCATAACTTAATAATGACCTTAAAATATTTTATGCTTCGACAATCCCGTTTTACACTCGCATTAAATGGTCGTTCATTCGATGAACGCTTTAATATTTTCTATACATTCAAATACAAATCTGTAATAGTACCACGTGCTTTGTAACTAATGCAAAAGAAATCTGTTTGGGCAATAATTAACTTCATATTAAGTATCCGATCCACAATAGCCCCAGATTCAATAAATCTGGATGCATAACAGAGATGTATGGGCTTAATACTCAGTATACTTAGACATAGTTTTCATGTTTAAGGTAAGGTTTGCGGTTACAGGGAGATAACCAACATATTTTCATTGTGACGTAACACCAACAACCCTTTATTTCAGCTATGACGTCAAAATTTATGTTACGTCATAATTGATTCCAGATTCTTTTTATTTCGCGGGGTTTTGAAGTTTCATTGAATAAATAACAAGACACAAGCGTTTTATCAATTTTCACGAAAACAAAGTCCGCATTATATGGTTTTGAATAGTGTTTTAGAAACATCAGATTGCACATATACTAAGATAGATTTTTCCTGAAATCGGTGGACTTGGAAAGGTTATAAATAAGATATTTTTGTTTAAATAACAGTAGTTAAGAATTAAGACTTTTGTTGCATTTTATTCTATTTTTAAATAGTTCATTAGAAATAAAAAATATTGAATCACGATATAAAAAGTGACATTATATTTTAACAATTTAAGCATAAATAATCCCCATAATAGTTACATATAAAATGTATATATTATTACGAAATTATTTACATTTGATCAACATGAAAATTTGAAATCATGAACTTTGACCTTTTGTAGTTATAAAACGGGACCGGCGAAATCACTTGAATTTCATGAGAGAAAAAACTTTAGTATAGTGAACAATGGTATGTAACTTTGGTACAATTCCTAAAAATTGCAAGCCGCATACCTTACCTTAAGTATCAGTATGTAAGAACGGAATGTGGCCTAATAAATGACCTGTTCCTGTTCTTGAAGAGTTACCCCTTTTGCTTTTAATCTATAAAAATCAATTCTAAAAAATCTATCCGGTATAAAATTTGTTTTAAATAGTTTTTCTATTTCTTATGATTAAATACATCTTTTCACTAAAGCATTTATTGATATCCTTAGTATTTACTTTTTCATTTTCAAAAATGTGCTTGTTCCCATAGACCTTAATGCAATCTTCATTAACTAATTACTGCTTAGGTAATAATATTTTTGAAAATTTCCCTTGGTAAATCCTTTTCTACTTTAAAATGCTTCGAATTAATATCACAGTATTTAATACATGATGGATGTTTAAAGTTAGAAAATTAGGTCCTAATATGGATCGGATCCGTTAAGTGTATATGAATTGTATTGGGCTACAAATTAAGTTTCATTCAAAGTTGTAAAATCACTCTGTAGTAAATATTCCCTCACACAGTGAAAGTTTATTTCATTGCATTTATTCTCAATAGTTAACCTTCTCACCTAACCGTTAAATGTTCGAATGAATGGTGTTCTAACTCAAGTAATTTTTTCCTGGAGGTTAACAATTGTTGGTACGACATCGCTATATACATCTCGGTGTTTCAACCGATTTTCAGAAGTCACAATACTTGTCAAGTCTTAGGATGGACACCTTCCAGTAAATAAATGTACGATATTCTTTGTAAAGATCACATATATCATCAAAATATGTGGAGAACATTGCGTTTTAAAAGAAACATTTTTGGTTTTATTGTGCATCGGGGATCACAGAACACGTATGGTCCATTTAGGGAACCACATTATTGAAACACGACAGACAACCAAAATGAATGTTAAATGGCCATGTTTTCAACTCGGAAGGTCTAAAAGTATACAACCATTGAAAAGGTTTCAAAATGAATTTTTGCTATGAAGTTCAGTCTATCAACTATAAGTACTTATTTTTGTTAGTAAGTATATAGAATATGTTTAGGAATGATTTTTAGGTATGGAGGAATCTTTGCTACTGAGTAAAAAAATCCATTAGAAGTATCCGCAGGGGAAAATAACTACATGAGCAAACCAATTTCTCCGGAATGGGGAATTACTATCTAGTAACATTTCGAAGGCACATTGTATTCTTTGTGACACGTATGTGACCATTGGAACACGAAAAACTTCATTAGGATGTGACATCATAAACACGGCATTTGTTTGTATATGGTGGTTCTACATGTACAACTAAATGTCTTAATGGTATCATTTCAAAAATGCACAGTGACATTTTATCGGCTTAATTCTGCCTGCACTTCAAATTGAAAAAAAGCGCAACAAAGAAGTAATATATATAAACCTTTTATTTGTAGAAATATAATCAAAACATCACAACAATGTTTCAAACAATGTAGATTACAAAATACTGACACTTTTTTCGTCGTTTAGGGAAAATAATAAGATGAAAGTCATCCAAAAACATCATACATTCATCGACATACGAACACATTGACAAATTTACTTCTGATACAGAACACTGTTTATATGACTGAACTCACTTGAGCACAATGTGTTGACTGAGTAGACGAGATAATAGCACCGCCTGATTTTGTAGGGGTGGCGTTTAGCGAAGCTTACCCCTCTTTCTTGACCGCAGTCCCAAAGGCACTGTCGTAAGACTTGCTCTTTTTCGTCTTGATTTGAATCTTGTGTCTGATTCCTTTGAATTCAAGTTTGTCATAACTGCGGGTCAGTCTCATCACTTTTTTGGAATTGTTCGAAGCAGGAACACAGTCACTACGGTCTGGAATGCAATCCTCGTCCGAGAGAGTGTAACATTTCGCTCGTCCCGACGAGATTTCTACCTTGCTGGAAATCTCCTGTTTGTAATGGAAGGAGTCACAGTCACACAGGTGGTTGTTGGGAATGAATTCGTCGTCATGGGGAACGTTTGTTGTTAAAAAAGACGACATTTCATCGTCGTGTATACCCCTAGCTGCCATTTTGACACAGGATGCAGGGTCATCGTCTTCAAATGAATGTCCACGAATGTTAAATACACTTCGAAACATGGTCTCTGTTGGCTCTCCTTATTCACTCAGTGAACTATAAATTTATAGAAGGAGGCTTATTACTTGCTTATAATTCCAGTATCATTGTTATCGGGTTCAGATACTGAGCTTGACTGAAAGCGTTGATGGATATCAGGGTATATATACTCACGACCGCATCAATATTGCATGAGGAGAGAGACACCGAGCTGCTTGCTCTACATGTAGAAAATGTCGTCTGCTTCCACAGCTACTGCTGAAGGCGGCGGGGCTTAAGCTACTCCAGCATTGATTTCTCTTATCGTATCAATGCAATCACTAATTGTCATTGGCCTTGTTTCTCTCAGACGAGGTTTTATATGATACCATCAGAAATCCGTGATTTGTAGCTAAAATTTGTGTTTGGAAACAGTTAATTTTAGATATTCTTGAAAGCTATAGAGTCGATATCTGAGAAGAAGTGACAAATCAGAGCCAAGATGCCGACACTGAATCTTTTCGTCCCAGCTGAACTAACAACCGACTCCTGACCGTCAGCTACCCAAGGATAGGCATCAAACGCAACAGATAGCACGGCCAACCACCGCAAACAAAACGAAAAGCTTTTTTTTACACACTTCATATCCTTAACAGGTCTTGAATGATAAGGAGATTCTTCCTAGAAAAACACAGGATGTATAAATAGGGCTGGGTATTGGGGGGATATTTTGCATTGCGATATATTGCAATATTTTAAAATGTATTGCGATATGTATTGCGATATTTTTTATTATCAAAATTTTATTTTTTCTTAAATGTTAACAGACTGTAATTGATTTTGATTGATATACATAATTCATTTGCACTATTAGTTTATGAAAAAATAGAAGAATAAAACATTTTTGTTGTTAATTTATGAACTGAAACCGAATTGTGTCCATATCTCCGACTTTTCTTTCGTGTTTGGAACGAAAACATGCATCAGCCATTTTTAATTCAAATCAAAATTTTGTAATACCGAGCCCGTAACAAAATTCTGAGCTCGATCAATTATACCGGTATTGAAAAAATGTATCGCGATACGATATTTTTTGTCCACGTACCGCAATACACCGGAATACCCGTATTATTGCGCAGCCCTATGTATAAACCTTGTTTTTCTAGAGATGTGTGTTAATGACTATACAAATTATCTAATGAATAAGTATTTATTTTTGAAAGTGTACAATATAATTTTTTTTAATATAAAATCTTATTTAGTTCTTTTCAGGAAAATGCGCACATTTTTTTCTGTGTACCGAATATGAGACTTTGAAATAAACCTACAATTTTAATCAAATTAGGATACATGTATACGTACATGTAAGTTTACTTTTTCCCAATCCTTATCAAATTTATTCAATATAATGTTTAAATAATAAATTTATTAAATTCTTTAATCGGTTTTAATTATTAAATGAATAAGTGTTTTGTGGTTTTATATATTTTATTCCAAATCTCTACTTGTAAAGAACAAAATTGTCAAACACTTGAAATAAGATGTCAATCTCAGTCATTTCTTTAGCCGAACCTTCCACATAACACATTCCCGTAAACCATTATATCGAAGTTAGTTCCGATCAAGCGATGAATATTTTCGTTGATTTGATCGTCTGACATCCTGCGAATGTTCCCAGTGACTACCAGAGCGAATGAAAGGTTTTTGCGTGCTCTATGGTAACAAGGGAGATAAGCGAACCGCCGGAAGTACCCCACCCCGTAATCTACCATTAGCGGAAGCGTCACGATGAAGAAGTATGAGCACTTTAAGAAAAGCGATAAAATCCGAGAGACTACGAGCCAAATGAATCCAGATATTTTTTTATCAGCATGAAATTCAATGTAAAATTATAACGTTTCTTTGTCGAAATCGTAATAACAAAAAACTGATCGCATTTCAAATGCAATTTTCTATAAAACTGGACAAATTGAGATAAACCGTGACTGTCAGTGCCAAAGTCAAATCTGATTATTTCTTTGTCTTGGGGAAAGGTTCGGCGATTGAAGAAAAATGGATAATAAAGGATGTCAATGATAACCGCACGTATAATTCTGATAAATGCTGCTGATAAACAAGATTTACATGTAATTATCGCGTTCAATTACTGCTCGTAAACTGAAGGAAGACATTTAGAAAAATGATCGATAAACTGCTGATTGTCACGGCATTGTCTTGTAAACCTTCAAGTGTACTGTTATTTAAACCTTGTTGTTCAGAGAGCGCCACCTGTCGTCCGTGTGTGCCCTTGGGATCTGATAACCTTGCAAAGGTAATGATGGAGGTGCACCAAGCTGAAACATACCATTTTTTTTTTTATAAGGACACAAATTCGAAGAGAATATACAATGTTTTATAGTTTGAATGTCAATCTTTATCATAATCATCATTCAATATTTAGAAAATTGGCAACATAAATGAAAGCCTGCCAGGATAAATGACTACAGAAGTAACTGTGTGTTCTATATTGATATTTATTTCAATGACTACTAATTACAGTGTTGACGAAATCCCAGTCCTATGCATGATTTTAAACATAAATAACAAAATTCTGTAATTCAGTAAAAAACATGAATTAACAAAGGCACTAAAACAATATCTGAATATCCCAAAAACATTAAAGAATCTTTGAAATCTTATCTGGGGTTTCTTTTGCATATGTCTGTCCTGATCCATGACTCTTATTATTGGACCTTTTTGCTATCGGACTCAATAATGGTAGAATTTTCTCTATGTTCTTTTTTTGATATCTGATAGTCTTGACAAAACTGTGTCTATTTGATCTTCTTTCAGGCAAATGTCATTGTTTAAATCGGGGTTTGGATTTAGTTTTTTGTTGTTGTTCATTTTATGAAAAATAAAAAAGGAACACCAGATATGGGAATGTAAAAGTACTTGTGTACATTTATATCATTAACGGGTTGAATGGTCCAGAGGGCAATTTGTAAAAACAATTTATCATGAAAACCAAATCTCTTACCCTATTCAAAATCACGTATTTGCATAATTATTATCTCCATTATCTAAACAGCATAAACAGAGCAATAGATTTATCAACTGTTTGCTATTTAACGTCTACAGGTTATAAAAATAAGATGCAGAGATAGATCTCAATGACATAATGGAAACAAGACTTCTTGACGCAATAGAAATGTAAATTAAAGAGATCCTTACCTCTCTGATAAGTTGTTCCAACAGTCTTTGCTCCCCGAGAATTTGATCGAGCTGGGAAAAAACTCTCTCCGTTTTTTCGTGTTCATTGAAACCCCTTAATACATATCGTCCCTGAAAAAATAGAAAACATTTTAACGGAAACAAGCCACCCACGTGTGAATGTGTCATATATATAGAGTTTTTCTGTAAGGATTTGTTTATAAAAGTATATATAGAGTATAGAATAAAACAATTTGTGTATTTTACTGTCAAAACATAAAATGAGTATTTTATTGTTGGTTCA
>WFKH01007768.1:23755865-23782931 GCA_016163765.1 Magallana hongkongensis
TACATGTATAATTTGTTTGACCATATATTGCGTTTGGGCCCAAACAAACGCAATAATTATATATTAAATCAAAAGCCTTTGCAGCTTTAGTCATTCTATTAAAGGGACATGGTCACGATTGTTCAAAATTGATTTTACCAATGATTAATTACTTAAATACGGTTTTAAAATTTCTAATGGTCAACCAAAATTTAAACGTCAGTTTTTCAAGTTTCAATTGAGATACAGAGCTCACAATTGCTCGTGCCAAGTTTTTGCTTTATATAGAAGTACCGTGATACAAAATGAGATGTGACAAACACCAATAACTGTTCAACTGTCGTTGATCAATATACAATCTAGGTAAGCAAAAACCATTTGTGGAAAATACTGTCTACAGGGAAATATTTGCACCCGTTTTATTTTTGCCCCTTTCGCCCTCGTTGTCAGTACTGGAATTCGCCCAGTCTTAAATTCGCCCACTGACAACGAGGGCGAATTCTCTGAAATTATTTTTCTTTTAACACAACTTAGTTTTTTGGCGAATGCAAGACGGGGCGAAACCGTTTGCAAGTGTAAAAGGGCGAAAATAACCCTGTATACATTATATATCGTACCACTGGTTTTCTACGGCGTTTTATGTATCAGTGAATCACAAGTCCTTTCTTTTTTCAATCATGAAATTGATATTTTGAGTTCCCGTTAAGAGATGATCTGTTGCTCTCTGGTTTTTGTATTAAAAATCATAATTTCAAATTAATATGTTAAAAAGATGCATTTCAATTCTATTCAAAGTGTATTGCTAATCGATTGTTATGATTTTTTTAAGGCATTATATATTTATTATCGAACCCTGTTTATGATGTGTATTCCAAAACGTAGCGTTGATTGAATCATTACTGGAACTGATTTGATGTTAAGTATTTTAATCAAACAAACAGGAACTATCTTGCTAGGGAGGCTGGTTAAAGCTGCAATGAATTCGTTCTTGTAGCTTACTTTTAGAATATAGATCAAACCCTACAGGGGATGTGATTAATTTACTATCACACACTTAAGCCAATACTCTTTTGAATCTCTGTCACTGAAAGGTCATTTTGTTATTGCACTATTCTCTGTGGGTTTATCAATTCCACCTATTATTCTATGTTTTTTGTAAGTCAAACTACTACAGAGCTCGAGACAATTTATTTTAGTTATCTGATAATCGTCGGAAAAGATGTTTTGTTTTGTAGATTAAATGTTTCCCGATTAATCATTTAATATTTCCAACATAGCTATGTATTTTTTTTTTCTCTCTTTCGTTTTTTTTTAAATACATGTTAACATATATGTTTCGGCACTTGCAAGAGAAACATTTGTGATTATTACAGACCAAGTGCGCTAGAATATGTTGTTTTTTGGGGTTTTTTCAAACAATGACAATTAATATCAAGCTATACCAAAATTTCTGCGTTTTATATGCATGTATTGATTTGAGGAACAATTATCTATAATTTAAAAAAGTACTTTTTATCTGTTTACCGTAATTGTTCCAACTTTCGTTATATGCTGCAAATCTCATCTTGATAAAACATGCTAAAAATTATTTGAGTCATTTTCCTTAGGAAAGTAAAAAAATCGAACTATTTTTGTAGTGATATATTGAATGTGTCATTTTATTAACTACTTTTGAATGCACCGCTCTTTCCGGGAGGCAATATAGTGCGAGTTTGGTATAAAAATCGATGTGATGCATTTTTAACGCTTGTTCAAAGCGATAAAAACCATCTTTTTCACCATAATCTCATTGCTATTATCACTAAAAGCCATTTTAAAACCAAGCATGCTTATTCCATCAGAATATCAATTTGGTTAAAACTGCACGTGGATAAAATTTAAACGAGACGATGAAAGTAAAACAATGTGTAATGCCCATGTTGTTGTCAGCAATTTTGAATGAGATCTTATTTAGTCCTTGTTAAAAAAAATTTCTAGGACATCTTTTAACCAGTATACTAGTATTTAAAGGAGAAAGGAAATATAAGGAGTGTTAAACACTAGACGCAAAGAATATACAGTAAAACACGGTTATAGCGAACACGCTTATAATGAATTGACGCTTACAGCGAAATTATTTTCATTCCCCGAGACTTAATTACATGTTGTAAACTTTACGGATATAACGAATTACGCTGATAACGAAGTACAATCGCCCATTCCTGGCACTTCGTTATAAGCGTGTTTTACTGTATTCAGATTTCGAAATGAAAAGGGGGTATCGTCTTAGTGAATGTGTGAATATTTAGCGTTCTGAAAATAATTAAAAATAACCATGGAGACCTCCTGGTCGTCTTCTTGTTTCACTAGGTGTATTTATTTGTCATGGTTCAATTTATTTACAGCTGAAATGAGTTGAGAGACTTATATATTGCCAATTCTCTAATTTATATTTTTTCATAACTTCTGCAAAATAAAACAGGAGTATTAGATATCAGAATCTAGTAAACGTTTGCTACCTCTGTCCTAAGACATCAGGTATTACCAAGTAAACTGCAATGAAAGATCCACTGGCAAATCCAGCAGCGATGTCTGTCCAGTGACTGGAACCGATTCCCAGCTTCACCAGACCACACAGCAGGGACAGCATACAGAACAGGACGGTGAGGAAGGGACGTAGAACTCTGACGGATCGGCTCCGTAACGCCCCGTGTACGTACGTCTGTCAACACAAAACATAAGATTGGGAAACACCATTATATCTCGATAGAAAATATGGTATCTTCATAAATGATGCATAAAAACCGTAGGGAAGTATCAGAGACAGCTAGAACCAAGGAAACTGCAACGAACTGGAAACTACTCAATGGTCGTATTGTTCTTTTGGGGTTTACTGGAAAATCTTTCACTTATTATGTGACCTCATTTGATTTATGAATTCTTTATTTGTGTCAAAGCCCAAAGAAAAGTCGTTGATTGCGCTTCTAGTTACTCATCTAATACAAAGCTTTTGTTTTTAAGAGCTCATTGTTAGATTAGGCTTTTACTTCTTCCAGTAAGATTCGAAACCGTATATGTACATAAAAATGTAATTTATCTATATATTTCTATTGCTAATGGAATTACTGCCATTCTCTACTTAGCAAATGTATCAACCATGGTATAGCGCGATAAAACTTAAACATTCAGTGTCCTTTAGTCTCTACAAGTATTTTTATTAATATTGAACTAATTAAACTGGTTTGACATTGGTGCCCATACTCTTGGTGTTGTTAGGTGAGAGAACAAAAGTCATAAGTATTTTTCTAGTAAGGTTTTTATTTCCAATGACGTTGGTTATTGCAGATAGTGTAAAAATCGTGATAAGTTTCTTCCGAGCAAATCACAGAAACTTGAAACTGATCGTTTTCTTATCACTCACCGATATAAACATGGCAGCGTACGATGACAAGGCAGCATCCATTGATGGAAATGAAGACCTTAAAAAACAGCAGAGTGTAAACAGATAATTCTGATCTATCAGCGGTTAACTCCAAATCAATCATTCTCATCCAACAGGCCAAGCAATGACAGGCCTATAAAAACGGCAGGAAATCGATTGTTTCTACAATACAGTTAACGAGTTTGTCTTTTTATTAGGACCGGACAATAGAATTAATGAGCAGCATCAACTAGCGGGCACCGATGTGCTATTAAAGAATACAATTAAAGGCCATTAAATATGTATAATAACAAATGTAAATAGTACGCAGAACTGAAAAAAGTCGGTGAAAATGTCCCATAATGGAATGGTAATCTTAAGGTCAAAACAGAGAGCGAAGTACAGACAACGACTGATGATTTCAATAACTTGGGGCCAATTGATCTTGCAACTAGATATTCTTTATAGATCAAAAATGCATAATATTCTGTTTCTATTGTACAATGTAGCTCAGTAACTCGGACATACACAACACATATGACAGCAACAGGCAAATGGTAAATCAAGGAGAGAGCAACGAGAAATTCTGGACTAACGATACTAAAAGACAAGACATCAGAAAATACCATTGACGATTAATTTATACTATTTATATCTTTGCAATAAGAAATGAATATATTTCAATAAAGGATGATTTGACTAAATCTTAAATTTCAGTGTAAATTGATTCTGAGATACTTGCAAATTTCTAACAATATTTAAACACAATTGCAATCGCATCAAGGTAGGTTTCTTTATCAATTTAAATGATGTACAGAAATTTAACGATATAATTTAACTGAACTTTAACTTAATGATGGAAACTTTTCTCTTTGAATAATTGTTTCAAAAGATATTTTTGAACATGCAGATAGTAATACATGTGTAGATATTTTTTCTACTACACAAGATGATGATAAAAAACATTGAAATTTTCCTGCATGAATGAGTTGATAAGACAATATTTAACTATTAAAACAAATTGTTTTATTTTACTGACTTCATGTGCCCAGTAATCTCCCAAACTAAAAGTTCTTTCTAATTTTTACCTGCATTTATTCATTTTGTACATTTTCTTTATTGTTTTTCAATTCAATTCTGTATTACATGTTTGTAGTATTCAATTACAATTACATGAAGTTCTGTTAAACAAATTGCACCGAATGAATATTTAAAAATTTGAATGAAGTTTTCTTTGAACATGCATTGGACATCTGCTAAATTCAAAAATAAAACATTATATATAAAACTTCTACACTTGATGAGACTTTGTGAAATCCTACTGTTTAGAACAGAACTACGGAAGCTTCAAAAAAGCATGATAAGAGAGCGCAGTGTCAGTATTCAAATTATTTATCTTTCACCTTTTCTGTGATCAAATTGACCTCTTTCATCTTGTGTTAAAATTGAATTGTTGAATATAATAAAAAGTGTCATTCTACTTGGAAATGAAATATGTAAATAGGCCTTGATCCATCTGAATCATTTATATATCTTGCATATACATAAAAAAACGAAAAAAAACCCCAAAACTTATGTAGGTTATATGCAAGGACAAGCAAAGTTCCTAACAGTGTTGTACCAGATAACTTCTGTTATTCGTCCAAACTGTACCGTGAGTGACATTAAATAACAATCAAAGTAATCAAATTTCTTCCTGTAACAAATGGAGATTAAATTGAATCGATTTGTGACCCCTGGGTAAACGGTCATTCAGCTTGGATGCGACGATCTTTGCCTTTCGTTACACGCACGTTTATGAAGGGAACAGTCACGAGTTTCAAAGTAATAGCCATGAACCGTAAATAAGAGGCTTTATTTCTTTATGTGCGTCTTGATTTCTTTATGACAGGTATTTTCAATGTCTATATAATTGTTTAAATATATTTCTGTGATAGTCTAAACCAAACAGAAAAGAGTTTGACAGACATGCCAATTAGAGAATAAAGAAAAACTAGGAAATTCGACATGTACATGTATCGATGCTATAATTTTCTTCTCTTATTTCATATTTAATTGGGTACAAAAGCTCGGTTGTATTTCAAAATAAGGGAAATCATAAGGCTATCAAGGTATAATAATGTATAATCTTATCAAATCTCTCTCTCTCTCTCTCTCTCTCTCTCTCTCTCTCTCTCTCTCTCTCTCTCAGAGCAAACAAATTAGAGAAATATAGGCACCCTTAACTAAATCGCCATACTTATTGCAATGATTTTCCTCTTTGATATAGCCACATGATGAACAGCTCTTTGATATGTAGAAAAAACCCTACTAAGATGATTACATCCTTTTATTTCTAAGCGTGGTGGCATAAACCAACAGACTAAACACTGCTTATGTATACATGAATTAAGCGTGATGACATAAACTAACAAACTAAAAAAAATGCTTGGGTAGACTTATTCAGAGTAATACCTCGCATGTTTTATCACCATTTCGTCCTTCTCCAAACACATGCTGTCGTCTCCCAGATTCCCGTTCATTCTACACGCCGTCTGGTTTATTTTACACAGTTCTAAGAAATTGGGTCGCAGTCGTCCCGTCATCAACTTTGTGACGTCAACAAAGACCATAAGAGTAAATGCCCCGAAGACAAACACACCTACAACCATTTGAAACGCTTATTTTGAATGCTAGTAGTATGATTTAAACTGAGTAAAATAGTAAAATTTTAATTATTTCTTTGTTTTTGATTTTGGGGGTTTTTGGGGGGTGGGGTGGGGTGGGGTGGTAAACCTGCTGATACAGTCATTCTACGTTCCCCGTGAGTTGTTCATATTCAGAAAAACTCTTATTTGTTAAACACCAGATTCTCCCAATACGTCCAGAATCTCCGAATATATTAGGAGATATTGAATGCATGGAAATTTGAAATAGTTCATTGCAAAAAGAGAAATATTTGTTTTTGATATTCTGTGTAAAGTGTCACGACTAAACCTTGAATTTATCAGACAGACTGCAGTTAATACATAATTGGCAACATGATAACGATATGAAAATTATTAATACAAAATCTCGGTTTTGAAAAGAACATAGTTACTGATACTTCCATGTATTTTTGCTTTTATATGATATGATTTAAGTGGTTAGAGCATTAGGTGAATAGAAACAAAGAATAATCACAGAAAGCAAATCCTTTCTTCTTTCAGTTGTTTTGATTTTTTCCTCATAACCACCTGTTTTACGAACTGAATTATACAAAATCATATCCTCTCCGAGTTTTTGTTCTTTTGCTGACAGTGGCACAATTTAAACACAGGTACATACAATCTAGATAGCATACACAGCAGATTATTAAAAAAAATATCCTTATTCCTTCTGTGAAATTCACTGGCTCCAGTGCATGGGATGTACTTTAATTAACAGCCCGCTAGATAAAGGATGAGAGTTTGTAGGTTAATACTGTCAGTTAATACTGTCAGGATAGTCTGCTAAACAATAAATAATTAAAGGGATGGATGTTGCAGTCAGAGAGATTATCCTTTGATCTTTGTAGGTAAAAAAAATCTTTAACTGGTTACGACTTTAGGGACGTTTGCCATGGAATTTTAACCTTCAAATTCTTTTCTTTTTTGTATAAAGTTCTGTATCATAAACTGGAATTTTTTCGATTACTTCACTTCTTACATGATGAAAAGCAATTTGAATTTTTTTTTTTCAATAAATAAAAGTGTCGTGTTTACACCAGAATGGCGTTGGCCTTTACCAATTTAGAACAGACTTTAATAAATCTGCCATTAACACCGAAATTGATGTGGGTTTCACTTGGCCGCTTTAAGTATATTTACTAACATTTCAACATATAAAGTCTATCACTCTAATGAGTCGGCGTATATTGCTTCATAAAAATAATGATTGAAACTTCGTGACGGAAAGCTGTTTGGCAAGAACATTGTCTTTGAGAGCACTTTTATTCACTTTACTAATCTGTCAACGGCTCATCGAGCAGAAGCAAGTATAAGCAACGTGGAACTCTTGGCAGAGACAGTGTATGGTGTAATAAGTGGTCGATTATCTCGGATCTGTAGAGAATTGCTAAGCAGTAATCTTCTAGTGACGTTGAAGCCCAGTCCAATTGACAGTTTATTGGAGTTGCAAATTGTTTTGCCGGGGCAAGCAGGGTTCTGGTTTCAGCTAAAACAGTCCTACTATGTCCTACTGTCCAAAAAACAATCATTTTTTATGCCAAACTGATTTTTGCGATAATGATCGAACTTTGTTTATTTAGTTCTTACTAGGTCAATATGACCAAGAAACGGTTAATGTTTTCAGCAAGGATTGTTAAGTGCAAACAGAAGCTATAATATTAGAACCGCCCCTGGTGTCAGGAAAAACTACAATATGCCGCTATGTCTATTATACGTAGATCATATCATACTATTTGATTTCCTGTACTAAATCCTACCACATGCAGTTGTGGGGGGAAATGGCTCTCAGTACTTTTTTCCAGGGGGTTATAAAAATACATTTGCCTATCTGGATACAGATAATGTTATCATCTGCACACACAAAAAGATATGCATCTCTGGTACACTTACAGTAAAGGTCAATCGAAAAATAGAAACATTGAACAATTTGTTTTTATATATTACCATTAAAGAACATGGTATCATATGGTAAATGGTTTCGAATTCGTTATAAAAAGAGAAATGTCCAGGACTAAGTGCTAAGAAAGACTACTCAAAACGGTAAAGGAATAAATAATCGTTATATCGACTGTATTGTGCCTTGTAAGTTCTTTTAAAACGTTTTTACAATTATAATGTTGTTTGGAACGAGTTTAAGAATTAAACTTACAAACTTGGGTATAGAAATTCAATATCAAAAATCAGTTTTGCCTCAACATAACTATGTGAGATAATATTTTATTACATTGAAAACGGATCTCGTATTATATACTCCCTTATAAAATGTTATAAACGTCTGGTGCGGCTAAGATTTTAAAATAAAAAATAAACAAAACAATAAATAAATATATGGCGTTGTTTAACCATATGATGGGGTTAATGAATCAACATTAGATACAGAAAAGGGTCCCAAAAATCTAAAATATGACTGATTAGGTTTGTTACCGACTGTCTGTTGTGTTGTTACAGTCCAATTCGGACGGGAACTTTTGCGACCCTACAACATTCCGTAGGCAGTCAGTAATTTACGAACGTAACAAGTGTTTGACAGTTTCGTTTTGTCGAGGGCAACAATCTTTGTTATTATACTTTCATGTTAAATACTGAAATCTGATTGGTTTAGACGCAGTTGACAATCCGTTCTAATACCCACGGCGTTAGCAACACACTTAGCAACGGGCCGATAGAACGAATTGTTACATGCGCGTATATTATGCGCGTACGGTTCGCCGTAGAACTCGCGTCTTTTCTATATAAAAGCAGTAAAATTTGCTATAAAATTAAGACAATCAGTATAATAAAATAAATAGTGCCTGTTTGGGAGGGTACCAGTTGAAATTGACACCCCTCGAAAACCATTGTCAACCTCCGCTTCGCGTCGGTTGACAATGGTTTCTCGGGGTGTCAATTTCAACTGGTACCCTCCCAAACAGGCACTATTTATATAATATATCAATGCATATGACACAGAAATCTGAAAAACACGTTCGGTCTGTCATCATTGTGTAGTCTAAACTTTGAGCCGTATACAGAAATTTTGATGGCAATCATGTGAGGTATTTTATTCAATGACCGAGTGTCATTCTAGTCCGAGGCAAAACATTTCAGCAATTTGACTTTTGGTACTAGTATTCATTTTGACAGAACTACCCGGTATGTTTCTAGTTCTGACATGCACCAACTGACCAAATGAATTATGCACTGATAACGTATTACAGCTCCAAGTTTGACATATATTGATATATGTTAGTCATGGCCAACAACTGGATGAAATTAACAGGCCTGCACAAAATTTCCACTTGAAATACAAACTAACCAAATGTCCATTTACTTGTTAAAATGGTTCTACAATAGATCTACACCATCTTCCCAAGTCAAGAGTTTCTGATCCGCACTTCTCCACAAACATTGAGAAGAGGAGTGGACCAGAAATACTTGACTAGTAAGGGGTGGTTGGGGGGGGGGGGTCACACTGAATTGGGCGTCGTCACATACGTACCGACAAACCTGACTAGCCTGCGCGTGACTTGGGGGACCCGGCAGTTCTGACACAGGACACGGATCGTCCTCTGTCGGTCCTCGGCGAACGCCCACAACCCCACTTCCCCAGCAAGGATCTGGAAATGTGCCAAAATAACATTCTTCAAAATTCAATAATTAATGTCATTGACAATTTTTGCAGTTCACGTCATGATTAGAAGAAAAGAAGTATAGAAGTATCCAATGCGATAACGAGAATTCTACAGAAAAGTTTGGTGATATTTTTTTACTGTTAAAAACTAGTTTCAAGAACGTTTACGGTCCTCGATACACACACAAAGCCCCGTCTTCCTCGCCAGGACCTGTAAATGTGCTTACACAAAATATTTTTTCATTGCTGTATCTAATAGTATTGGTAACTTGCGTGTCAATTGATTTGGGATGTGTGTCATTATAAAGAGAAAGATGATGGTGCGGGAAATCCAAATGATAATAGGATTCTCGGTCTGTTTATATTTTTTTTAATGTTTAAAACCAGTTTGAAGTCCGTTTACGTTTGATGCCAAGCAGGTTAGAAAGGTTTCTACACGTTCTGTTATCGTTACATCCTTTGCTGCAAATGAAATCTAATGGAGTTGTAGTCTCGGATCGACACAATAGAAAAAAAACTCGGAGTATTAAATCGGTCATATTACATGACATGTACTGTGTCAGATCTATGATAAAAAGGTGTAAAATAAAAAGGTTAATACTCAACGATAAACAATGGCAGACAGAAGCTAAGAGAATAGACAATGGAATCTGGCAAGTCATGGTCGAAGGCGAAACCTATGAACTGAGAGCGTGAAGTCTGCCGACTGATGGTCTCGTCTGCACAGGAAAATGGCTGCCGACGGAGGGGGAAGATGTTTGTCAGTCTGAAAAATAAGTCCTTAATTTGATCATCACAAGTGTGTTTCCGAGTTCATAGGATATACGTTTCCCAATTGAATGGCAGTTGTTTGTAAGCTGTACTTGTTGCAAGCTTACGATGCCATGATATTGAGATGATAGGAAGATATCATTGAAATTGTATGCTTCGGACTAAATGATAATTATGCTTACGAAACGGAAAGCCATTGTAATCACATAGCAAGCATAGTGACAAAACCTAGATTGTAGGAATTAATTAAGATTTTAACACTTGTTAAAGATCTTGTCATGAAATTTAGATAAAATAAATTGTAGTTAATGCAACACATTTAATTTATTTTAATGAAACACAGAACAGAAAAATAATAAATTTCGGCCAATGTGTTGATGTCCAAAGTCAACAGAAATGAAGAAGGTGATCACAAAATGCAGTTTCTCAGGTCTTTCCGACAAAAAAACAAAAATCCGAGCTCTGTCGGAAAAGTACCAGAATGTGCCATGGCATCAATCGTGTTGCGCGTTTTAGACAAATATGGTGCAACATTCTTATAAAATGCAAATGAAAACCTTTGCTGTATTATTTCCACGTTGCACGGCATGGGATTATAGCTGAAACAAGGTTAGCTTTTTTAAAAAGCTAAGAAAGTCAGTCTGTGGAATATCAATTATAAAAGTGAATACATAATCTATTGAAATACAATATATAGTCCCCAGAACAATCATAATATGCGGATGTATATTTGGTTCGCACACTTATTTTTATGACTTGGTTATTTTTTTTCCAGAATTAAAATCTACGCATGCGCATTTGAAGTTTTATCTCAACGTAATTAATTAGCCCGCGGGCTGACTAACAAGCATACATTGCAAGATGACAAACTTACGAATTCGCTCTGAGCATACGAGCATACCAGTTCATGTACCTACTCATGTTTCAAACGTTAATTCAAGGAGAAGAAGAAAAAAAAGGACGTTGATGCTAACGCCCGAGGGCGCTAGCAATCATGATAAGATCTCTTCGTAGATTTATAAACATTTGAAAATATATTTAGCAAAATATAAGTAAACATTTTGAAATACCATAAATATGATACTCTTTGTGAACATATATGGATTTACTTTCTCTGGAAGTAAACGTTTTACGATTTTACCTGATGAGAATATCAACGGTTATGACAAACGCCACGACCATCAGCTCCAAGAAAGTGGTAACACAGACCAAGAAGCTGGGTTCTTTCTGTTTCTTAGCAGCACCATCTTCCGTACTACGTCTGTCTGTACCGGACATTACGTAGAACTGTAGGTTGAACTCAATCCGCAGAAAGACAGCGTCCTGGTGGTTGTGTTTACAATTTCTAAAGCAAAATATGGACATTTTTCGTAATCTCCACTTATATATTTTGAAATATAATTGATAAATATTAGCAGTATAGTACAGTATGGTATTCGAATGCTCATTAAATAAACGGTGACCAAACTACAATAACAGCTTATGATGTAGCCTCCAAAACGTCATTAGGATCAATGATGATTTGATCAAAAGTAAAATTCGAAGACCCCTCTTAAGAATAATACATGAATTGTTATGTAGATGCATTGCAAGGTAACAAATATAATTGTCTGAGTAATTGTCTTGTTGTTTATATTTGTTTCGTCCAGATTCGAATTGATCGGTTGTATTCTAGTGTATTCAAAAATCCCAGCTATACGGTATCTATAAAATACAAATTGATTGAGCAGAGACTTACCTTTGGACATGGAGTATAAGATAACCCTAACAAAAATGAGACCATATTACTAGTTTTTTTAAAAACCTTAATTTATAAAGTATGCAATTAGTCAATTCCTTTTTCAAAAATATTTGAGAAAAAAAAAACCTATAAAATGTCTAGTATTCAATCATCTGTTTTTTATAAATATATATAAACCAGATCTTGAGACACACCCTCTCTCTTGCGCAACCTCTTGTTATTTTGATCTTGTCATACATGAAGATTACTAGTAGTCAGCATCAAATGAAATAAAATCTTATGAAACTCAAAGAATGCAGTCATACCTTATTAAACCTTGATTAATAATCAACTGAATAAAAGGATATTTTTTTTGTTGTCTTGACTGCTGTCTTTGATAAGATTTAAACAAGAGAAACCCTGTTATCAATTCGCTCGATTTACATCTTCCAAACTTACTTTTTTCCGGTTTGATATGGCTGTTCTTCAAAATCCCTGGCAGATTTTACATCCCTATTTAGAATGACCAACAACAAGAGAAGATTCCTACTGCTAGTCAGATTTCCATAAAGTTTCGGTCCGACTCAGTTCTTTTGTTTGAAATCAAAATATTTGTAAATCAAACCAATAATAACAGATGTTATGACGATTGCGCTGGCAAAAAATAAAAAATTAACATACGATATGAATTAATTAACCTCACCTGAATGCGTTTACTTTAGTGTTGTAAAGCTTTGATATAGTGTGGCATCGTCGAAATCCCATAAACCTACATGTCAGGGAACACAGGTCGACAAAGAATGAATGCGACACAAAGGAATAAAATGAAAAATGCATTTCTTTGGGATTGTTTAAAAAGATATGCATGAAATGTCATAAGTAGACAAATTAAATTAAATAGCATAAAAGCTATAAATTTTGTGGTTTTTCATACAGTGATACTCGTTCTTTAAAACAGCAAGGTCTGCACGACTTCTAAATTGTATATACTTCTTGTATTGGGATCTCTAAATTTATTCGTTGGATATATATTCTTTAAATTGATTGAAATTACAATCACAAGAACAAACAAGAAATTTGTTACAGATATAAATTATCTCCTTTGGATCTTTTTTTCTGCTACGAGAATATCATGGTTACATAAAGTTTGAAAATTAAGCTAGTCAGGTACCGGTATTCCATGTTCTGGTCATCATCAACGAAAAAAACCTGGATTAAATTTTATGGCTTTTTTCAATATTTATTTAGCCATTCTTGTATGGTATTAAAAAATTAAGGCATATATATCTTCCATTATGGCAAAATGGACAAAAGCACACCATGTGTAATAATACAGAATACCGGTATATGCATAAAAACGCTCAATGATATTTCATAATGCAAATTGAGGTAGAAAATCTTACAAAATTTTGAGATAATCTGCAACAACTAGTTGTTGTTAATGTTTTGTTGTTTTTGTTTTTTTTAAAGTTTTCTGTTTTTTGTTTTTTAAATGATTTTGCACTGTCCTCTTCAACCATAATTCCATCTCCTGTTATGTTGCAAGTCAGAATCTCTAACTTTTTCATTCACAGCCAATGGCCCACAAAAGGACAACCACGATGAAACTAGTCGTCAGATATACGGATGGATGAAACTGACAAGCGCCGCTATCTGCCTTGTAAGGTATTCTGTCGGTGTTCGTGCTGTTTCGCATGGGACATGGAATCTCACTCCCTAGGAATTTCTGGTCCTTGTGTCTAATCACATGACTTGCGATGCCAGTCCAAAACTCGTCTTTTCCGGACACTATCGTGGCACTGCAAGAAAGTCGTATTTTTTTTAATTAATTACTTTTTAAAAAATTATTATCAATATTTTTGGTGCTATATATTTTCTGTGGATCGTTCGTGTGGTGTGGTCTCGTTAGTTTATATCGACAGGATACTTCTAGAATGAATATTTTAAAACATAAATGTATATTATACTTACGTAAGTGTATTTGTGCCACATTGACACTTTTTTTACACACTATACTGTGTAAAATTTACACTTTAGTCTGTAAAATTTACAGATTAAAATGCAAATTTACACAATAATGTGTAAAGGGATTATATATTATAAGGGCCTAAAATGGCCTCCTAAAATGAACATCTTTATTTTACTCTTATTCTTATTTTTCTTTGTACATATATACATGTTAAGTTTTTTCATAATTTTCCTTTTGATCCAAATACCCTCAATATTCAGAAATGTGACATTATAAAGTTAAAACTTTTTCCCGCCATTTTCGGGGGTTTTTTTTTCCATAAAAAGGTTTGTTTTCAAGCAGTTGTTCTTTTAGAAAACATTGAGCGCAGGCTTGAACAAACAAAATATTTTAATCAAAGATTTATTTATCCAAGACTAATTACTGACAAAAAAATTTTGCTTGTTCAAAGCTGCGCTCTATATTTCCCATTCGAAAAAAGATAAGAAAAATATAAATTTTGGACTGATTTTGATTGAATTACAAAAATATCGTCTCTTCTGAGGTCATACACTGCAAGTGAGTGCAAATAAATCAGATAAGTAGATGAAGAATATATCTTATATCAACTCTTTTAAAAATTTACATCACAATTAAATGTACTTTAAACATTTTAAAAAATGGCGACTTATGGGACCATAACTCATATCATATATAGTTCTTTACAGATTAATGAGGACAAACTTACATATTAAAGTATACAATTTACACATGTAAAAGTATTTACACATTAAATTGTAAAATTTACACATTAATGTGTGAAATTCACAGATTAATGTGTAAAATTTACAGATTTACACATTACACATTTTACACATTAAAGTTGAACAAGAAGAAAAGTGTCAATGTGGCACTTTAAGTGTAAATTTTACAGATTAAAGTGTAGAAAATTTAAAAAAAAAAGCGTTAATGTGGCACTATTACGCTTCCGTATATACTTAACAGTTTACATATACATGTATACTAATTTAAGTGAAATGTGAACCGACGAAAGTCAAATTTTTTGATTAGAATCAAATGAATCTACAGTTAGACGTTTAAAGTTATTTTCCTTTTGAAAAGAAATCAACGTGTGGCGAATACGTCATTTTTTACTGAGAGAAAATGTTAAATTGGTGCATATCTTTTTACACTGTATACTTGAGGTGAATATATTGCTAGTATTACTGCTGTCTAGACGCTAAACTATTTTAATAATGATTAAATATTTTACTGACAACCAGAGGAAAGTTAGGAGTATAAATAGTAGACGTTCAAGACAGTACTCACACAAAATAGATATTTTCTGTTGTATTCTCGGGAGGAAACCATCGAATGATGAAGTGGTCTTTGTTAAGGGGGTATGTTTTATGGGTTACAGTTTCCTTAATTAAAAAAAAAAATATCATATGATCGATTATATATAGTTTTGGTCATATAATAAGTCATGAAACATCCATGGAAAAGTTTTTAGAATATCTCAAAGGAAAATATTCTGCTTGCAAAGAGTGCAGCGCATCATGTTATGAATTAACGATACCGTCGTCGTCGTCATTATGTAATCACCATCTTCATTATTGTCATCGTCTTAATAAACTTAATTTTGAAACAAATATATGACTTTTGATTCATTTTAAAACTACACGTTTTGGAAGGAGTGAACTAAATATGATGGACATGAACAAATCCCCTGACACAGTCCTACAAACGGGGCATTTAAGTAGACCATAGATCACCCCCCTTCTCCGCGCCCTGTGTAATCGGTTTTGACGGGGCGTTAATTCCGCGCTGTTCATCAGATGATGACATACAACTTTAACGTCTGTCTTCAGGGGTTGTTGCTGTCATTGCATTACTTACGAACTGGTGGCCTGAGCAATTCGCCGACATGAGAAAAGAGTACTCCCTGGTCTCAAAATGTCCCACTGGATGCTGTTGTGTGGGGATTTCACAGTTGCCTGCTTCACGCGCCTGCATTATTATTCCTTTTATCCGCCATTTACTGACCGCTTTTACCGTTACTAACAAAACACAAAATCAACACAACGTCAACTAACATAAGTGAATTACGTACTTACAAATGGTTGTGTCTGATAAACGTTGTGTTGTTTGATGGGCATTGACCAAAGTCTCCCATTGGGCTATGATTTTGTATATTCAATTCAAAGGTTCAATGTACAATGTATTTTGATTGTCTTCTTTCCTTAAATAATTTCAAATGTGAATTACTTTTTAATTTCCAATTTTATTAACTATACACTCCTCGTTTGTTTTCCTTAGAACTAGAATTGTGTAAATTATTTCAAGGAGATTAAAAATAACAATAACAATTCTTCAAATAAAATAGCTCTTCTTTACTTACTTCTTCTTATCAATATCATTAATTTTTACAAGTGCATATTTTTGTCTAATAAAGAGTACGCACCGTGTATGCCATTGGGTGAAATTCCATAAATAGAATCCGAAGGCTCAATTTCAAAAGGCAGATCATGGCTTGCGTGATCGGAAAGAGAATCCTTTCCAATTCTTTCCGGAAACAGGTCCCTGCATTCGCGCTCGCTGAATGTAAAGGGGTAAACTGTCCAGACAAATGAACTCTGTGTGGTCAACAGAACACTGACCGATA
The DNA here is from genome assembly GCA_016163765.1 of Magallana hongkongensis. Classification (NCBI taxonomy): domain Eukaryota; kingdom Metazoa; phylum Mollusca; class Bivalvia; order Ostreida; family Ostreidae; genus Magallana; species Magallana hongkongensis. The sequence continues at coordinate 23,772,646 of WFKH01007768.1, forward strand.
AGATAATCCACATTATAAATTTTCTCGGAAGTAGTGTCTATCTTCGTACTAATAAGAAAAATGTTAGGGATGTTGTTAATTTACTCCGCGCGCGTTTTCTGTGCGCCCCCTTTTTTTTCTCGCTAACCTCCCCAGGCATATTTGTGAGAAAATAAATATGTCTTGACCATAACAGTTCAGCTTTTATAAAGAAGAAGGGGGGAAAGAGCACACACAAAAACAAATGTGTTTCAGTGCGGAATGTGATAGACTGCTCAAAGATGAATGCTTTGGACGAAAAACCTGTAATGTCATCAGAGGTGAACAGTGGCTCATAAGACAACAATAAACTTGTAATGTTTTCATGTTTTACCCTTGTTTTGAAATAAGAACAAAAGAAAGCGAACATTAACTAACAAAATTTAAAGTTGAAAATGAAAAAATTTAATGAATGATAAGAAAACTCTGCAATATTTTTTTAATTCAAGATGTTTCGATGAATTCTCTAAGCTTGTCATTTCCTGAAAATGTGTAATCAATGCGTTTTCATGATAAGATGTGGTTATTTTAAAATAAGATGGTGCTTCTTTATGATATGTTGTTGTTATATTATGAGATAATGCTAATTCGTGATAATCTGATGCGGTTCTTTCCTGATTGTGCGTTGTGGTTACATCAAGTTCAGATACACAGTTGCTTTTTCATAATATGATCTCATGTAGATCTTTCGTGTTAAAATGGTGCCTTTTCAAAATATGCAATGATGCTTTTGTTTCCAATGTTTTGTAAAAAGAAGTTTTTAATTAAACCCCCTGCCCTTCAGGACATATATATGTGATAAGGCCTCCTGTAAAAATTGTTTGCCTTCTTTTGACCCACTAACATGGGTGATGTCTTAAAAAAGCATTTGGGCTTTTGAAATGAAATTGTATAACACAACTCCCTATGGCCTAGAGGAGACTTGATTGGTTTTGAAAGTCGAAGGATGAAAGTTCATACATTACAAATAAAATTTTCTAGATGATAACTTAAGTTTTCGTTAACATTTTTTTCAATGTAATATAATGTCATAACTCTCCTTTGTCTGAAAAGACCAGTTTTGATTTTGAGGTCAACAGTTCAAAGGTCAAGGTCATGAAAATTACGTATTGACTATGTTACTTTCGTTTTCGGACGATATCTTAAAAAGTCCTTGTACGTTTCCTATGAAATTATTCTATAGCTCCTTTTGTAACTTAAGGTAGTACGCAACACCCGTGAAAATAATTATTTGAAATATTTTCTCAGCTACACAAAATAATGGCTTAATATTATGTCAAAGTTAATTTTAATCAATTATCGTAGAAAAATAATAAAATTCATACCCATCAATTACTCAAGGCAGAAAAAATTAAGGTACAGCTTATTTTGATAATTTCGAAACCTACATTTAAATAATCTTCATTTGATTTTTGTGCAATTTAGTTTCTATCATTTAAAGATGTGTAACTTTTGTTCCGTTCTTAGTAAAGACCTGAAATTCAGATACAATCATCACTAGTGTTCAGAATATATACCCATCAAATTTAAAGGTCGTATCAAAATGTCAAAGGTCAAATGTGATGACGTCATTTAGGATTTTTATCAATTTTCACCTATACTTAAACCTCAGTTAATCTAAAACCCACAGTCAAATTTTCATTGTTTTGATATATTTTAATTACGGAGTCATGACAATCATACTCTAAATTTTATTCAAATTTGAACCATACAATTTCATTTTGGGGACCGTTAAGTGTTTCAAATTTTCGTCTTAAGTAAAAGATGATTAACAAGTGCTATTTTTACATTATATAACATTAGAAATTAGTACAAATTACCTTAAGTTACCAGTTAGAATTTATTTCAGTGTCTGTAAGTAACAAAAAGGTATCCTGTATAAATAGCAGTACAAACATTTGTAATATCTTAAAAAGTAATGTTTTCGCATTGATTTTTTTTTCAAATTTTTACATATTCATAGATTTCATTCAACATAACAAAATATCGAAATATCAGAAAAAATAAACTATCTGTTTTGTATTACCTTAAGAAGACCCCAATTGATTTTGAGGTCAAAATTAATACTGCATGTATACAAAATTGTATCCAGATAAAAACTTTCATTTATTTTCTTTCAGTTTCTTGCTATAAAACTAAATGCATTGGGCAAATTAAAGTTACAATTATATCCCATGAAATTTTTATACTTTACCAGTAGCTCCTTAATATGTAACATATTAATTAAGATTTTGAGATCAAAATTAAAACTGTATATTGCGTACAAAATTTTATCAGATAAAAACTTTCATTTTCTTTCAGGGTTTTTTTTTTTTTTGCTATAAAACTGAATGCATTTGGCAAGTAAAAGTTACAATTATATCTTACAAAATGAAATTTACATTTATTGCTAGCGCTCTCGAGCGCTAGCAACTACGTTAGTCTTTTTGACTGAAATACGCATGCTCGACTCCATAGTAGGGGATTCTGGGAAAACTGTACTACAGTAGATAAACTGTACAATGTGAATTTCGTTTTATTATCAACATATGATCTGAAGTTTTGTGTTTTATAATAAATGCCAAAAAGAATCCGTAGCTTAGGTTTCATAACGCCAAGTTATTTTAAAAAGTATAATAAATGGCTAGCTTTAACTTAACTACCTTCAACCTCGGAAAACATATTTTTTCCGAGCTTGCCGGAAAGACCCGAGAAGATACGATTGCTACAAAACAGTACCAATGGTATGAATGATTCTACTGATCTTGAAAATATTTATCTCCAAATTGAAATTACAGTAAATACAGAATAATTAAAGCACAGTTAATCAGCTACGCCATCGCCGATGTGAAGCCTACTCTAGGTTCACAATTCTATAATAATAGACTCCCACCCCACTCCAACACAATTCCAGTGCACCACTGTGCCTTCTTATTAATTATAAATCGATTCAGAAAATTAAACCAATTTTTTGATAAATATCCTTTTGTGTTTTATGATGGCTACAGCGCTAGCTTACCAATCTTTTTAAAAGATAAGCTTGTGAACAATGAACGTTATCATTTTTTTTTATTAACATGAGATGTGTTCATGATATGTTTTGCGCGTTGCATACCGTAATCTTAGTTATTCTTATACATACAATTTTCTGTAATTTTCCAATTATACAATAAACTATAATAGTTTTTTTAAATTCAATCTTTAGATTTTGCGAAATAATTGTGACGTCAAGGCAAAACCACCCACTTCCGGTTACAAAATTTATGTCCCTTAAATGACTCTTCCTACGAACCGAAATTAAGGAGAAACAGAGAAATTAACATATTAAAAGACACAAGAACAATAACAACAAAAACAAGAACATAAAAATTAAAAAGTAAACTGCAACAAAATAGGCATTGCTTTTATTATGTCCATTTTTATCAATGAATAAAATTTATATTTCGAGTTATCGTTCTTAGGCGACTTCCTGTTTGTTGTCACCAGTTTGTCGTGAGTCAAAATCTATATGGTGAAAAATGTCTACACGTTTAGAGAAAGAAAAATCGAAAGCTCAACAGGAGAAATTTCAGGCAGTGTTATCAAATCTCCTCAAAGACGACGACAACAAATACTGTGTGGACTGTGACGCCAAAGGTTATTTTCATTTACCCGGCTGACTCCCCTTTTGTTTGTCAATAAGTGAATAACCGATATCCCCTCTTGTTGTATTGTAAGAAGTCATTCATAACATTTTATGAAGTAAATTAATACTGCTAAAGAACATGAAGGGATTGGTTATGTGTAGTATATACTTTTTTGTGGCAAGTTTTGTTACAAGGAAACTGATAACTTCATACTGTCAGTTATCATGGTGATTGTTTACCGGTAATTCCTTTGTAACTTTGTTTTGATTCATTTTTAGAACGAGATCCCATTTTAACATGTAATGTCTTTTAAATATGATTTATTTTTAAACATGACATCAACATAAAGAATGTAAAAATGAAAAGGGTAAAAAAATGAAAATGACTTAAAATCAGAAGATATTTTAACATAATATAACGTTATACTGGTATACATAACAATAGAGCAAACGGGATGTGGTGGAGCAAACAAGGTTTAGGGTGAACGATAATTATGGTGAACAGACACTGGGCGAATGGACTCGGGCGAATGAATCCAATACCGTTGAATATGGGGGGGGGGGGGGGGGGGGGGGGGGGGAGGAGGGAGTTGATTACAGTTACTAATAGTGATTGTGTGGCTACTAACCAGTGCAACAAGTATAAGTCTTCTGAATTTGTATTATGTTTCTGGGTTCAGTCCCTGGTGCTACACTCCATTTCTCTTTAAAAGGCTGGTATATGATAAACATGAACTATGAACTAAAGAAAACATTTTTGTTTTGACTCTCAATGAATATGTGTTAGGTCTGCAGTGAGGTTTATTGCCTTAATTGTATGTTGACAATATATTCACGATATCAGAACAACATCAAATTATCTCGTTTTAATTCAAGAACTTGTTCATTTAATTTTAACAGGACTAGAAAAATGTTATGTCAAATCATATATAACATGGATTCTCGATTGACATAATAAAGAGTGAATACCAGAATTTTTGGCCCTTGGTGACAGAGAAGCTTTGGAGTGGTTTGACTTTGTTGTTAGGCCACATAAATACTCCAGGGCTTTCCTGTCACCTCTGGGAAAAATATTTGGTATATTGACTAGTCTCTAAGTTGTATAAAATATGTATATATATATCATTCCGAAGTGGAGAGATATTACTAATCACAAACATGTAAATGTTGCAGTATTTTCATTCTACACATATTGATTAACCATATTTTAAATATGTAATAAATTTTTCATCAGGACCAAGATGGGCTTCTTGGAATCTAGGAATTTTCTTGTGTATACGATGTGCAGGGATCCATAGAAATTTGGGTGTACATCTTTCAAAGGTGAAATCTGTCAATCTAGACTCATGGACAGCAGAGCAAGTGTCTGTAAGTAAAAAAAAAAGAAGCATCAACCATCTAGTTGGTATTCATTGTAAATTATTGTTTATCCCTGATAACAGTTTACCACTTTTTTTTCATACCTGAGTTTAACACTGTGTTTCCTCCTTCAGATGATGATGGAGATTGGGAACAGTAGAGGGAGAGCTGTGTACGAGGCAAATATTCCTGATGGATTCCGTCGGCCACAGACAGATTCGTATGCTTTCCTATACAACCAATGTTAATCTTTAAAAGTGTTTTAGAAAATGTTATGTATTAAAAGTGGCCATTATACCAGTACCACATAATAGAAAAGTTATACCATAGTGCATTGAATGATGCAACTGTAGATATTGAGTATTTACATGTAGGTGTATAAAACTGAAATGATTTTGACACAAGAAGAATATAGAAGACACTGTACTTGTAAGCTTTAGTCTAAATTAGATATGGGCCAATCTGATAGCCTTTTTAAATGTATCCATAATTTATGGTCCTGTCTACCATTGAGGACACTTTCCTTTATATTATGCTACAAAATTTATCTTCCTTAATCTACCATTGAGGACACTTTCCTTTATATTATGCTACAAAATTTATCTTCCTTAATCGAAGTAAAAGTGCTTTGGAGGCCTTTATCAGAGCAAAATACGAACACAAGAAGTACATTGCTAGGGAATGGGTGCCACCAAAAGTTTCTATTCCAAAAGAGGTAGGTCAGAATTTTAATAACTCTCTATCAGGTACATTTACAGAAATCTAGTCATGTTACAAACCTTTTTTGTTTTAAAAGCTTGTCTTTCAGTTTCTGTTCAAAGTGTTGTGTGTATGTTGAGTGTGATTTTTGTTTCTGAGTGAACTTGATTTTGCTGTAGCTTAAACCAGACGGGGTAAGTTTCACTTTTAGAGAGCACACGATTAGCTAGCAGGGATTTTTCTACAATATTTACCACCCTTTTTATTCTGTGTTAATGGATAAAAAATATTGCTAGATTCAAATGATAATTGGCTGTTTCTTTAAAAAAAGCAGTATCAGCATATTTGATGTGTTTTTAGATGATTGATTGGAATGCAGAATCAAGATGAATGTCCATTCTCATTATCAATATTGATCAGTGTCATTACAAGTTCCACTTTTTTGTAAATCAAGGGGCAACTTTTGTTTATAATAGAAGTCTTCACAAAAAAAAGGTCCAAAGACCGAAGGCCTGTTAATTATGAGGTCAAGTCAGTAAAAAGAAAAAATAAAGAAGTCTGATGGGCTTGTACACATTTGGCTTAACCTTAACTTTGTGCATTTCATCAAAAGCTTGATATCACTCTTTCCATGATACATGACATGTGACATGGTATTTGAAAGCCAGTAAAGTTTTTGAGAGGCCGGTACCTTTAGAAAGACAACTAATCCTGTAAAAAAGTTTGAAGACTTACAGAAGAGAAATTTCTTCTTCTAAAAGAATAAAAATTTACTCTTTTGAAAGAGGAATACTGTCACATTGATGGTAAATAAGACCTTGAAAAATCCCTGCAAGGCTTAATTGACAATTTGGTTGGTGGGATTAACATAGTTTGGTAGTGGAATTAACAGAAGGTGGTGGTGGTTAACATGAAATGGAGAACATTATGTTCTTTTAATTTTGCTATGAATACTGTTTTTATACAACAGAAATGCCTACATATACAGTTGAACTTCGATATCTCGAACACTGATATCTCGAATAAAATGGATATGTCAAAGTGATTTGTAATTCCTAACCACTTATTTTTTAAGTATTTTACCCTCTATATCTCAAAATACTAGGATATCTCAAAGTTTTTAAACAGTCCCATCTAGTTTGAGATAACGAAGTTTGACTGTATTTAGCTTTAGAATTCTGCTTACTCGCTTAAAGTATCCAAATTGGTATGCAGAGTAACATTCCAATCAAGGTTTGTAAAAATTTTGTAGGATAGCATCTCTCTTTAAAAGCACAGCTGTCCGAACTATATTCAGAATATTTCTCTAAATCAACTACATTGTGTGAAACTTTTGTTATATGGTTTTCAAATTTTATCTTATTTAGAAAGAATCATATGAGATATATAACTGAAATGGTGTGTGTTTCAGCTTTTAGAGGATGAAAAAGCAGAGAAGAAAAAAAGACAAAAGCAAGCTGTTCAGCTTAATCCGGTAACTGAAAAAAATAAACCTTTAAATAAAAATTCAATTTTTATTTGTTAGTTTTAATCCTTTATTAATGTGAAATAAATATATGATACATTTGTCATATATATCACATGTATTTCTTAAATGTAATACCTTAAATTATTAAATTAAGGTTCCCAAAACTAAACCTGTTGAGAGTAATTCAGCATCTGCTTCACCTAAAAAGGAACCGACTCCTGCTCCCAGTCAGCCAGCATCAAGCAGCGCTAATGACCTTCTGGGACTGGGTTTGTGATGTCTTTTTACATCAGTATATGCCCAATATTCTTAAAATAGTGTCTTCTATATATTACAACTCCAACTGAAACTGAAAGAAATTTCTCATGAAAAAAAAGTCTTCCTTTAAATTACAACCCTAACAGACAGAAATATCTCATGAAAAAAGTCCATACATGTATTGCAACTCCCTACGGATGGAAATTCTTCACGAAAAACCCTTAGACTGTTAAAACTGTTTTTAATGTTTCTTCAGTTTAATACATACCCTAGCGTGTTAGCCTGTTTATGATCAGTAGAATCTGATGTCCTAATATTTGTTTTCTCTGTTCAGATACACCAGCTGTTAGCGGTAATCAGCAGAAGTCGAGTAGTTCTAATGATTTGTTGGGAGAATTGGGAGATTTCATGGGAGCACCTGTCTCCCAACAGACCAGCTCAGCTAATTCTAGTCAACCTCTACAATCAACACAACAGGTGAAGGATGGAGGCTATTGGTCAAATATACTCTCTATACCATACTCTGTATACCTTACAAGTACTTATATATAGGGGTTATTTTTTTCAGTTTAATACATAAATGATATTTTTCAAAATTTCATTTAGAATGGAGAATCCGATGTTAACTTGTTCCAAGAATCTGACAAGCCTCAGGACAAAACTACAAAAGACTCGATAATGGCTCTCTTTGGGAGCTCATCCAATCAGCAGCCACAGCAACAGTTTGGAGTCCCAGGTACTATAACATTAGCATTTATAATGTACCGGGTATAGCCTCTTCTAGAGATTCACTAAAGAGTATCATTAAAATTACAAATAGATATTGATTAATCCAATACATAGCTTATTTGTTTGACTTGCTTTTACTGATACCAACTTGATATACCGGTACATGTAGCTGCATTCTTTATTTTAACATTTCTAATATACTGTATATGTTGCAGTGAGAGGTGAGTGTGATGTTTTAGTATCATCTAGCTCAGTATAATCAGAGAGATTATGCAATCAAAGCACTAAAACCTTTCATTATGAATGTCCAATGCCATTTAACTTCCATCATTTGATATGGTTTAATGATATACATGTATGTGTGTCCAGTCCTCATTTGGAATCTACTCTCATTTCTTAAACATCAAAATATGTCCAGTTTTAGGGTAGCTTTGAAAATTGCCTGGTAGGTTAATGTTAACTGTGTATATACTAAACAAACAATCAAGATTTCAGCTGACATCTCTTTTGTTGGCTATTTGAAAGACTGTATTCAAGATGTTCTGATGTTTGAGAAGTGGTAGTTGATTTCAGGCATTTGGTTTAAGGATGCTGTATGTCTACATATACTATTAATATTTTGAAATATGTTTGGAGGATTTAGTACATTTTATTGAAGTACCTGTTTACATGCAAGAGAAAATATGTAGGTTTGAAACAAAAATAAAAAGGATTTTTATTTCTAATCAAAATTTCTTTTTGTTCCAAGGAAGAGGCTGGAGTATAATATATAAACTGACACATCATTTTTGCATAGAAGTAAACTTTTTTTTTTGGGCAAATCAACTCTCCATAAATGTATGGCAACTACACTCTGTAGCTGTTGTGTTTGCCACTGCATCTTTAAAAAGCCCATCCTTTGTGTACAATCTAACCATGGTTTGCCACTTACAGGTAGCTATGCCCCGCCCTTTGATGCGTATCAGTATGAAACAGGTACCAACCACTAGCATGCTTCTGGCTTCTCGGTGTCTCATCTACTGTAGTAGATTGTACTTTGCTTGTGTTCATTCATCGTTATACATATATGCATAACATACTTGGTCTTCTTTTTATAGGGGTCTTTTTCTGTAAAACTTGATGGTTATATGATGAAATGCATGAAAATCGCTGCATAATTTTTTTCATTTCAATGCCATAGGAGCAATTCATTTAACAAATTGGATATTTTTTTAAAAAAATTTTAGTTTGAATTTGTTTTGTTTTTCCACATGTGGTAAGTGAATAAAAGGCAATGCTATTGTATAATTTCTATTTAAAGGTCTTAAAATCAAAAGCAAAATTTTCACTGATATGCCCACATTTTGTGTCTGATTTAGCTACCTATTTATTTTGCTTCAGTTTTTCCTTATTACTCAAATTTGATTCAAACTGTTTTTTTACATGATTTATTATAATATGCCAGTACATGTATTACTTGGACTGTAAAATGTTTTCACTGATTTTCAAGAGAAAGATGATAATCCTACAACTTTTTATGTTCTTCAAAAATCTCCAATCTTACTGCATTATTGTAAATAATTTGTGGAATGTTTTTGTTTCACTACAGGAGGTGTGTACATGCCGCAGCAGAATACTGGAATGTATGGTATGCCTCCAAACAGCATGATGCCTCCCAACAGCATGATGGCACCAAACAACATGATGGGGATGAACAACATGCAATATCAACAACAGATGGGCATGATGAATATGCCACAACAGGTAGATACATGTATTTAAATCTATTGTATATTCAACTCATGGTGAATATGTGAAAAATATGTGGATATTTTATTTCATACCCCACTAACGATGAATTTGTAAAAAACATAAAAATATTTTATTTTTATACTAAACTTAAGGTGAATGTGCAAAAAACCAAAACAAAACATGTGGTTATTTAATTTTATAATGAACTCATGATGAGTATGCAATAAGAAGAGGATGTTTCATTTTATACTGAGGACAACATGAATATGACACAGCAGGTGGATATTTTGTTGTATACTGAACACATGAAACAAATGGATGTTATTAATACTAATCTCTTTTGTTTTAATAAGGAATATTTACATTTTCAACTGTCTTTGTCTGTGATAACATTACGAATCAATTTTGAACCCTAAAACC
>WFKH01007768.1:23792931-23862024 GCA_016163765.1 Magallana hongkongensis
TAAGTTTTGTTTTATTTTGCATCCAACTCTCTTGACCTCATCATGTTGTAGATTTTGGAGAAGAAAGAGGGTTTGTTCAGGAAAAATATGATGGGAAAACGAGTGAATTTTGCAGCGCGTTCTGTGATTTCTCCTGATCCCTGTATCAGTACATGTGAGATAGGGATTCCTGAAGTGTTCGCCAAGAAACTGACCTTTCCACAGCCGGTAACTCCATGGAATGTCCATGAGTTAAGACAGGCAGTTATCAATGGTCCAGACACCTATCCAGGGTACTTAACAACATTATAAATTCATAATTTTTAGATGGTTTTTAACTTTTATTTTCTAGTGTAATACTTTCTGGAATTTATTCATGCTTAGCTCTTGAATTTTTACTTTCTATTTTTATGGTATAAAAATTTGGTAGTTATTGTTTACCGGTGCTGGTATGCTGTTGGAGTTTTTATTATCGGGGGTAATTTTTTTTTAACCATTCATGTATAATTTATTTTTGTGAAATAGAGCCTCATTAATAGACATGCCTGATGGTAGCAAAGTGATTTTGAATAAAAAAGAAAAAGTTCAAAGAGAGGCTATTGCTAAGCAACTGTTGACTCCTTCACCAGATCCTCATCAACAGAATACCTGTAAAGTGGTAAGACACATTCATAAACTTCTCAATTCTGAAAGTTTTACACCATGAAAATGATTATTCTAAGTATTATTCAAGTATATGTAATAGGTTTCTCATCATAACTTACATGTTTAAGTTTGTTTATCCTATAAGGTTCATCGTCATCTAAAGAATGGAGATGTTTTACTTATAAATCGACAGCCAACACTGCATAGACCTAGTATCCAGGCCCACAAAGTAAGATATTAATTGAAACAAGCTTACCTTTATATGGTATTGCTTTGTCCTGAGTAGGTATACATGTACAGTACATGTACTGTATATTCTTTCTACACAAAATCATGCAACACAGATTTCAATGAATTCGAAATAGTAATATAATGAACATGATTTGATTTGCTCTTTTTAAGGCAAGAGTTCTGCCAGGGGAGAAAACTCTGCGCTTACACTATGCTAATTGTAAGGCATACAATGCAGACTTTGATGGAGATGAAATGAATGCTCACTTCCCTCAAACACAACTTGGAAGAGCAGAGGCATATACTATTGGTATGTAAAATATATAAAGGTTTCAATATTCATTGATTTATTGGGGGACAGCTAGTATATATTCGTAATGTTTGTTTTCACTGGTTTACCAAAAGAAATCAAGAAACAAATTCTGAATGCTATTCAATGAAAATTGTTTAAGTGTAATAGGATTTGGTAAATGTACAAAGAGTTAAAACTTGTGTGGTTCACATTATCACAGTGATAAAAAGATGAAAAATCCATTTAGAATAAAGGGGTTAATCTTTCACATTAATTATCAGATTTAAAGCAAAGACTTTGTCTTAAGCTGTTTCTTCACTGTTTTTCTTTTAATATGTGGTTAACATGCAATTTCAATTAGAGATTTGTTCATCCACCATTCTGCAGATTTTTTAAGTTGAAATTTCTTCTTTGTTTATAGCTTGTACAGACTACCAGTATCTTGTGCCCAAGGATGGTACACCTTTGGCAGGTTTGATTCAGGATCACATGGTCTCAGGTGTGTCATTAACCATACGAGGCAGATTCTTCACCAGGTAAAGTTTCAAAAAAAAATTGGTTAGCTATATTTTAATTTAATAATCAAACTTTTGTTTTTTACTTTATAAAACTCATTATCATTTAGACAGACAAAAATATTCTAAGGATCACGTTTCCATTTTTTTGTGGGGTAATAGTAAAAAATTTATTTTTTATGCAAGCCATGAGTCTCGCAAAATTACTAAAATGAAAAATGATTGACAATATGCCAATAGTTTGGAAAAACTGCTTATAGTTGATTGAGGAAAAAAATATTTAACAGAAATGACTATTGTCAACTGGTATACATGGCGTTGGTGGACAAGCGCGGACCAATCATGTTGCTGCCTCCAGCCCTGATCAAACCCAACACACTCTGGTCAGGGAAACAGGTCAGGCATTGTACATTCTAATATCTGATGATGAAATTTTTTAATTAAATGTTTTTTGATATCATAAAAAATGTACTTGTTCATATATTTCAATTTATGTGGTCCATTTATATATTGTAGGTTTTATCAACCTTGCTTCACAACATTATTCCAAAAGATGGACAAATGCTCAATCTCACAGGAAAATCCAAAATTCCAGAAAAGGTGATATACCGTATTGATGTGGTGAAATTGAGCCAAAAATGTAGTAGAATATTTTATTTGTTGACAAAAATATTAGAATTTATATATAGTCTTTCCCAAAATTTAACAGTAATCACATTATCTTGTCTTGTTGAATTTCAATATTCCACATTCATCACCTTGTTCTACAGTACATTGTTTTATTTGATTGTAGAGTTGGATCCATCAGCAGGTGAGACTTGCGAGTCTGGACAACATGGGGGAGAGTCACGTGGTGATCCGGGGGTCAGAGCTGCTCTGTGGGGTCCTGGACAAGGGTCACTATGGCAACACACCGTACGGACTGGTCCACTGCTGTTATGAGGTGAATAGTGTTCTCATTTTACTTTGGTTATTGAATTGTTTATATTTTAACCTGCAAATCAAACTTGCATTGCCAGAGGGTCTATTATACTGTGCTCATATTTTGGTTTTTGTTGTGGAATATATTGCATAGGTAGCGAAACACTTCTTGATTGTATAGTAGTTTATTAGAAACTTGTTATTAGCTATAGAAAGTCATGTCAAGCAATATAAAGTCGCAATAAAGTTAATCTTATACAAAAGCACAGATATTCCGAAAGGCATAATTTTCATTTTTACTGATGTATTAAATCTAAATTTGCATGACAGGAAGAAAGATGAATAATTTTTGTATGACTCTGGTTTCTGCATGGGTTTGAATGTGGTCTTGTGTCAGAATGTTTTCATTTTGTACACTAAAGATGCTTTAATCTATGGCCATTAATATAGACATTTTATATTTCATTACTGATAATGAATATACAAAGACAAGCTTACAAGAGAGATTATGAAATATTTTAGCTTTATGGTGGAGAAGTGGCAGGAACTCTCCTGTCCTGTTTGGGCAGACTCTTTATGAACTTCCTGCAGCAACACAGAAGTTTCTCCCTGGGAGTGGAGGACATCTTGGTCACCCCAAAAGTAAGCCTTGCTTGTTACTGAACCATCTTTGAATGCTAAACACTGGAGGCCTATAGCAAAATACTATGTCTCAAGAACAAACATTTTGATTGACAAGATGGTTCATTTCCTCAAGCAACTTTAAACTTCATTTAAAAAATTAAAGGCAGTTAGATTTATGTGCATAAGAAGCAAACATTTTATTTTGAAAGGATGCTCCTAATTTTTAATTTGTTTCATTTGATGTCTTTAATTTACCTACTGGTATAAAGAATTTGATTTATGTGTTCATCAACAGGCTGACCAGAGGAGGAAGAAGGCCATCCACAAGTCAGAGAAGTGTGGGGGTGAGGTGGTGATCCAGGCGCTGGGTCTGGAGGAGGGGCAGGAGGAGCAGGAACTCCGGGAGGCCATGATGGATGCCCAGTTTGACCGGAACGACCGCCGACTGAGGGAACTGGACCTGTGTATGAAGGGAAAGACTGATGATACGCAGAACGCCATAGTTGGGTACGACCTCTCACAAAGCATATGTTTAACCATATAACAATAGGAAATTGATCTAGAGTTTTCAGAGCACAGATGTAATGAATTCTTGCCCTCTGAGAATATGTACATGCGCGGATCCAGAAAATTTTTCCAGGGGGGGGGGGGGGCCTACGGTTATTTGCGTTTGTCGGGGGGGGTCCAAGGCATATTTTTGGTAATTTTGTAATGTGATTTAACGAAATTTGAATTTTGCAGGGGGGTCCGGACCCCCCTGACCCCCCCTCTAGATCCGCGCATGATGTACATGTATACATAATAAAGAATGATAATATTTACTTTGAATATTTTGTGTAATAAGCTCAGTCAATAAATTTTGTCTTATTTGATACCACTGATCCATTTGATTAAATAGTATTGGTACATGTACTAATGTATTTGTTTTATTTTACAGCGCCTGCATGCCAAAGGGTTTAGAGAAACTTTTCCCAGCCAACAACCTCCAGTTGATGGTGCAGTCTGGTGCTAAGGGGTCATCTGTAAGTCATAAAGTTTTCTCATCTTTATACATGTACTAGAAATGTGGAAATGTCATATGGTTAGATTTTAAAAATGAGGACCAAAATGTTTGTTGATTTTTTAGGGAATACAAAATTTATTAAAAATGTGGAGATCATATATGTTGTATGAATTTGCAAAAGTCAGGTCCTCAGGTCCTCATAAAATTTGCACCTCCTTCAAATTTAAAGCAACTACTTCCACATTTATATTAGTCTGATGAATGTTTTAGGAAAATGTTAGAAAAGAGTTTCTCCATTTTCAGTATTGATTGATCAGCCATCAAAAATGACACACTTTTCTTGCACCTGAGTTCATTAACAATCATGGCTGAATACATCAGATTTTAATGATTCTCTTCCTAACTTGACTGGTTTCCATTGCTTTTCAAAAAAAAAGTCATGGCAAAGTTATATATTTGTTTTAATGATTTAAGATATACATGTATCAAAATATGTTGTTTAATATAAACTAGATTTAATAACATACCGGTATGCACAGCAGAAGATTACTGGTAAACATTCCATATATTATTGTTTCTGTAGAATCAATATTGTTTTAATTATGCTTATAACTAAAACTTCCTCATTTACAAGATAATATTGGAATATATGTAGAATTTTCATCAACTATTGCAATTCTGTCTGAATTTATGAATACATGAACATAAATAAAAAAATTTTTTTTAAGAAAATATAATCAGAAAACATATATGATTTTGACAAGACAATTATAATGTGCTATCTATAAGTTTATTTGTTGAGTATACAAGTGGATAGTGATCAACCGATATGGCTTTTATAATGAACATGTATTTGTTATGCTCATGCAACATGCATTGAAAGTAACCTTAACTTTGGCCAAGTTTAATTAATGTGGATTGTTCTCCTTTATAACAGCTGCCTTTAAAAAAAATAAATGTAGCAAAAAATAATATCTGTCAAGGTAGAACTTGTTCTGTTCTGTTTAACATTACAGACGGTTACAATGTAATACTGAATAATTCTCAAATGTAAAACTGTCTTTTACACATCTTGGAACTTATGGCTCTCCTCTCACTGAAATTCTCTGTTGTATGAACATAAAGGGCTCACTCGGGCTTGATTTTACATTACTCTGCATACTTTGCATACTGAACAACCTTGATAGCCCCGTTATCTTTCGATCCTACCCACAGCCTTCCTCTGCTGTCCAGGCTTAATCCAGTAGGCTTGGTCAGTTCGGGAATTTCCAAACATCGTAGGAATTTTCCATCCTGGTCAATGACGTGAAGACAATCATTAGCCTCGTCTGCTATGATGATACGGCCCATGGAATCTGTCACAAAGGCATTGGTATTCAGATCCTTGGGTAGGTTTACATCTTTTCCATCATATCTGAACCTCAGTTTGCCTTCGCTGTTGACTGTTATGATGGAGTTGCTATTGTTGTTCACAACGCAAACATCACCATTTACGTTCTCCTGGGGGTAGAGCATGTATTCTCCATTTTTGTAGAGTTTCTCACCATTTTCGTCACACTGGAACTCCTTGATGCAGACTTTATCTTTGTACTGGTGGACTTTGTGCTCATTTTTTACATTCATCAAGCAGATTAATACATTCCCTGATCTAGAGCAAGAAATGCCCATTGTTTCCCATCCATCAGGTATTTCAATCTTCTCGTTAGTTTCACCGTTTTTGTAAGTCATCACATTGTTGAACTCAGAGTAGAGTAGATTCCCATCAGGATCCATAGTGAGGCCATTGCAGAAGGAACCAACTGTCACAGAGTCCAGCTTGTCTCCACAGATGTCGAAACAAGACAGTGCTGCATCCTCGTAGTCCCCTATAGCGTTAACCCAGACTTTATTCATTCCAGCGCAGGCCAGGTCCCTGATTGCATGGAAAGGGGTTTTCACTGTTGCAAGCACAGCTACTTTGTCTAGCAGTAGTTTCTGAACATTTGGAATAAGGCTGGTAAATGGAAGACGGGTAGGTGGAAGAAGAAGTGAAATGAGATCTTCCAACTGGATTCGACTGGTTTTTCCTTTCTCTGAATTTAGAATCAGTGCGGGGGGATTTGGTTCTAATTCTAACATAGGCAGACTTTGAAACTGATCACGTTCAGAGGTGTAGCTGAGGATTTCAGAGACCTTTGCTGCCTTCAGAAGTTTTCTGTTTTTTCCCAGGGTTTGATGCATTTCTTTAATCCCTGTTTTGATTTTGTCTTCGTGGCATTTGAAAGGTGTCAGGTCATCTTCTTGTAAAGCTTGCAGTTCTGAGGCAAACCTGGCAAAGATTTTCTTGACCTCTTCCTCCCACTTTCTCTTGTAGGTTGCCATTTCTTTTTCCATGCTTTTATAGCTGAAGGACAAATTAGCAATCTTGGATCTGGTGACCACATCCTCTTGGGTATATTTCGGAATGAGTGACTCCTCCATAGCTTCATTATCTTCCAGGATCTCTTTCCTTTTGGTCAGGAACTCTCTAGGCAGTTTCTCATTGGAATGGTCTTTGTGATGACCAGCAAGGCAATCAGGGCAGATGGGAATATCACAGTCGGTACAGAGGGTGTCACACTGGCGGTCAGAGTGGGTCATGCAAAACTGATGGGAGAAGTGGGTGTGGCGGTCCTCGTACTTCACTACCTTGTGGACTTGGGGGAGTTCCTCAGTCATGTGGTTGCCCACACACTCTTTGCAGAGCTTGTATTGACAGCTGATGCACAGGAGCTTGACCTCCTTGTGTTTACAAAGGTCACACACAGCGGCCTGTTGGCCCATAGGGTTAGAACTGGCCATCGTTTTGTTGTGATGTTTTACCTGCAAAATAGAAAAATAAACATATTTTAAAGTACATGAAAACAGGATAATAAAACAAACTTGAATCAATACTGCAGTTTAATCCCCACATTCTTTAAATGGTGGATACCTTGAAACTGATGTCCGTACAGATTCAAATATGTGACAGTATGACAGTTTCTAGCAATTTCTGCGTAATATATTTAAGTCAACATTCAAACTGTACGCTACAATACTTTTCATGAAAATAGTTCAAGGCTTCAATATTTATTCATGAAAGAAATTTTTGTCCCTTCACTGGTGATTTCAGAGGGAGACAGAATTATGAATCACTTGTCAATCAAGAAGAAAAGAGATTTCCTTGTTCAGTGTTCATATGTTTTTAAATTTTTGTAATTTAAACTACGCACAACTGACCTTGAAATAGGTTTCACCTTCTCATTTCATAACTCAAATGGCATGACCAAGATTCAACTTGAAAGGTTTTGTCTAAACAGAAGTCCCACTACATTTATATGACAATCATCCTGAATGTTTACAGAGCACTGAGAAGAGTTCACATATAGATCTCTTCCTTTAACTTGTTCTTTGTTTGTGTGTGCTTGTGCATTTAAAAGAAAAAAGGTAGAGCTCAATTTGTACTGAAACTTGAAATAAATACCTGTCACCTTGTTTATATTGAAATGAAGACATGGGTGTGTGTAAATAGTGTGTGTTGATTTATTTAAAGCTATGAAAATGCACCATGGTTCAACTATTGAAAACAAATATTGGTGTATCAGTGTATGATATTTGTATCTTATTACATATATGTAGCAGAAAAAGAACATATACAAGAGATGCATTTTCTATGAACAATATTTGGTCGTTTATTTTTATTTTTGTCTTTATTTATTGCAGAGAAGAATTTATTTTTAAAACTTTGCCAAGTTTACAAAATGGGTATTTAGTTGTTTAAAAGACATTACCAAGTAATTAGTTAATATATTTGTTCATCTGTTTGTCTTTGTTAACCTTCGTTTTGCACAGTTAGGATTTAAAAGAGTGATAAAATCTTGTTGCAATGAATTGGGGTGTATATGCCTGTTGTAATCAAGTATGACAAAATAAGCTAAATCATGTTTCACAAACAATTCTGTGGGTTGGGTTATGTACATGTATATGATGTGGGAATAAAGTGTTTGTTATGTCTGTCCATCCTTCCTCCTTCTGTCATTCCTTCTATTGCTCAATTTCAAAGAACAGTTTCAAAGACATTTATTTAACTTCTAACAAAGATAATTTTTTGTGAGAGCAGTTGAACTTTCTGACCATGACCTTGCTTTTGACCTTGACTTCTCTTATTTTGCAGTTAATTCAGTTACAAAAAAAAAATATTAAAGATACATAAGGATCATAAAAAATGTGGTACACAAATACAATTACAATAAAAATAAATTAAAAAGATTAAATTTATTCCATTATTTCACATACATCTTTAGTTTCAAAGGTACTTAGATTTTTTTTTTAACAAATGTCATTTAAAATAAAATAGATTGGTAAAAATTTTTTAAAGATTAAATCATCGCCGCTTCATCACATTTTTAATTTAACTATGATTAGTGCAGGAACATTAATTTCTTTTCACGTTACAATGCAAGCTTATTTGTAGGCTTGGTATTCATGTCCTATAAAATTATTTTAAGATTCGTTCGTTGCAATAAATGACATGAATCAGACACACCCAATGCAGACTAAATTAACAGTTAAAGCATGCTTTTTAAGGACATTTGATGTAAACAATGTTTTCTCATGAAGAAAAAGGTTATAAACATCTCCCTCCATATATTATACTTGAGGCCTGGCTTATCTAGAGTTTTTGTAAACTTGAACCAAAACATAAAGGAACACCCATGCTCCACAAAAACGCATTCAAGAAGTATTTCAAATTAAATTTTTAAAAATCATAGAATTAATGTTTTGTAGGATCATATATGTAGATTTAATAGGATCATATATGTTGATTACTGATGAAACGAAAATCAGAATGATTTTTTATTTTGTGTTGCAGTCTATTTTGACCAAAATAAAAAAAGAGATCTGAAAGTATACAAAATAGATAAATTTATTAAATAATATGTCTAAAAAAATGTATTTTTGTATTAATTGTGCAGGTGAATTGTATGCAGATTTCTGGCTTGCTGGGCCAGATTGAGTTGGAGGGGCGACGCCCACCCCTCATGCTGAGTGGGAAAACTTTACCCTCCTTCGTAGCTTATGATTCCTCCCCACGGGCAGGGGGCTTTGTAGCTGGCAGGTTTTTGACCGGAATTCGACCCCAGGAATATTTCTTCCATTGTATGGCAGGAAGAGAGGTAATTCTCCATAACTCATTACCTTTTAACAGGTAATAACAGTGGTTTCATTAATATTTGTAGACACTTTTAAATAAAATTGTTCTTGCCTATTTGATATGTTGTCACACATCTTATTTCACTGATCATTAGAATTAGAATGGATTGACTCAACACTCAACAACGAGATCCGCAAAATTTATGTTCAAATAATATTGATGAAACCATGCAATTAAATATGGACTTCTGATATATTTTTCTATGATATCTTTCTTAGAATTAATGATTGAGGGATTCTTTACAGGGTCTGATCGACACAGCTGTAAAGACCAGTAGAAGTGGTTATCTCCAGCGCTGTCTGATCAAGCATCTTGAGGGAGTCATTGTGAACTATGACATGACTGTCCGGGACAGTGATGGTAGTATTGTACAGGTGAGCTAGAGATAGGCTTAGAGAGAGAGAGAGAGAGAGAGAGAGAGAGAGAGAGAGAGAGAGAGAGTATTGTAAACCAAGTCTGTGAAGTTAACAATCAGCCTCTTGCAGATGGTTATTGTTGTGGACGAGTGATTATTTTTTCAATCAGTCATTCACAAACAAACAATGACATACAAATGTATAATACAAAGTTTTCAGGAAATAATAGAAAGAAAGATTTCTTAGAAGAATACACTAGAAAGATAAAAGTGAGGATTTAGTCATTGATAGTGCTTTTTTTTTTTGAAATTTAGTTTTACTATGGGGAAGATGGATTAGATATTTCGAAGACTGGCTTCCTCTCACCAAAGCAATTTCCCTTTCTGACTGACAACAGTGAGACAGGCAATAAGGGTAATGCCCTTGACAAGAAAGTCGCCAAGAGGATGAAGAAGGTAGATATATTGCTGACTGTACATAGAATTGATAGATTAGAATTCTACACTTAAAGAATGCAATCCAGTAACTCTAAACTGCAGTGGATTCCATACAATAAATTTTTGTTGGAATCAAATATTGGTTTAGATAATCTTTACAATTACATACAAAACATGATTTTGTGATTTTACTTGAATGGATTCTTATTTTTTTATGCTTCTAATTTAATATAAATAATATACTATCAAATATTTGACTTCTTGAATAAATAAAATCATGTATCCCAACTCAAAGCTTCGTAGTGGTCTTTGGTAAATGTTTACACCTCATTTGATCATGGAAGAGGAACTATGAAACATTAAGATATTTCCTTTTTTCTTTAACCATATAAGATATCGATTTTGGAAAACACTGTCAGAGTAGTCAAAGAAAGTAGAATATAGATTACATGTACCGGTACATGTACTTTAAATTTGTCTTTTCCTGTACCCAGATATAACGACATGTGCATCCGATAATTTTGCAGTTTTCATTGGTCCGTTTGATTCTTGTGAGCCAGTACATGTACTACATTGTATGTAGCTGAATTATGTTACCTTGATATGTTTAGCTGATTTAAGATATGAACTCATTCGTAAACAATAAACTGCTTTCATGAGGGTATGAAGGTAGCAAACTTTACCAAAAAATACATCATGTGTTAATTAACTGGTTATGTAAATTTTTTTCTGCAATGATCAAAATGATGGAATTGAATGAAGATTTTTGCATTTAGATTTGTTTAATGGTTTAGTTTAAGCAGTGGGGTAGACTGAAAAACTTTTAAAGTTACAAATAGCAGTATTTAATTGGTTTAAAAAAGCCATATAAACTAGTGTTTTGTTTTGAGAAGAGCATTATGAATAATAATTTTAAGATCACAGAAAAATTCTTTCTTTTCATTGAAACAAAATGTATATTTTAGCTAAGAATAAATGTTAAAAATTCAATACATGTTAAAAATTTAATATATGTATTACATATGTGAAAAGGAACAGCATACATGTATATATCTCCATCCACCCATACTCCCCACCCTTTCTCACAAAAAAGAACATTCTTGAAACTTAATATTTACTTACTGTGCTGGTGAAAAAGTATTCCTGATTTAGAACATTTTAAAATCCATAATTAAACGATTGTTGATTTTATCAAGGAGCGACTTGTGGATTGTTGACATTTTGCTTCAGTACATGAATGCCCTTGTTTGGCAATATATTATTTTACTGCATCTTGTTACCTGCGTTGTTTGATTTTACTCCTAGCTACATAGAAATTTTAAAGAGCCAAGGATGAAGAAAAAATACGATCAAGCAAATACATGCAGTTATTCAACCATGTATTTCCCCATCATAAAACTTTTAAGGGTCTTGTAATAGAGATGTACACACGAGAGTGACATTTTGATTTATGATGAGAATTATTTTGTTGGTTTTTTGTACGTTACGTGGAACAATTTTGGTGATTTGAGTGATATTTTGGATAAGACAGACCTAGAATCTTTTTTTCTTAAATTGTACATGAATTAATGCACATTCTGAAGTTTTAGATTTATATGCATAATATTTTAAATTTCTTTTGATGCATGTCTTTATAAAAAAAATGCTGGCCTTATTGAACATACATGTCTCCACATATTGAGGAGGTTGATGTTGCATAACTTGTGTACCCTTGCTTTAGAAACAGCAGTTGCATTTGTCCCTCTTTAAAGTTTTGACTTAGATTCATTTTTTTCCCAAAAGGTGAAAATGCAAATATGTATATAGAAGCACACTGTAGTAAGTTATGTTTTACAAAAAAAAATCATAATATTATGGCATGAAAAAATGCAATTGCATAACTAACATTTTTACCATGATGCACTTGCACCGCCGATTACAAGTACATAGATCATTAAAAATAGAGATGTACTTCAGAGAAAAAGTGTATTCAGTGGTCATTGCAGGATATCTCTGATGTTAAGATATGATGTTTTGAAATATAAAATCTAAGGTTTACCTGAGTCTTTTACATTTAAAACAACATTATGAGACAAATCAAACATTCATTTCATCTTAGTATAAGTAGTAGAATAGTACTGGTATAAAAGTAATGGGATACATGCACATTAACAACTAAGTATACCAGCGGTAAAACCACATTTAATCTGTGAAAAGTGTTGTTAATTGGATCTGATTTGATAATTGCTAATTAATCAAACATACAGTTATGACAGCTATATGTGTGTAAGTTACACTTAACAAAATAAAAGTTTTCAGTGAACAAGACATTACAAATTTGTTATTCTTTGTAGCACTTCTATATTTTTGCGAATAGATTACATTTTTAAAAAAAATCAATTTATGGAATTATTGACCCAGCTAGTGGTTTTAAGGTACCAGTTTATAAAATGATGGTGCAGTAGATGTAAGAATATATCTCCAAGTGCTTTGTAGATTTCCAGAAAACATACTAGAAGTACCCTTTATTAAGAACATTTTGTACAGTATTCAGTTTCTGCTTTATTTGCAAGAATCTTGGATCACAGCAAGTCTTGTACCAGTAATTAAGTATACACTTGTAACTATATAAGCCATACCATATAATGTGGAAAAATCATGGCCAAAATAAATTTTAATATATGATATAGCTAGCTAGCAAAGAGTAATTTTATTTGCTAAAATATGCAATAGGCATGTAGAGGTACAATGGTCATAAGTAATTGGCTATGGACCTAATCTTGCGCTGATGTTAATTAAAGTCTTAGTGTGGCGATAGGGACAAGAGTTTTATTAGGCAGACCATGGTTTTTATGATGAAGTCATTACTAATTACATTTACTTTATTAGTTTCAAATTACTAGTATTCCTTTAATCAATACAGATAAAGAAGTGGAATAAATCTAACAAAAAGAGAAGCAAGAGGTGCTCTGCATTCCTGGAATTTTCCAAAGAGTTTGCCAAGGAACATGACCTAGATAACAGGACGTTGGAGAAAACTGGGAGAAGTAGGGGGGCCACAGAGACCATCAGAAGCTGGCAGGAGCTTGAGGAGGCCCAGAAAGAAAGGTAAGGGATGAACAGGGGGGCCACAGAGACCATTAAAAGCTGGCATGATCTATCAGAAAGAAAGGTAAGGGATGAAAACAGAAGTCTTAAGATGGATCACAGTATATACAGGGCGGTCTTTTATTCTTTGTGTGGTGTAATGGGTTTACGAGGGAAGTCAATGTGCAAACTTAAGCTATCAATATGCAGGTCATTTAATTGCACTCTTATTTTCAGAGGAGACTTGAACACACCACAACTGTGTAGACTTTTGTGTTTATTTTTAAAATTTTGATTTTTGTATAGATACATTAAGCATGACATCAATGCCCCTGACCCAGTCACTGGGGTGTTCCGACCTTTCCAGTATAAAGGAGTACTCCCGGAAAGCTTCCTACAGAAAATCCAGGACTTCAGTAAAAATGAACTAACCAAGGTATCTAAGTTGGCAATTTACTGCAATATGATTTAACTTCTATTCACAATCAACATTAGCCATACCAAGTACATATATCATCTGATAGACTTTGACAGATGTAGGCAATACTTTCAGCTTCCCACATCAATATCAGAGAAAGGCTTTCTGAAGCTGCTGTGTGATAAAGCGGAGAGCTCTTATTGTCAGCCTGGGGAGGCAGTGGGACTTCTTTGTGCTCAGGTAATGTTAAACAGGCCATGTAGGATTATCATTATAGAAGTGCCTAACACAAATCATACTTGTTGTATCATTGTACTGACAGTTTTTTTAAATGCTTTTCATGCGTTCATTCAATCATTAAGTCATTCTTTTTATCTGTCTTTGAAAATTTTCAAGGAATCATTCTCCTTCATACAAAGATATACTTTAAATAATCAGCATAATAAAGTGAAATGTCCCCTTCATTGAATTGATTCTCTTGGGGAGAAGATAAGATTCAAGTGTAATACATGTACCAGCATCAACTTGTGTTTTAGTCCATTGGAGAACCATCTACACAGATGACCTTGAACACCTTTCATTTTGCGGGTCGAGGAGAAATGAACGTTACCCTGGGTATTCCTCGTCTTGTGGAAATCTTAATGGTGGCATCAGATAAAATAAAGACCCCTTCAATGGAAGTTCCAATCTTTGCCCATTGTCAAGATAGAGCCAAGAGACTACAGATGAAGTTTAATAAAGTGATCTTGTCAGAGGTAAGAACAATTTTCACTGCATAGTAAGGGTACTTGTCTTTTTAATTTGCAAAACTAAGGCTGTGTATGGGATAAGGAATACAAAATAATTATGCTTAGTTTAATCAATAATTGTAAGCACTACAAAATACTGTTATATTTATGTGGGTCTTTTTTCTCTGTAGGTATTAGAAAAAGTGACCGTGAATGAGTTCCTTTCTGTCAGTAATGTCAGTAAAAGGTAAGAATCTAATGCACACTGCATAATTTTTTGACATGTCTGGGTTAGAAAGCAAACACAAATTTACCTTTGCCTCATGATTTACAAGATATGTATCATTTTAAATCGATTATGTGCACCCCTTTGTCAACTTTATGAACTATTTATTGGCTCTACAGAAGTTTCATAACTTGTATCGATTATATACAATTTTAATATGTATATACATGTATCTTCAATCATTAATTTCTAGTGAACCATAAATTTGATCCTTAATTTAAATAATGCAACCTAAATGTGAACATACTTGGCCTACAAATTGTTTCATGATTTTTTTTTTACATTTCAGTCAACGATCGCGAAACTTCAAGCTTCGATTTCACTTCCTGAAGCCAAAGTTTTACACAGACAGACTGGATGTCACTCCATCATCTATCCTGAATTTCATGGAGAAGACTTACATTAAAAATTTGCTGACCAAAATCAAAAAGAAAATAAGTGACTTCCAGTTAGCAAAGTAATAAGAATATTCAGATAGACAACTCATTTTTCAATTCAATATTTATTGTTATTTCTGGTAGTTGATTGCTTATATGACATGTATTGATTTTCCTATAAAATTTTATTTTGTAGAATGGTCAATAGTGGTCATATAAGGCCTGTCCTGGTCACCCACACGAGACCAGCGGTGGATGATGACGATGATGTGGATGAGGATTTATCGGACATAGAGGAGAATGACAACACAGCCTCAGATGTCAAGGACAGACAGAAGAAACAGGAGGAGCAGGAGTACGAGGAGAAGGAGGAGGAGAAAGAGGTCCTCGAGGGTGAGTATTTTCAGAGTGCTGGGATAAAACCACAGCAACAGAGTGATGGAAGAAAGAGATTATTGGCACATACTATAAGTCAGTGTAAAGAAAACTAGAGGGTGTGTGTTGTCAGAATGGAAGTAGCAAGTGATGTTAATATGCATCGTAAGATAAAACTGGAAGGGGGGTGAGAAAAACACCAATTGGTCATTTTGGATAAATCTGGAGGTGGGTATTGTCAGAATGGAGGGAGAAAATGGGTGTTGGGATACACCATAGCATGATAGGATCATTCTTTACTCTTAATCAGGAGGTAAAACTCTTGCAAAGATGTTTTTTCCAAATGAATTTAAGTCTTGAATGAAAATGCAGGCTACATTCTGTTGCAAATATTTGATGCAAGTACAGGTAGTAGGTAGGCAAATATCAACACTGTAACTTGAAATGAAATTCTTGGGAAATAGTTTTTCTTATTAGTTATTTATACTTTCA
This sequence comes from Magallana hongkongensis, assembly GCA_016163765.1. Classification (NCBI taxonomy): domain Eukaryota; kingdom Metazoa; phylum Mollusca; class Bivalvia; order Ostreida; family Ostreidae; genus Magallana; species Magallana hongkongensis. The sequence goes on from WFKH01007768.1 coordinate 23,808,889, forward strand.
GAGGAAGAAAATGTAGAGATGGATGATGCCAATGCCGAAGAGGATGAGGAGGACAATGATTCGGAGGAAGATGACACACTGACATCATCAGTGGACAGAGAGACTGCTGAGCACCGGATACAGGTACTCGGATGTCTGAAGAGACTCTTATCTAACCCTAACTGTGTCAACACAGTCATATGTACTTGTAATTCTGTACAGTACACTCAGCCAGTACACTTGTACCATATCTGTTATTGAAAATGAGTAATCTTCTTAACTCAAGCTTAATAATATTAAAAGTAGCACATCTCCCATCCTTCTTTTCATACAGATGATAGTAGAGTATGCAAGTTAGCTTTACTTGATTATTTCCAGCATGGTTGTTAACTCTGCAGTCTTTTCCAAAGAAGTGAGATCAACCATGGATTTCTGATGAAATATTTTTAGTTATGTTAGTACTATCAGTACTATCAAAAAAATAGAGGTGGCAATCCAGGATTTCTTTCTCCAAATTTATTATATAAGTTTACCATGCAATTTTTTAAGGCTTTGAAAATTTTAGTTTTGGGGCGGGGGTCCAGACCCCCCATCCCAGATCCAGGAATGAAAATATGCACAATTTACATCTAATTATAGTAATAATTGTTTCATTGATCTTTATTTCTCTTCATGAAATGGACATTAACAATTATATCCAAGACCACAACATTTAGTACCCACTGTTTCACCACAAACATTATCAGGTTGTAGTCATGGTAATGAACAATAAAGAAATTAGAGTAATATGTTACATGTATTTGGATTTTGTGTCATCTGGACCCAGTTTTATTTTCACATCCTTGAACTTTTTAGTGTTATCAACTCGAGTGTCATCTGATGCGTTCATGGCAGAATAAAACATACTTACCCTTCCTCAATTAATTTTGAAATTAAGGCTTCATCTGCATCTTTTTTCTAATCAATAAAAGCATTGATGGTTTTTATTTTCCATTTCAACTCTTTATTTCTTCAGTAAATTATTGATTTTTATTGATTTTTTTTTTCTTTAAAAAATCAGAAAGCTGGCATGTGCAAGATGCTTTAAGTTGCAATATTGACAGATTTGTAATGTGACCCATGGACCCCACTCTATTACAATTACTAGATTGTTTTTTATTCAATGAATACTGATGAAATATGAAACTGTTTTTTAAAGCATGAACATTGAGTCTGAAAACAATTTCTCTTTATATTATGTTCTTTAGTTTGTTGTGCTGTATGAAACTGTTTTTTTTAGCATAAACATTGAGTCTGAAAACAATTTCTCTTTTTATCATGTTCTGTAGTTTGTTGTGCTGTCCAGTTCCAACATTGCCGATTATAAATATGACGTAAAGAGAGAGCTTTGGTGTGAATTCACACTACAAGTAAGTGAGTCCAAATATTCCTGGAATTTATCAATCAATTATTAATCAACTATTCCTGCATTTTCATTTCCAAAAACAAGCACACCTGACTGAATGCCTTCTATTTAAACAGTTTGGTTTGCTGAACAGTAAGATAGACCTTACCTCTCTAATTGAGGAACATGCAAAAGAAACCGTAGTCCACTGTGTTCCTGGAATAAACAGGTGCCTTCTCAAAGAGGTGAAAGGTCAACAAGGCCCAGAACTCCACATCTGTACAGAGGGAATCAATATTTTGGTACGAATCCTGTCATTACTGTGAGACTTGTTCCCTTCTTTTGTGGATACAATAGTTTTAAGGAGGGATCTAGATAGCTCCAGTTCCCTTACATGTCACATCAAGCAACAGTATTTATCACAGATAAACACTCGTATGAAAGATAAAAAAAATCTTGACACAGTTGGATGTAAATCATACCTGAGATATTTGTTATCATCCATTGAAATAGATTACCAGTACTTTGAGAAAGTGATTTATTTTTTGCAGGAAATCTTTTTGTATGCTGATATTCTGGATTTAAATCGCTTGTATTCCAATGACATTCATGCAATTGCAAATATGTATGGAATTGAAGCAGCAAATAAAGTTATTATAAAGGTAAGCTTTATGAGAGCAGTTTTAAGATGTGAAATCAAAATTCACACAATTTCTTAGCAAGCTAATACATGTACATGAACTGAAGATGTCCTAAGCCAGATTTTGTTTTTTTAACAGGAAATCAAGAATGTGTTTGCAGCTTATGGTATTGAAGTTGATTACAGACATCTTTCTCTGCTGGCGGATTATATGACATTTGAGGGGACATACAAAGCTTTCAACAGAAGAGCTATAGAGACATGTGCTTCGTGCTTACAGCAGATGAGCTTTGAGACCACCATGAGTTTCCTTGTGAAAGCCAGTATACAGGGAGCCTACGACAATCTACAGTCCCCCTCCTCCCAGATCGTGGCTGGCAAACCTATCTCTTGTGGGTCTGGGGCTTTTGAACTCCTTTATAAACTGTTTTAGGTGCTGCATGTTCATTAATAAAGTATCAGTTGTTATATTTTGTATTTTGTTGTCTTTTTTTTTAAGTATGTTGTTCTAGAACTGTTGTATTAAGTGTAGACCTCATACACAAAAGATGACAGAAATCTAGTATTTTGTATTAGTCTGTTAGTCATAGTATTTAACCAAATTAGAGAACAAACATATCTAATGCTAGAGTAAAGAGACTCCCAATATACCACTATTCATGCTTATGCTTTAATTCAGCAATTCAGATTTGTAAATTACAGTATTTGTAAATTTAGAAAAACTATAATTTGTATGTACTTAGAGCTTTAAACATTCTCCAGAAGAAATGAGATTTTCTCATGAAACACTATGTACCTAGCAATGATTAATTCCATTTATTTAACTTTAAATGAGCTTGACCTTTCACCTGACCAAGGATACAGTCAGTATTTAAGTTGTAGATAGACAGGTTATCTAGTTTAAGCAAGATGCAGAGCTAACAATTTAATTGCTTGATTGTTATATAAACAAAGTGCATGCCAGGTTTTTGATAACAATGTGCTGAAAAAAAAAATATTTCGCATACAAGCGTGACAGTCAGACCAGGTTGAATACTGACGCCTGATAGCTCAGTGGGTAGAGCACCTGACTAGAGCTTCAGGGGACCTGGGTTCGAATCCCGGCCTGGTTTGTCATTATTTCTCCCATCCTGTTACACAAACAAGAGAAACTGTTGGATTGGTTTTTATTTTTTTTTTTAAATCTTTCAATTTTTTTCGGGTGGGAATATGATTTGAATAAAAACATGCCTTTTTCTAGCCTTGTTTACATAGAGAACTATGAGCAATTAAACTGGTATCTCACATTTGATAACTTTTGGTTAAGTGTTGGAAATACCTACGGTTCATTATTTATATACATGTATAATGAAAAAATAAAAATTTAAGATTTTCATATCAAATTTTGAAGTCACCTCTTTAAGATACCTGGTATATGCAATAATAATGACAAAAAATTAAAATGATCTCGGTCAAAAATGGACCCTGTAAAGCAGCACAAAAATCATTGGGAGTCAAAGGTAGACTAAATGTTCCACAGAGATTTATTCCTCACTAATTCCTATAGCTGAATTAAATCAGGTATGTGTGCTACGCATATCTTACCTTAATACAAAAAAATTTTAAAAACATGATAATACCTGTCTGCAGCATTTATGATATGAATACCTAGTTATAGTTCCTGCGGTTGTTGTTTTAAGAACTTTTTGTATTGCCTCGATTCACCTGATAAAGCCGGTGTAGATGACCTATTTTACTGCAGTAGATAATACGTGTTCAAATATTTGTGTGAAGACTTTGGGAACTATTTTTCACATTCCATTCAAAACTACATAACTTATACTTTCTTTAGTTCCAGTAAAGTTTAAAAATATCAACCCCTTATTGTCCTTTGGAATTTATCACAGCATAAACCATTAGAATTTTTTATTTTTAGTCAATTAGCAAAAGTATTGTGACCAAGATCATTAATTGGTAATAGATAATAAGGATCAAGAAAATGTGTTCATCATGGAGGCATCTTAACAAAACTTGAGCTGCTTAAAAATTTCTATTGTATGTTACATGTGTATACATATAGCTGTTTCCCATTAGTTTCTTCTAAAATTAGGGTAAGGTAAAATGAAAAAAGATAATGACTGATGATTGTTTTAACTATATAGTAATGTTTTACTGTAATATATTTATCAGGGTGTAGGCAGATGAAGTGTACAGCGAGAAGCAAACATTTCTGTAATCTGTGCAGTTGTGATAAAATAAGCAATGAATTTCAGTATATATTTATGAGTGCAAAGGATAACAATATGTCAGTTCTAAATAGAGAAAACTGTTTTGCTTCTATTGATCGTACCACTGAGAAAAATTCTGAAATTATGTGAAAGGATTTCTGTGACTTGAAGAAAGTTGATTTAATTTGACAATTTTTGCAATTGGCCACAGGCAATGTGTTGGTGAAGTCTGAGCCCACTAGGCCAAGAAGAAATGAAATATATGCTCTAAACAAATGAAATTGGATGCAGAAGGATAAATTGGGGAAGTACTGACAGACAAACAGACAGACTGCATGATCACTAAGGCACTCCGGGTTAGTCTTAAATTCTCTATTTGTGTTCCAATTGAGTTAATTGATACATGTTCGTCCTGTATAGATAAAGGTAATTTAATATAACTACATGTGCCAGCCCCAAAGCTAACAAAAAACTTCATCTGCTGAATTGATGTGCCACATTTTATCTCGACAAATCAAATATCAATATACCCAACCTTTTATTAAAAGGTTTATAAAATCCTTTTAAAATTGTGTAGACTGCAGGTATAACTCAACCTGATAGAAAACTATTGAGACACCAGTGCTAGTTAGACTCCAGTACATGTATATACCTTATATGTGGATGAAAATTTATGAGTTAATAATTGCCAATTATGAAACAGTCTTAACAGTTGACAAAAATTAGGTTATAAATTTTGTGAGGTCTGTCTCAAAAGTTGACTGCTTTGTTTTAATTCCGGGATTTAAAATATATATTGAAAATGGTCATCATGTGGATGAAAAAAGCATTTTAAGAAATCTGCAAAACAAAAACAAATTCATATTGCAATATATTTTTAATTCATTAAATCGTAATTGACGTCTTTGATATCATTTTTTAAAGAAGCAGGTAATCTTCATTTTTATGAAAAGAGAACTTTGCAGACTTCAAGAGAGTCTATGTAATTTTGACAAGTTTATGGTGTGCGATTCTTATTTGGGTTCAGCTCTGCAGGTGCCCTTTATACTCTGTCTGTCCAATATCATTTGCCCGAAATGTATTTTCTCTCTCCTTAGCCAAAACTGGCTAAACATCATTTTCAGAGTGTCTTTGGGTAAAGGGTGTACAAATTTTCTAGATCAAAAAAATTATGGTAAAATATATATCCTTATTTAGATCAAATTTCTGCTTTCTTGGGTCTTAACTGACACATGTTTTAACCATTGAGTGTCTGTGGGTTAAGGGTGCACAGTGACCTTGAACCGGGTCATACGTCATCACATCCTTGTCCAGAGTACATATGTATTTTTTCTCCATTTGGTCCAGTCTGGTTAGGTTGAACCTGCAAAGACAATGTGTGCAATGACCTTAAAGTAGTACTTTTTCTTAGTACAAAAGTTTCCCTCTTGAAACAGTCTTTTTCATCCTTAATGTTCTTTATTAAAATCAAGGCAATTTGAGGTGGTTAAATTTTTTTTTAATACCCAGTTGAAGTATTAATTGGTAATTATAATTTTGCATCTTTAAAGGAGCATCAGCTGAAATAAAGTGATAGCAGCTAAGGTACCGTAACTTTTTAAAATACTGCTCAATCGCATTTAGGATAAATATAAATATTCATGCCAAAAAAGCATAGTGTGTGCACAATAATTATAAAACCCTTATAGTACTACTTATAGTCCTCTTATTGGGTAGAAAAATATATGAGGAACAAATATTGGATCAACTCGGAATAAAATTTTTTTCAAAATAGAGAGACAGCTTATGCCCTTTTTAAACTGATTTACATGATGGCAACACTAAAAATCCAGCTTAAATTCCTAGTTCATTAGTATGTGGGAAGTCCTTTAATTCTGTCTTTCTTATTATAGAACTGTTTTAAAGTTGTAATTTTCATAATTAGACACTGATTTACTATCCATTTATTGAAAAAATACATGTCAACAAAAATTGTTTTTCATCACAATTTTATTTCCTTTCATTTTAATATCAAAACATAACCAAAACCGATACAGTTGTAAAACAAAAACGTAATACGCTACGTATTGACTTCATAACCTACAAACATGTAAACATGTAAATCTCAACAGTCTTTCAATCTGCTAAGTTAACTAGCACACACGCTGTACTCATAAAAGCTCCTAATAATATTTCAAAAAAAAAAAAAAAGCAGTCAAAAAACATTGTACAACCAGATCTTTACATGGATTGATTTGATATTATGTCATCAATATCATACTGGTTTCAGATGTTACACATGATTGGGTTAGGTCGGGAAAAAAAACTGTATGATCAATATGATGTACTAGTATTTACATATAAGAATTTATGTACTGTACAATGACTTATGAAATAACAATGAATTTTCCATGCCACCTCCCTACCATAAACCCTTGCTCCCTTTAGTGGAAATGATTTCCTTCATGTCAAAGATTGAAACTTTATACTCATAAACCTTTTGGACAAACAGTTGATGATAGCCTTGAGTATGAGTGGCTAATCTTGGTAATTTGAGTATTCAACACTAACAGCTAGGTACATAATATATAAGATTCTTAAGATTTGATAAAGATAAAAATAAAATCTGCTGAGCTGTAAGAAAAGTTATTCCTTTCTATTGTTATCAAAAAAACCCAGTAATAATACTAAAAAACTGAGATTCTTGTTACAGAAAATTAATCTCAAATGTGTGTACTTGTGCACCAGAAATGTAAACACGTTAAAGGTTCATTATGCAGGATGCTTCAACTGATGAGCTTATACAATATCATGACACGGTCCGTTGGAAACCTTCCAAATCCGACTTCAGACTAACTAGGTCAAGTTTAAACTGCTTAATCAACAATCTCTTCAACCTGCCAAAAAGTGCAGTCTCTGACATGGTAAACCTCTTGAAAAAGCATTAATCTCATTTGTGTCCAACTTCTTATTCTGGTCTCATGCTTAACATTTCGCTTGCCACCTATACTGAGAATCTGACTGGTAAATTCTATGTTTGGTAACACATCACTACTACTGTGTAACAAAGAGAATTAATTATTCAAATGGCATACAGTTTACATGTTTGTATGCAATAAAATGTAATAACTCAAACAAAACACAGTCATCCAAACAGAACTATCAGCATGCAGTCAGTCAAAACTATAGCACTTTTACAGTGATAATGAGAGAAAGCAGTCTTTCAATGAGACAATGAGACGTAAAATGGAAAAATGCCCTATACATTCAGAAATTATAACATTAAAAACATATCTCCCCAACAACATCAATACTGTTCATCAAAAGTAACAGCGAGTCCAACTTTCTACATAAATTTAGGCAAATTTAAGGGAATTTTATTATTATTTAAAAAATTATGAATTCTTTTTAAAATTTGTAAATCGCCAGAATAAATTTCATTATGCCAACAGAACTAGGCCAACGAATGAATACCTTGACATTCAGGGTTCACATGCATGCATGCACAGACAGCTGTTAAGCTAACCTTCACCTGCTTATACACACTACACGACTAGATTTAATGGACAATTACTTCTTCCAAACCACACTAACAATTATACCAAACAATGACTTTTTTTAACATGAATCACTGACATGGTAGGATGAAGGCTCCGTGCTTTGTAAATGCATGATGAACAAACACGAGATTTGAATGGTATGATGTACTACCTCAAAGGAGATATATGATCAAAAGCAGTGTTTCATTTATACATTAAAGTTGCTTTTAAAGAGAAAATGAACATAGTTTGAACAAAAGTTTTAAAAAGACCTGGGGTCCCTGTAAAAGTTGGAGGATATGTTTAAAAAACCTACATAAACTATTAACTGCCATAATAATAATATATATTGCATTCATTTAAAAAATCTACAAAATGCTAATGCTTTTGAAGGAAAAAAAATCAAAATTTGAAATCAATTTGATTTGAAACACTATGTTTAACTTTCAATTTTGTGATTATTTAAATGAAACTTAATTCAAAATGGCCAAACTTTGGACAAATACTTGGGTATATGTAATTCAAAAGACTTGGGGATATGCCAATCAAAGCTCATGTTTTTTTAACAATTCTTGAATGAACATCTAAAGCATAAAAATCTAGGTAATTACAGGGAAAAAAAATAGTTGGGCTGATTTTCCCCTAAAAGCATAGGGTGAACACATAGGTAAAACTATTATTGTAACTTTTTTGAGGTTATCTAATTCCAGGTGTACATTTCCCCCTGGGACCGTCCCCCTCTGCAAGTCTCTGTGGCCCGCACAGATTGTCTGGTCAGTCTTTCTTGCTGGTGATAGTCCACTTGGTGTATGACCACTAGATAAGCATAATTACAAAGAGTCCAACCATCACTCATCAGAACAAATCTTGCAGAATTGGAAGGAATGATGTCTTTGGCTTGAGCCAGGATTCCTATATAGGCATCCTCTATAGGAATGGGTTTAATGTATGGACTGATTGATACAATTTTTTCTACAGTGTCCCATGACATGAGATAGCCAGCCCCACTTGCATATGATGGGTAGTATTCTTGTTTATAATCTGATTCTAACACATGCCACCTGTTGTTAATATTACGAATCACTTTATTCTTTTCTGCATTTCTGGAAACACTTCCAATATAAAGATTATTCACATCTTGATGATGAAGGATTAAATCATACAGTAAATGAGTGTTCACAAAACAATCGTCATCAGTCTTCAACAGAAATTTTGCAGGACAATGATGAGTAGCCCACGAGAATCCGTGCATGACTTTCAATGTGAGATTCCTGTATGTATCAGTGTAGCTGCCTTGTAAAATGTCATTATATTTTTCTTTTTCTTTTTGCAATTTTTGTGTCTTATCAAATGAGTTCCCTGAATCCTCTGGCTGTCCTATAAGAAATACACATTGCCATGAATACTTGTTGTTCAGATCTGTTTTACACCACGAGTTTCTAATAGCATTTCTTTGCTGAAAATGCTGCACTGCTGAACTGATGAGAATCAATATAACCAGTCTTTTTTCACAACGGGGTTCTGGTAAATGTACATTAATAGACTCTGATACATTCCATATCACAGTTTTGGCAATCTGATCCGAAATTCTGTGACTTCCATTTCCTCCCTTGATTTTGGAAATAAGTTTTAATCTGTGACGTCCTCTCCAATCATTATAATCCATTGGAACAACTGGTGTAAAGAACACCAGTGCTATGGTATACAAAATTAGGAACAACAAACATATCAAAAGAACAGTGGTAACGCTAGTTTTTAATAGAACTTTTGAAGATAAACGGCGCTGCCGCATTACGGTCTCAACTTCAAGTTTCACTAGATATCGGGACCATTCCACTTTCTCCTCTGGATTGTTCAAAAGAACATCATTCTCTTTGTCCTTCTGTGCATTGTGCTGACCCCTGCATAGGAGCTGGCGCAAGCGGGACAAACTCATACTCAAACACCTCAATTGATGGCCGACAGCATCTTTTCATGTCTCTACAGGTCTCTTGGCAGTCTGAAATGGAAATTAATGTTCATTTAACAATGTTAGGCAACATTCTATAAACCTGATGGTTAAAACAATAAGGTTTGGATGTTTAACACAAACTCTGTTATTACCTGTTGTTCAACAATCAAAGAGAAACCAATGGCTAGGAAAATGAGATATATTCATTAACCTGTTAACCTTTTTGACAGTATGTAAATTTAAAACTTTTTATATATAAGAGTAGAATTAACTGAAATCCAACAATCCTGTACCATTAAACAAGATAAATCAATCGGAAACATTTCAAAATGTGTGTTCTGCAGTGAAACATAACAAGAATAGATGTGGGTTACCCCATATCCAAGATATTCAACTTTTAAATTACTTGGATTTTCACTGTGCTCAGCTGATTTCTAAGTTAAAAACACTGAACTTGTTAAGAAACTGGTGTATATAGTTCTTCAGGTCCATAGCAAATACTGTCACCAGCCTAGGAAACAGTGCACACATTTGGTGGGAAAATGACCCTGTACTAGCTAGCGTAGAAATCTGCTGAACTGTATTTCAACATACGTATATTTATATTTGTTTACTTACTTTACCATGAATAATTAACAACATTTTTATATAGCTTTATCATTTGAAAATGATCTTTGATTTACAAAATTTATGCACACCCTGCGGAACTATATTTTGTCGCGACTTTACATTTGATCCACAACAAAATACCCAGGTCTATACGAGTGTGATCAGAAATCTGTGCAGGTGTTGCATAACCATTTTGTCGTTAAAAAAAAAGAAAAGAAAAACACACACTCATACATAACGAATAATTAACATTCTCTCTCAGAAGAGATTCTGTGATAATCAACGAACAATAATCATGAAAGTAATAACGTTATAACATTTGTATAATATAAGCAATATTCATTGGTGAAAAATTTGTCAATTGAAGAATGACCAATATTTTCCTGAACAAGACTGAGGAGGCAGCTATAGCGTAGGTATATGAATACTTTTTATTTACATTTCTGAGGGAAAAGTGATTTTTAATATTATTTTACGTTAATTTTGTTTTTCTTCTTGTATGTATTACATATACACACGGGCACTGGAAGTTATTGTAAATATATTGTATGTGCATGTATAAAATACATGCACAAACAATATATTTACAATAACTTCCAGTGCCCGTGCATATACAACGATATTCTAAACATTTGTTGTAATGTTGTATCTGCTGATCATGAATGGAACTATATTTTTTCAGAGCAACAGTGTGAAGAGTACCTGACTATAGTAATATATCTTGAGTAGATAGTAAGCACTGATCGAATAAATCAAAAAATTCACCAGTATGGTCAGAGACATATTTATGTCTCTGGTATGGTGTATTGACATAAATGTAAAATACAAAACCATAAAATTATATTTGAAGAATACACTTTACACTTACAGTCTTAGCAATTTGTTCTTGATTACCTCGATAAAACTGTTGCCAAGTCCGTTAAGCTGAGTGTGGCTCTATGTTCCACTAATCTCATTCAACAGACTATCCAGCCGCCATTTTCTTTGTGTGTGTGTATATGTGTCCAAGGTCAAGGATCGACTCGCCTCCAGGTTTGGAATATGTCGATTGGTTGAACTTCTTGGTTCAAAGGTTATTTATTGTTAAATCTTTCTTTAAACTATTCGGGTTTCATAAGTTTTTCGCTCACCTGGATTACGAAACGTGATTTTACTCCGATTTCAAGTTATTTCATCTATTGTTATTTTTAACCATAATTATTATGCTCTCTGTCAGTTTGTCATTTGTCATTACACAAATGCTGGAGAAAACGTACTTGGGTATACACTATATATAGGATCTCTCATGGTTTGCGATGATATATGATTTTTATCCAACGAGTTGTGTGTTTTCTATCCCCGAGCCTTGGCGAAACTAGCCAAAACTAGTGCAATTTTTTGTGCGCCGTAAATTGCAGATTTTTACTATGGGAGGCACTGTAGCTCCCATGTCGTCCATCCGAATTTTTTCAGACCGGGAGCTACAGACCTGCAGCTACATAAATATCTTGGGACAGACTTATATATAAACAATTTAAACTTTATTTCACCATATTTAATGTCTAACGTTAGAATAGGATATACAATACCAGCAAAATACAACAATTATAATTCTTTGTTTTGTAAGCAAAGTTTGAGTCATATATTTGCTTACATATTTGTTAAATTGGATAAAAAAAACAAAACAAAACAAAACAAAACAAAAAAAACAAAAAAACAAAAACCCTAGAGACGAGCTCGTTGCAAAGCAACGATTAGGTCTTCCGTTGCAGTTGCGTCATACTCGTGACGTAACACAAAACTGAAAACCTGGCCATGATACAATGTTAGATGTATTGACCCTTAGTAAAAGAGACAAATGCTTTCTATATACATAAGAGTTTGTTTTATGATGATTTGTTAGTGAAATACAATTGCTCTCGAGCCAAGTTGTGATGTATATACATTAGAGTTAATTAATATACTATCGATATTTCGAAAATAATGTCTTGGTCCTAGAGCTCCTAGCTCTTAGGTCTTAGTTAGTCTTTTTTTATCAATTGTTCAGGGATTGTCTGGAACTAATAATTTTTATTCACTTTTGCCAAGGCGATTGTATATAAAAAAAAAAAATGTCTACTAAATGTACTATAATACTAATTAAGCAAATAGAGAGAGTTTGAAGGGTTGTCTAGTTTGATTCTAGTTTGATTCTCCGTGTGTAGTTTTTGCATGTGCAGTTTATTTTGAGAAATGATTTAATCATACACTTTCTTTAAGGGATAAGGAATCATTCTTTGAATATTATGAGATGATCGAATACGATTAGGGGTGATCAAATCCAATACAGCCAAAAGGGCTTTATGATAGATTTGATCACGCCCGACCGTTTTTTGATATTTGATGGGCATAAATTCTGAACACTGCTGATGGTTGTGTTCAAATTGCAAGTCATTACAATGAACAGAACACAAGTTACACATTTTTAAATGATAGAAGGCTTAAATTGAACAAAAAATATATGAACACCATTCAAATGAAGGTTTCGAAATTATCAAAATACCGGTACGCTGTACCTATATTTATACAAAGATTGATTGGCAGTTGCCGCGCTCGATAAAAAAAATGCGCGTAAATGTAAAATGTGTGTCTTTTGGCCTTCATATAGGGCATACCCACTATGTTAATGGTTCTGTCTATTTTTAGATATTTAAGGAGGCAATCCAATCTTCTTTGGTTTTGTAAAAATGAATTTTTAAGGTAGTACAAAACACCCGTGAATTTGAACTATTTTCTTAATGCACAAAATAATGGCTTAATATTATGTGAAAGTTAATTTTAATCCATTATCTGAAGAAAATAATATAAATCATACCCATCAATTACTCAAGGCAGAAAAAAATAAGTTACATGCGGGGATCCTGAAAATTTTTCCAGGGGTGTTCGATGAATAATTTTGTTTTCCGGGGAGGGGGAGGTCTGAGGCCTTTTTTCGGTATTTTACTATTTTCATGACCCCCCCCCCCCCCGCCCCTCCCCTCTAGATCCGCGCATGCAGGTAGAAAGATCACTTTATGTATTTTGATGTTAACAAAACAAGTTAATTTCTTCTTCCAAGAGTGTTTTAAATATTCTTTGGAGCTCCATGAATAAATCTAATTCTGACTCTTCAAAAACGTTTGGGTTTCGTCTTAATAATTGTTTTTTAAGAATCTTTGCGTATTTTAATATCATCCAGATAAGCACGTGGAACAAACTTATCCGAATATGTATATTTTCTTCTACCTATTGCTTCATCGTTGATTCATACCCTTTGTTGAACTTCGGATTTTAACGATGTCGACCGGTACATATATGAGATTTGTCGCAAGCACGGAATGTCTTTCCACAGCTATGCTGATGACACTCAAGTATATATGGTTGTCAAACCAAGCCTGGCATGGGACACAATAACACGTAGACTTCAGGCATGCCTTTCAGATATCAGTGATTGGATGAAGACCATATGCTTAAATTAAATCAAGACAAAACAGAACTTATTATATTTTCTCCTAAAAACAGACTTGGTGCATTTGAAAACTGCAAAATAAACTTTGACGGTCAGATTATTGATGCAACTTCCTGCGTTAGAAACCTTGGGGTGCTCTTTGACCGGACGCTGACTTTAGATGACCAAATTAGTTCTATTTCTAAACAGTGTTTCTACCAACTTCGAAATATTGGTCGAATTCGTAAACTCATTTCGGAAAATGCTTGCAAAACGTTAGTGTGCTCCCTTGTCACATCAAGGCTTGATTATGGAAACGCATTGCTGTATGGGTTGAGCTCCAGCTCCTTGTCAAAGCTACTGAGAATTCAAAATACAGCTGCCAGAATAATAACAAGAACCAAGAAGCATGATCATATCACACCGGTGCTGATTGCTCTTCATTGGTTGCCAGTGGAATTTCGAATTCAATACAAACTAGTTTTGACTGTTTTCAAGGCGTTGCAAGAGAAGTCACCGGCATAAATTCAGAACCTTTTTGATGTATATTTTCCATCAAGATCACTTCGATCAGAGAACTCGAGATTTCTGGTTAAGCCCAAGGCACGTACCAAATTTTATGGAAATCGGCGTTTCGATGTCAGTGCAGCTGAACTCTGGAACAGTCTTCCCGCAGTTTTAAGACTCGAAGAAAATCTGAGCAGTTTTAAAAAGTTACTCAAGACACATCTTTTTAAATTAGCGTTTTATAAGTGACCCTTTCATCAGATTAATTAGATCTTCAGTCTTTAATCTGTGCTGAAAATGTTTTATGAATATTTTAAAGACTGTTTAGCCTATTTTCTATATGTAAACCTCTTTTTATAGATTTATACGCCTATAATAACTCAATCAATTTTATTTGTGTATGCTCATTGTGTAGTTTTAACTTATAATGTAAAGCGCTTTAGAGTAATTTTATTATATTTAGCGCTATATAAATGTTATAATAATAATAATAATAATAATAATAATAATAACATATATCTTTGAAAACGGCATATTTTCCTAAACGAAATACACCAACTTTCTTGATTGATGCGTTACGTTGTTTCAAAAGTCCTCGTCAAGCAGAATTAAGATGTTTACAATTCATGAGGACAAAATCCGTTACGTTAAAAATAATTAAGCACATATTCCGACATTAATCATTTTCAAAATTATCGGAATACCGGTATTACCTTTTAATGCAACTAAAAATTAATATAAAAAATACCAACCAGTTAGTCACGGTGAGTATTCGGCCAACCTGCATAAGCGTAAGAAGGAAATGTCAATATTCAAGAAAATGTCAAATTAATTTTGTTTAAGGAGGCAGTTTTTCGCAACAGTGAGGAATGCTGCATGTATACCTTTATACTTATAGAGGACTGTGTCTTGATGACGAAGTAACTATTGGGGCCCGTATAGAGGTGTAACAGTTGCTGACTATAGGGATCCGTATAGAGGACTTTTATCATCGATATTTATAGTATTGGAGCCCGTATAGAGGTGTACCATGGGGCCTATAGAAGTGCTGGATATAAAAAGAGAGCATGCATAGAAAAGAGGTCTCATATCATCGTTATTTATAGAAAGCGGAAGAGAAAACAGTCAAATTTTAAATTGTATTTTTTAAATTAAGATGCAAAATCAAAGGCCTTTTTGTCATTTCCAACTATAGGAAAGTAATAGGAAAGGTTTTTGTTTTCAAATAAAGCTGCATGTGTACACACGGTGTGTTCTGGAGTATTCTCCTGATCGATCCCAATTTGGACTCGTTCACTAATCCGTTGCTTTGAATGAACTCATCCATGGATCCATGGGGAGGGCGTCAAATCAATTTTTGACATTTGTTTTGTAACAACGATATATATTATACTTTTGATTGAATGTTTTTAGAAGGAATCTATCGAACGAACCTTATAATCTGCTGATACGCGTCTTTCTATTTTCTGGAGTCCTGGGAGTAGGTTGACGGTGTTCTCTGCCATCTTCCCACTTAGCCAAAATTCTGAAGTTTACACAGGTGACTGGTTTTGGCTAGGTGGGAATGGTGTACAGGTAAAGGGAGGGAGAGAACAAAAGAAATTAATTACAGGTGACCTATAGTCTGTTTTAGAATAACGTACCACAAGTGCTTTAATAATTAACAGTATGATTCTCCAATTAGGGATTTATTTAACCATATACATTATTATTTATTTATTCAAAACATTTTTTAAATTATATTGATTTAATAAAAAAAATAATTTGTTGAATTTTTGAGCCATGTGAGCTGAAGCTCACTGTAGTAAAACAAACGTGCAAAGGTATAAATATTTTGACATTTTTAATAAGTTTATGTTGTTTTAACTGTTCAAATTCAAAAAAAAGTTTAGTTAGACAGAAATTTCTAAAAGACTTGGTCTACCTTAAATGACAATTTTTCAATATAGGATTGGAAACATACGTGTACATGTATTAGTTCCTTTTTTTAAATATAACAAATCATTATGGTAAAAAAATTATCATGTTTTTAAAATAATTACCATATTATACACCATAGCTATTTAAACCTACAAGAATCATGTCATAGCCCGAAAGTAAAAGGTGTTCAAGTACATCTTTGATATCGAAATCAAATCTTAACAGACTTTCAATTTTTTTGATTTTAGCATATACATGTACATAGACTTTGCAGAAGAAATTAAAGTAATCATCTTGTTTACCATTATCAGCATTATTGTTTTTGTATAAACCAAAATTGAGTAGTCATTAACTTGATATGAATAAAACATGTAACGTTACAGCGTTTACAAATTAAAAAGTAGAAATTTGCATTTGTTTCAAGTGTTTACTTAATATTTATATAGGTTTACGATAGATTAGACTGCAGCATCAGACATATTAATTTTATAAATGACTTAAATATATTTCTAACCTAGTAACTGGAATCAATAATTTACTAGTACCTCTAATACCGGTATTATATTTTCTGAAGAACTATATTGCATATAACTATGGCACAACCCTAAATAATAAATTGATTGTAATTCTTTATTTTTTCTCAAAGATTTAAGTAAAATCTAAAAAAAAATAAATTAATGCTTTATTGTCAGCTCTACTTAAACATAAACTCGGACATAGGATAAAACTAAAGCAAATTATATATTTAAAAAATACATGTTTATACATATTAATTTCATTAATATAATGTGTAATACAGGTAATACCATGTAAGTCTAAAACAGACTATACACAGGTGACCACTCAGGTGTGAAAATCACAATTTTGGCTAGGTGGGAATAAGAAATTCAGAATTTTGGCTAAGTGGGAATAAACCCTCTATCCACATTCTCGTCAGGTCGATGGCGTTCTGCATTTGCTCAACTTTGTACTTTGAAGCATACCGTATACTTTCAGCTTTATTTGAAAGAAAAACTTTCCTGTTATGAGAAACCTTTGCTTGGAAATGACAGAAAGGCCTGATTTTGCCATCTTAATATTATACAATTTAAAACTCGACTGTTTCATTGCCACACCACTTTCGACAATTATTTGATACTTTCCTAAAATAATTTGAAATAATGAAATAATTTAATTGCAAATAAAATTATCATATGCACTAAAATCAAAGAAAAAAGCATTACTTCGATCTGAAATTTGCACGTTCCGTTTATAAACAGCAGCGAACATTATAATTTATTCATAAAAGATGATTGATACATACTTTCAATGGAATAATTTTATTAACTCAGGCAAGCTTTTTGGAAAGCTATTACTTATATTAATATTATCTTTATCGTAAATCAATATTCTGCAATGCTTTAAAAGAAAACGTTCTATCGGAATCAAATCCGTGTACGTTTAAATCCAGCGTACATTTGTATGTCCCAGTTTTCATGCCAGTAATACAGTACATATTATGCTTAATAGAACGGCCGTGTATTGTGGAAAAATTGAGTTTAATTACCATGTAATAGAACCATTTTATTAACACATCTTCCAAAAATGACACAGTTCAAGACGTTTCCGTTACCGTCAAATAGTGTACATATGTGTACTCCAAGCTCTACAAGCACAAGCACTGTCGCTTGAGCGTACTTACAGCCAGCTACTCTGTTATCGATTACCTGAGTCTTGGAATGTATCTAAATATGGAGAGGGGGCAGTTTTGAAACAAGCAACTAAATTCAAGTCAAAGAGGTTCATGTTTATGAAACGAAAATGTACTTGAATTTTAATTTGATTCATCTTTTCGCGCTGTATGTATCAGTCAGTGCATAACAAGAACTTCTTTCATAACGTCTTAAACGTGCGCATCCCCACGGAAAATGGGCCGATCCGGCTAAAACTGTTTCTGCAAAAACTGACTATATATAATGGAAATATCAAATTCAATGCTAGGGATGGAATCAATTCCCTAACAACTTTGCTTCAATAATGCATTAGAAATTTTTCTTCCTTTACAAGTTATTGACTAAAAACTTTAAAAGCTTTTAATTCCCTAAAAATAGGGGCCAGTCCCTTTTTCTTCATACCGAATGAAAGGTCTTGGAAAGACCAACAACTTTTGATATGCATCTTATAACAAATTATTATCAGGTGAAAAAATATAAAGGAAAATACGTAAAAACTTTAGCTATTTTTTAAAACCTATACATTTCAATATATTTCAACACCTATTATACTCCTTTTAATTTCATTTTAATAACAAATTGATACTATCTTGCACTTTTCAATGTATCTACTTCCAAACCAGCCAATCTTTAAGATTCTGCCAGTCACCGTTAAAGCTAAACCCATCCGACAAAAGTGGTCGTTAAATTTTAGTAAAAGGGGAATAATTCAAGACAGAATGTGGATTTTAATCAAGTAAAATGTGTAACGACAACATTGCGCGGCCTGTGTCTTCCCACTTAGCCAACATTTTGAAAAAATACAGGTAAAATACAGGTAGATCTGTGTTGGCTAAGTGGGAATGGGGTGCAGGTGGAGAACAAAAGAATTTAATTACAGGTAAGCTATAATCTGTTTTCAGATAAAAAAAAAAAGGAGGAAAAATATTTGTTAGTCTACAGTAGAATAAATATGAATTGAGCTTCTGTCCCAGTACTTTATTTTATTTAATAAATTCCGATAAAATGTAATTTTAAAATTATGATTAACTGTTCTTCCTTAATTTAAGCCTTTATTTGAGCTATATATATCATGGTTTGTCTATTTTCATCATATTTTGATTTAATTAATATATTCGTTAAGTTAACTTAAACTTAGCTTGAAAAATAATGTAATTATAAAAATCTCGTTTGAAATTATAGCTATGAATCATATGGGTCATATGTCAATTTTTTTCTTCAATTTTCTATGGTTTCTAAAGTTATATCGAATATTTCCAATCTACACAATATATGAAATTAACAAAACACAAAAACGCTTGAGTAAAGTGCTTATGTTTTTAATGTTGTATACTTCACATTTAATCAGATCAATTGTATGATAATGAATACATATTAATCAGTTAAGAAGATAAAATCCTCGTCTGCCGCGTTTTCTAGAAAGTTGACTTGCACCTGAAGATACATGTAGGCCATTTTGATTTGATTTGATTTTTGATATCTTTCAACTAACAGTCCATAAAACAATTAAGATCTCATAATTTTCAGTCTTTTGATTCTGTAAACTAATGACCATAACTATGCTTATTTATCTAGTCTATATTCTTTAAAAACTGCTGATCGATCTCATTTATGTAATTATATATCCAATTTAAACATTTTATAAATTTTTACTTAAATGTTTTAATCATGCATGTACCGGTATTGGTTTATACATATAAAGGATTTTATGTAATTAACTTGCAGATAATTGCTGATCTATATATATTTTTTTTTAATCTACGGTTATTTTTATTTAATTATTTTGATTATAGGCAAAATTACTGCTTTTAACAAAAAAATAACATAACATATTTAAAGAAAATTTATGTTTCAAATAGTATTAAATATATATAGATATATTTTATTTAGTATTACCAGTATTTCTCTAAATAATTTTATGCATTATATTTTATCATTTTTCAAAAATGCTATCGTTTATTTGTTTTCATCAAACTATTCTCAGGTAATTGATAACAAATACTTTTACATGTGAAAACAGACTATAGCCTCCTGATCACTCAGGTGTGAAAATCAAAATGTTGGCCAGGTGGGAATTGAGAATTTCAGAATGTTGGCTAAGTGGGAATAACCCAAAGAATCGATGAATAAACGAGTAGGATATTAAGGTTCAAAGTTGGCGTGTAGAAGAAAAAAAAATAAGAAAACAGAAATAGTAAGGTCTTCCGTTGGAAACGGAAGACCTTAATTCCATTAAAAAAAATTCTGTGTATAATGATTATTATCAATAAAATGAAATAATAAACCATGTTTATTATAAGTAGTCTTCTTTGATAGTAATTTCATTACAGTACATTATTTGTAAATAAAAGCATGCTTGATTACGGTAATTGCTGACTAGTTTAACTGCTCAGGCGCTGCTTGTTCGTGTGTAAAAACAATTATTCTAATTAATAAATGTACAATGCAAGAGCAAAAAATTATACAATGTTAAAACTTTATTGAATAAGTTATTTTATTGCATTAGAATAGTTTTTATGGTTTCTCCAAGAGAAAACGTACCCTAAGTCATGGTTACGTTTTCTCAAGGGTACGTTTTCTCCAGGGTACGTTTTTCTCCTGATACCCTATTGACAACATTCATCAATTTTCGCATAACGTTAGTTTACAAAAGGTTTATATGGCGTAAAAACATACTTGGCCGAAATAAAGCACGGCGATAGCAGGTATCGGACTCTCAAAAGGCGTTATAACGCGAAAAAAGACGTTACAACGCCTTTCTAAAAGGCGTAATAACTCTAAAAAAAAGGCGTTATAACGTCTTTCTAAAAGGCATTACGCTTTTCCAAAGGGCCGCGTTATAAAGCAAATGAAGGCGTTATAACGCCTTTCTAAAAGGCGTTATTACGCTAATAAAGGCGTTATAACTCCTTTCCAAAAGGCATTATAACGGCTTTCTAAAAAGCGTCTAAACAAATACAAAAAAAACCCACTATATAACGCGGAGAAATACGGGGGCATATAAGGGCGTACTTGTTGTGTTTCGACTTATTAAAAGGAGGGGGGGGGGTAGATAATCGCGGCCATTTTAGACACTATTAATCTCCTTTAAACGAAGAGCTTTGTTTAAAGATATAGAAAAATATTCAAATTCTAAATCTAAAATATAAGGAATTTTTCTTTACTAAATGATAAATTATCATGTCCAAAATTTTAAGGTAGATCTGATGGTAAATTTATTGACTTTCCAGCCTCCTGAACATGGTTTCTCATCGATGGGGCTCGTTTCATCCATCTGTTTCCAAACTCATATTGCCCGAACTTGAAGCAATTTAATTAGATAAAAACCCACTCCTCACTTACAATTTAATTATTGTATCATGATCCTGATTTTGGGGCAGGACTGCTCATGTCTACATGCAGCCCCGATTACAAATTTTGAATGCTTGGTAATTAAAAAATATATCTATTTGATAACGTTTGGTTCCTTAATCGTTAATCGAATTTTGTGGGTCCATTTTTCGTGAATTATTTTTATAGGTTAAAGGGCACAAAATTTTACGGAATTACTTGCATGATTAATGAATAATACTATTTCTCATATAATTCCTTTTGGATTTAATTACGTGGATGGGGGGATCTACGAAATTTATGAAAATTGAGCCAACACGAATTCCAATGATTCAACAGTGTGTGTCAATGTCAGTCTGGTGGCTAGAACTAGATTCAGAATAAGATGGCGCACCACTAGGATACCCGCGCCCGCGAAGTTGATTCGATATCCAAAACATGAAACATATATTCATGTCGATATAACTATTATGTATGAATTTTTATTGTTCTATGTCAAAATTTCTTTCTATAAATGCAAAACAGTATAAATAAAAAGACATTCTTATTTATATGTTAGTAAGATGATAAAAAGTATATATCAATGTATAAGTTATAACATAAAAGGGTAGGCCCCTTTTTGAAAGGCGTTATATAGTGCCTTTAAGAAAGGAGTTAAAATGCCTTTTAGAAAGGCGTTAGCCTTTAACGCCTTTTAGAAAAGCGTTATGATGCCTTTTGAAAAGGCGTACAAGCCTTTTTTCGCGTTATTATGCCTTTCTAAAAGGAGTTATAATTAAGGCCTTAAATTGCGTTATTACGCCTTTTGAAAATAGGTTATAATGCCTTTATTCGCGTTATTACGCCTTTTAAGATGGCGTTATAATGCCTTTATTCGCAGTCTAGCTTCTTTTGAAAAGGCCTTTATTACGCTAGTTTTCGCGTCATTACGCTTTTTATTTTATTTTTCAGTTACATAAATGATACTAATAGGCTTTCGTAGAATATATGTACTGGACTGAAAATTCTTGGATGGATTTAGATTGTGACGGCGAAAATGGTACTCGGCAAAAATTGGTCTTAACAAAGTTAATCAGCTTCAACCATGCACTGCTTAAAGCAAGGCCTACTCCATAAATGTAGTTGCTTTTATGCAGATATTTTGAAAAGTGAATAAAAAAGGTTGATAAAAAATCTATTACAGTTAACATAACATTATGAATTTCATGATCCTATATAACAACTGTATATGCCAACAGACCGCATCGTCGCAAACTACGGCCAAAAGGTCATTGGGCTTTCTTTCGATACTCTCCCATCTGACCGGGAGATAGTTATGCGGACACAAGACGACTTCCCGGTCTAGGGTTTCTGATCCGCTCCTCTCCTCACAGAGAGGAGAACGAAGCGAATCACGAACCCTTTTCTTGGGAAGATTGCTTCACTGAAAACATTAATTAATTAATTTGACTAAACCCTTTTGAATTATCGAGATTTTCAGAAGGATTTGATTTAAAACTAATTGAAAAACAGGCGAGAAGCTTCCTCACTCTAAATATACGAAAATTACACGTGTTTCCACTTGTTTACTATGTATATATATATTTACAATTGTACATAAATGTCACAGTTCAATGTTAAACATGGGTGAGATTCAAACATGTCTCATGTTTGTCCGTTGGACTATATTAATTGAAAATAGAAATAAAGTCCGAGTTTTCGTGAATGTTGCAGAAATACCTCCTTCGAGACCGAGGAGGTTATTCTGCAACATTCACGATTACAAGAACTTTATTTTTAGTCTACTAACAGCTCCGATTTTCTACTGATCGTTTCTCCTATAGAGAGACGAACTATATGTCATTTACACTGCTGTTTCTTGTAACCCCAAAGGTTTTGTTAGTATGCGTATCGACCACAGGCTACCGATCAGACTGATATGCAGATGACATATTTTTTGTTGGATATTAAATACACTTCTCTTATTGATAAAATATCTTTCAATCGTATTCCTTTAAATTTAAGGGTAATTCAATACGATCATTAATTAATACTACACATTATTTAATTTATGTAAAAAAAAAAACACCCCAAAACGCAGTGCAAATGTGTTAGGGAGGTCCTTGGAATACGCGAATTGAGCTCTTCGAAATAAACATTTCCAAGAGTCAATACATGTCGTTTTGACTGGAACTAAGACGTCGACGTGAAATTGGCATGGTTTGAAAACTTTTTACGTTTTGAAGTTATATTTCATGATTAGTGCGAGACTAATAGGTATTTCTGGCCCCACCGTCACCAACTTTCCTCAAGTCAATACTCAGCCTCAACTCTGAGTTTTTACCTCAAATGTATGCACTTTTCTTTTAAGGATTTGAGTTGAGGACTGAGTTGAGTGATTTGAAAATTTTGGTGACGGTGGGACCAGATCTGATAATTAAGTTACTGATGACGTTCGTGGTATATTGGAGAATAATGGCCGCGGCATCTCTTTGATCTCGGCAATAACTGTAGTAGATTAAATTCACGATTTTTGTCAAATTTAATTTTTTAATATATTCGATCAGTGCCTACTATCTATTCAAGATATATTACTATAGTCAGGTACTCTTGACACAATTGCGCTAAAAAATATAGTTCTGTTCATGATCAGCAGATACAACATTACAATAAATGTTTAGAATATCGATGTATATTTAATACGTGGAAGAAAACAAAATTAACGTAAAATTATTTTGAAAAAACACCGTACCCCAAGAAATGTAAATGTGAAGTATTCATATTCCTACGCTCGCTGCCTCCTGTCTTTTTCACGAAAATGTAGGTCATTCTTCGATTGACAATTTTTTCACTAATAAATATTGCTTATATTATTACAATAATTATATTATTTTCATGATTATTGTTCGTTAGCTATCACACAATCTCTTTTAATTATTTGTTGTGTATGAGTTTATGTTATTTCTTATCTTTCTTTTTTTTAAATGACGGAATGGTTACACAACACCTGCACCATATTTCTGGTCGCACTTGTGTAGACTCTGTTTAAGCACAGATGTGTGCACTGTTTGCTAATGACGGGTGGCAGTATTTAATTAATACGGACATGAAGAACTATATACGACAGTTTCTTAACAAGTCCAGTGATTTTAACTTAAGAGATCGGCTGAGCACAGTGAAAATTCAAGTAATTTAACAGTCCAATATCTTGGATATGGGGTAACCCATACCTATTCTTGTTATTGTTTGCAATGATTTAGCAATGCATTTCTAATAATCAACCAAAGTTTGAGTGTCAGTCGTAGAGTTATAAGCAAGATTCTTTGATATGTAAACAAGGCTCGTGCCCTGTTTTTGTTTAAATTGGTTTAATATACTAGTAAAGTTCTTTTTCAAGCCGAATTTTCTATCTGCTAATTCGTTTTAAGCAAAAATAAACAGTTTCTAGCGTTTGTCACTTTCATTTTAGGTCAAAAACTGGGATTTTCACTTAATTAACATTCAAAATGTAAACAAAAACATGACCTGAGCTTTGTTTACATCACAAAGAATTGTGAGCTCAATATCTCAATTATAACACAACGACTGACACTCAAATTTTGGCTGACTATTAGAATTGCCTTACTGAAGCATTGTAAACATTAAAAACGGAAAAATAATTTTTGACCAAAATCGTGAACAGTCCATGCCCCTTTAAAGAGACACGGTGACTCAAAATATATGTTTTACTTTTTGAATATGACAACGGAAATAAGAAGAGCTACTCGAAATTTCATCTTACGAAAGGTTTCACGCATCATAAGTCATCACATATCAATTTACAAGTCATTAAAACTCGTCCGGAAAATGCACATGTAAACTAACCGAGTTGTTTTTGGACATTGGTATTGTGTCACGTGTTTGCGATTTCTGTCTAAAAATAGTTACAGTGGGATTGACACACTGAAAAAAGAATTTGAATTTGAAGCTATTCGATGTCTATGGTAAGAAATATGCATTAATAGAAAATGCATCTTCATAAATATTTAGTTCTTGAAGACATCGGGTTTCAATGAGAGGCTTCTGGCACATAATGTATGCCACGCTGCAGTATTTACATTCCCCAGCGCTTGCGTGGCTATGAAGCGGAAGGAAAACTCAATATTTATGTGTTGGCCCAACGTGTAATTCTATTTTTCTCTTTTTAATTTGATTTTTTTACTTTTGAACACCGTAATTTTTCAAAAGTTCACCTTTTCATATGATAAATAAAATATGTGGAAATCGTGTAAAAATTCGATATTTGCTAAATCATGGGTTTGTGCGTCACCATGTCTCTTTAAGTGAAATTTTTCGAAAGGCTTACAAGATATCGCTTAAAACTTTGACTCAGGTGAGCAATGTGGCCAATGGACCTTTTGTATATATAACGACAATCACATTCACAATTTCTTATTGCTTACACATCGTCACCGGCAAGTATTTTCTGGTGCCTGTTATTAAAAAAAAAACCCTCCAAATCAATATAAAATTCTTTGACAATTTCGTACAAAATTGATGAATTCATTCTGCTGAAATGTTGTTATCGTATATATTCCTCACAATGCTAAATAAATAAAGAGAATCCTAAAATTTAAAGATGTCAAAGATTTCATTGAAAATGATGCGAAATGACATTGAGGGAAGGGGGGATGGTTCGTTCGGGATCGGCATTCACATACTGTTAGCGACATTGAACCGGCGTGATCGGCGCTTTTGGTTTGTGTTTGAATCGATTACCTCATAATCCTAGAATCTCCGTTGGTCTGCACAAAGACTGCACAGAGTGAGTGTTCATTTATCACTTTACATGTTTTACTTGTTGTTGTTATATCTTTCTTTTATGTATTTGGCGAACAGCGCATAGTAACGTAAATGATAACTGAATCTGTTTATATAACAGAAATCGCCTAACGTTAGAACTGGCCAAATAAGGAATTATTTTAATGGGATTTTTCAAACACATATCCTGTTGTTAATTTGATTTCGATTGACAAAATATACCTATATAGTATATTTAACAGATTTAACAGGTTTAATGAAATGAAAACGGTTATGGACGTTGTGACGAAATTAATAGTTATACAATAAATGAATTTTATAATAGAGTGATAGAGACATTTTTCTACCACGTGAAACTGAGGAAACACTGTTCCTAAACAAAATTAGAGTTGCATCATGATCAATTAGGATAAACTGCTATTGTTGTACAATGTATACCATAATAGCCATCATTGTCACTGCTATAGTAAAACTGCAAAGGAGTATATGGAGAAGACTTTCTTAATATAAAATTATAATTGGTCCCATTTGTTTTTCTGCACTTTCTTTCACTTAGAACCGTTTTAACAAGAGCCTGGACTTTGGGTAGTACGTGACAAACTCCGATTTGATGAAGGCGGGGTCTACTCATGGTTAACTGTCCAGTCATTGGCTAATAAATATGATTATATTCAACGCAATGACACTCGTCCGACTTCATCCAGGGATGTATATTTCGCTGAAACGGCGTCAATTTCACACAGCAGAGCAGATCTTGGAAAACAACTTTCCAGTTTTGACAGTCTATGAATATTAATGAGCTTCTCTTAGCGAATTAGAAGAAAGGAGGTCAATTATTTGAAAGCTTGTTTTGATGAGCAAACTAGATAGTAACATCCCACTGAAAGTCCAAGCTCTTGTTAAAACGGTTCTATTTATTAGGGCTGTGTATTGGAAAAGATTTTCCGATACGATACAATACGATATTTTCAGATGCGATATCCGATATATTGGATTTACAAATTAGTTTAGCATTTTTAAGAATAAAGTACTATAATAAACCAAAATTACAGTGGTTTTATTGGATTTTTTAAATAAAAAAACAAAAACACACAGTCTGTCTTGTTTTAGTCAGTGAAGGTACAGTTGTAACAGAAAAAGAATCAGTTAGGTAACTTATCGTATTTCCATATAATACCAGGGACATATGAATGACTTACATGATACTATATATGAACTGATCATTGTCATACCGTTTACTGAAAAAAAAGGATATAAATGATCAGGGAGTAGTTACCTAGTTATTCATAAATAAGTATTTTTTAAGCATTAAAACTCTCAACAATGCTACAACTCCTTTTAAAATCACGTTTTTATTCAGAAATACAAAGAATTTTACAATTTTAGGGGTCAGCACTTCTGTGTTTAATTTTCTTTCAATTTCAAATCGTTTCCTTCTTTAACATTTGAAATTTAGGGATGAGTTTTATTCCGTTGAATATGAAGCAATATAAATTATAGTATTAAAGAAAAAATAAAATTCATCCATCAAATAATTGCCAGGCAAATAGATTTCCTCGGCAGGCGTATGAATTCTATACTTTATGTAAAAGTTACAAAATGTACCTAACTTTACCAAACATTGAACATTTATTTATTCCTAATTTTGGGCTAATTTATTATTATAAAATTAAAAAATCAATGAAAAAATGAAAATTATCCATCAGGTAAACGGCAGGCGTATATCATGTATATACAGGTGTATTTTCTCGGCAGGCGTGTTTTCCCCGGCAGGCGTGTTTTAGTGTGACCATGGAGAAATAAACAATCATACTTGTACTAACGACTGTATTTATTGTCTGACCGGTCTTTTTCAAAACATATAATGTTTTTTTCTATAAACTTGTTCTTTAGAATATCCTTGACTCTACTCGTGCTCCAGTTAGACATACATACTAGAAGCCATTTTTAAATTAATAACTTCGATCCCGACCTTAAAAAGCGCAAATTTCAAACCCGACTTTATATCGTTGTATCGTCGAAACTGTGTATCGAATATCGCTTGACAGTCGTATACCGGTTTATATCGATTTATCGATATATCGACCCAGCCCTACTATTTATATAGTTTGAAATTGGCTGGATAACTTGACTCTGTGGATATAAACAACCTTGCTAAGGATTTCACCTGCAATTACTGGCCTACTCTTAAGAAAATTGACACACATTCATGCCAACATACATGTTGCCCACATGCACTTAGTGGTACATGTATTTTCAGATCTTACTCTCTTATATTCAAATTTACCATTTTCAAGCATTCATCATGATATATTTACATTTTTCAGTGTCTTTGTCTGTGATAACACTATAAATCGATTTTGTAATGTAGAGTCCAATAAATTCAAATGACGTATTGTTGAGGCGCAAGCGTGGTTTGCATAATTAAAAGAAATAAATATCACATAAATATGTCAATATTCTAATATTTAATTGTACAATAATTGCTGATAATTATATAGATATAAGTAATAAGGAATCATTCTTTGAATATTATGAAGTGATAATTTTGGTCGGGGCGTGATCAAATCGGTTGAGGGGTGGTCAAATCTATCATAAAGCCCTTCAGGTTTGGATTTGACCACGCCCCGACCAAAATTATCACCTCATAATACTCAAAGAATGATTCCTTATTCCTTAAATGTTTACACTCCACATATTTTTAGCATGTAAAGTGTGTGTAAAGCTACTGCAGATATAACACCGTAACACAGACGGTACTCAAAGGTTAAATGATGAGTTTTGTAATGACGTCACAAACTGTCTTAAAGTGCAACGTCACAAGCGAAAATCAAAGTTCACATTTGTGGGTGTTACACTGGCTCTTCCATTAATTTGAACTTACCCTTAGGATAATACAGTAATTTACATTTGCAGACAAGGCAAGAAGTTTAAAAATGTAAATATAAGCATTGAATCATATTTTTTAAAAGATATAGTCTCATAACTGCAACGGCATGTGCAAACAAAATTTCATAATGCGCTAATGCACATTACTCAATTTGTATGTACACACCGTTGCAGTTATGAGACTATATCTTTTAAAAAATATGATTCAATGCAATTCAATTCAAACCGTTGCAGTTAATATGAGACTATATATATATATCTTTCAAAAAATAATGATTCTACTGCCAGATTAAATCAACTTGTGCATGTTCAGCTTTTTTACATACCCTAGTAGTATCTGCAGTAATATAGCGAAGCAGAGTGAATTGTAAACCCTTGGCTATTAAAGATGTGTAGCGCTCTCCTGTCAGATGAAAAAATCAGAGAGGCCACATTATGACTGGTTTCCCTGGTAGAAGAAAGAGTTCTAATCCCTAACTGAGTCTATATAAAAAATGTAACCAAGTGCCTAAGTAAATCAGTTTATGCCAGTATGGATATTTATGAATATGTCGTAGTTTATGTTGTACGTTAATCAGAAATTCATACAAGAAGGGCATTTATGCAATGCTAATTGAATGTTTGTAAAATAGGTATCATTTCGTCACTGTATTGCACCATTATTGATTGTTTTACAAAATGTACTGATTGTACATTGTAACCAACCTTTTGACCAGGTATTTTAGAGTTGGAAGAATGTAAGATTCCAGCTGGATCTGTATAGCTAACAATGGAATTACAGTTATCATTTCTGATATGCAGTTATCTGGGTGTTTTTTTTTAATATACAAATATCTGATACTTATTATCATATTTGTATTATGAAAGCTTTTCTTAATTGCTTTAGAGCTACCAATGGAATTACAATTATCATTTCTGATATGCAATGATATGTTGGGTTTTTTTTTAATATACACCTATCTGTTACTTATTATGATGTTTGTATTATGAAAGCTTTTCTTAATTGTTGTGCTGTGCATGATGTGGAGTCATTTATATTCATAGGGTTTAATTTTGTTTATAACATGTATTATGAAATAAATTACGTTTGTCCCTTTGAACTTTATTTTTTATAAAAGAAAATTGCTATGCTCAAGTCACAGTGATGTGTTTATAGAGGTTTTTTGTGTGTGATTAATACTTACAAATCTACAAATTTTAATCTCCAAAAAAACAAATGAATTAACACAAAAAAATTTCAGATGTTATTTAGATCACTCAGGGACTATGAAAAGATGTTTCTGTTGAAGCTACTCAGCTTTGGTCATATTTATATGTACTGAAGTAAAGTAGATTTCATCTTTTTTTTTAAGCAAGTTTGTAATCATGTACATGTATTCACATTCCTTCAAGAGAGTATTTTTGCTGGCCGGTGCATAATTCAGTTATGCAGCTTGCACATAAATAATAGTGTAGTATCATCATGTATTGTAGCAAACTGAAGCTTTGTAGATCGATGTAGATAATGTTTATGACTTGCAGTCTTTGTGGATTAAAATGTTTTTGACCCTTCAAGGATACAGTGTATGTGGAGGAATAGGCATCATAAATACCAATATACACTTAATTTTATCAGAATATTTTATAAGTAATGAATGTCCTGAAGAGAATGTTAAACCTGTGGCCATTATCAGAGGCCATTGGTTTATTGACTTTGACTGTTTTATTCCTTTTGATAATGAATGAGAAATTTGACCTAGGTTAAAAATTCTGATCTGCACTAAGACAACAATAAATACAGTGCTCTCGATTGTCCAAAACTGGTCCGTTGAAAGGCCCCTGTACCAATTCAAAAAAGGTACCTTTATCCCAAATGAAAGTATTAATTTTTCCAATTATCCTTTATCCTTTGCCAGGCGCAGATCATCAGATCAAACTCGACACTTCATGTCTCGTTTGATCTAATGATCTGCGCCAGGCAACTCGACGTGATCCGACCCTTTGGATCAAGTTACTGTTATAATAATATATATTTATTTACCTGGTAAGTGGTATTTCTGTGTATTTATACAACAAAATAGAAATAAAATTCATAATAATACACAAAAACCATAAATATATATTGAGTTTCAATAAAATGATTTTCCCAATATGTTTTCCAATTTTAACTGCCCCAACTCGAGTACCAAAATGTGGTGTGCGAGCCTTGAAATACTTTCTGTATATGAAGAGATTGTTTAAAACACTATGCTTGAATTCTTAAAATTTTTTACCCCATGGTCTCATTGATTTTCATAAATGACCAGTACAAATTAATGTATCTTTGGTTACACAGAAGTTTTTATTTCCTTATTATGTATTGCATGTATGTGGGACTCAGCATGAACAGAGATAGGAGATCAAGTTGCTACAAAAATAACCTATGGGTTTTATTGACAATCTTCCAGTGGATAAACCTTTTCATACCATTTTTATGGATACATGTAATTATACCACTCATTTAGCTGTATTCACAGCTTGAAGAAGATGTACCATGGTAAGGCACAGTACATGTATTAATAGGGCCTAATTAACTGAATTCCCTTAATTAAAAGGAGTTTTGACTGAAATCTCTTAGCTTTTGTCACATACATGTGTATCTTTATTTCAATCATTGATTAATTCTGGGGACCTTGAAGCAAGACTTGCCTCATTTTCATAATGACACAGAGTGCAATAAAACAAGGATGCTAGTTATTCTGAATTCCATGGAAACACAAAGGGCCTAGGAGAACTGTAGGTTGACATTTCTGTATGAAGATGTATCGAGCGTTTAGACAGAAGCAGGAGCAGGCAGTATTCAGGACTAAAACTGATTTAAATCAACAGGTAAAATCGTGGTGAACTGAAACCCCTTAAGTGATTTCTGATCTGCTTCAGAGGTTTTATATTGGGTATTCTAGAAAAAACAATAATTTATGGTTGGTTGAAGATGTCAAATTTAGTTGCAAGTTTGGTCCACTCTATGTTTAGGATGTAAATGTAAGGGTATTTTTCTATGGTAGGCAGATACTCTAACAGGTCCTTTCAGCTAGTGTGTGTTCCTTCATTGAAGAAATCTTTAGAATGGGAATTTTGAAAACCAGGGTAATCAATTCATTGAATGAATCAAATTTTCACTTGTGCAATATAGTTATACATCAGATATGTCAGAGCTGTTTTAAGACTTCAATTATTTTGGGTCACTGTTTGACAGTGTTGGTAGTACTGGTGTTATAGTACATGTAGTTCATATGATAATTATCAATCAATTTCAAGTCATTATTGATTCTGTTTCAGATTTCTTTGAAAAGCCATTAAGTTTTTCAACTGTGCATTATTGTCTTTCTTTTTACTTGCAGAATCCAGATAGCAATATGGCAGAATTGAGGTTGACAAAGCCAGCACCAGAGTTCAAAGGTCAGGCAGTGGTGGATGGAGAGTTCAAGGATATTTCCCTGGCCAACTACAAAGGGAAATACTTGGTCTTATTCTTCTACCCACTAGATTTGTAAGTGAAACTAAAAATGAAGTACACTAGTGATAGCAATAATTAAATCATTATCAATGCTTTCCCTGTGTGAAAAAACCCCAAACCCTTCTCATTTTGTCCTTTGTTGTAGCAACTGCATTTACCATTTTTTAATAAATAAATTTTTTAATAAATAAATACAAACTGATGTTTTTTGTATATTTTCAGCACCTTTGTCTGTCCTACAGAAATCATAGCTTTCAGTGATCGGGTGGAAGAATTCCGTGCAATTAACTGTGAAGTGGTGGCCTGCTCCACAGATAGCGTGTTTTCCCACTTAGCTTGGTGAGTTTGCAATTTGTCTTTTCTGAAATGTCCTTTGCTTGGTACATGTATAATGTAGCAAATATCATAAGACATAGATCTTTTAGACTATTCATATAATAATGTTGTGTTGTGCATTTACTATGCTTAAATAGTAGTCAGGGTTTGATACATGGTGCACGAGCTGGAGGTGAGTGCACTATGTATCAAACCCTGACTACTATATAGGCATAGTACATGCACAACACAACACTATTGTTATTATTATGCTGACTGTTGTATATCCTGACGTGCTTTGCTATAAGTAGCTGTGACGTTTGAGTGTTGTCTAGTCCCTAAAAATAATCACCGGAAAAGCAAGCGTTTGTTCTTTCAAATTAATCAATTGATTTGATTGATTATTTAATCAACAAGTTGCTGTACAATAAAAAATCAACAAAGGTTTATGTTCTTTTCAAGAAATGAGGGACGTTTGACCTTACCGAGAAAACTCAAAATGTTTAGCAGACGAAATCTCATTGAATTTTTTTCTTGTACATTCTTTATCAAGCATCATTTAAAAAAACCTTTTTACGATTCTCATGTAGAATTTCTTTGAAAAATGTTTAATCAATTTGTTCAAAAGTTTATCAAAAACTTTAACTTTAAAATTACCGTCAATATTGAGGTGTTTTTGGAAAGATAAATAATTTTAATTGCTTGATGTCAATCGTATGTATCTACGTTTTATATATATAAATACCGTCAAATACATCAACGGCTAATGTAGCGTTGGGCTTCAAGACGTAATGATTTTAGGGTCGAGAGTTCGGAACCTGCTGTCGGCGCTTGTAAGATTTTCGTTGAAAACATTTGCCGTGCTCTATTTCGGCATAGTATGCTTATGCTATATAAACCCTTTGTATACTATGCGAAAATAGATGAGTATTGAATATATAGCGACAAACTGACAGGAGGCATAATAATAACACATATATTTGATCCAATTTCAAAAGTTGTTTGGATTTTAAAAAATCCTCTCAATTAATACCTTTTTAGATCACTATGTCCCACCATTTAAGTAAAATTATTAACATGTAGAACTTTAAAAATTTCAAAAGATACATTCCAGAATAACCATCGGTATTTGTTACAGATTGCAACATTTTACTAAATTAAGTTGTTGTACTTGAACATAGTGTGCCTTAGATGAACATATGTTATGGAGGTTGATAAATGGTGATATCTATTTTTAAATATCATTGATAAGATCTTGAAATTTCAACAGAATAATTTACCTGAGGGTGAGCCTTTGAAGGCTGATATAGTAAATAAATGGAAAGTGAATGAATAATTAACGGTATCATTTTTAATACATTTACCATGTACAGTGTACATGTACTTATCAATACATGCAGTGTTACTGTTATGGCCATACAGAGTTGTTAATTGGTTAAAAGTAATTGTTTACAAAGTTAAGAACTGTATCTAAAGAATCTATGTGTTCAGGAGAGCTTGTATTCCTTAAAGTTTATATGAAAGATAGGTTAAAGTTCACAACAGGTCTAAAATTTGCTCAATGACTTTTGATTTGTCATACAATTCAATCTGATTAATATCAGCTTTTATGATAAGCTACCGCTCTCGAACATCTGAAACAACTCGCTTAGAAGTCACGCCCGAATGACCCGAAAATTTAAATATTTAAAAATAAGGTCGTAACTTTTATCGACCAATCATGAATCAAAATTTGCGTTTCTTAAATACTGTCGGGAGAAGTAACACTATAACCACAAGATGCCTGTATCATTGCATGCACTCCAAGCCTTTTCAGTTGATTATTTAGGCCAAAAAAAAAATTATTCCTGTTTCCGGTCGCCCGACCGACCCTATCTTTTACCCCCCGACCCTAAAAGTTTTTTTGTGATCATGGTGGTGATCGGTAACTTCGCCAGAATTTCCTCAGAAGGAGAAGTGAAGGCGCCCTGTCTTCTGAGTTCACAATCGTGTAAATTGACCTCATTGGCAAAAGAATGATAGTAAACTAATCTACAGACATCTTTACTGCATATTTTAACCTTGTGATTAATAACTTGCAACTATCTTATCTTCAGGGGTTATAAATACGGGTGATGCAACACCATACTGTGCATTGGAAATTACAAAAACGATGTTTATTACTTTGAATCCTGATATTACAGTTAGTTAATAACCTGTTATTAGTTAATAACTGCAATAAATGTTAGAATTATCATAAAACTGCTTTCTATATTATCTTGAAAATTAAACAGATCCTCTACATATTAACGTATGGTAGTAAGTGGGTCAAAGGGTTGGACTAATACCCCAAATACACGGAAGTACAGAGACTGATTTAATTGATATTGCCATTAAGCTAATACAAAACAGAAATATTTATCCAGAAAAGGATAAATACATTCAGACACATGTAGATTAAATTTTGCAAATAATATTAGTTTTTATTTTTTATTTTTAAAAAAATCTATTTTTTTTTTCTTTAAAGGTTGTTTTCTATACATTACATGCATCAATAATACAAAGACATTTGGAAATTTTAAATCATCATTAACATACCGTACACTGTGAATATACTTCTTTCTCATTATAACACACATGCTCCAAGTTTTTAAAAATAAAATATTTTTTAAAAATAAAAATTTTTTCCTACCTACCTACCCTAATTTTTTTGGTCAGGTGACAGGAAACAGGAATATATTTTTTTTTGGCCTTAAATGTCTACAGTTACTATGCACATATTGCAACTTTACATTTTCCTGGGAGTTGGGACTTTTCTCAATGAAGCAACGACCTTGTATGAATGCTGATATTAGCTCAAAGTTTTCTAAGAGAGTTTTCCCAGCCACAATTTGATTGGTTTATCAAAAGGTCATTCAGAAGTGACCTCTAAGCGGATTGAGTCAGGTGTTCAAGAGTGGTAGGGTATCAGAACGGCTAATATTACTGTAAATTCCTTATTTTACGTGAGTACTTAATTCTGCGATTCAAATCGCGAGATTATAAAATCGCGAAAGCCAAATTTTTATCATAGTTCCATTTAGTTTACATGTGTTCGAAAAATAAAAACGAGATTTTAAAATCCACGAGATGTACTTCTCACAATTTTACACGGATATTAATTCCTCGCGTTTAATTAGGAATCTACAGTAATCAGATTGTCATACAATTCTGCATGAAGTCATCCATGAAATTAGGATTTTGTGTAACATGTTAGTTATTGCCACAAGCAAGTGACAGAAACTGTGTGTTGAAGATCTGATATGGGTTATAAAACATAAAAATACCAGGCTCTATCTGGTTTAAAATCACCAAAGACTAAGTTTAAGGGGAGACAGGACACGTATCACGTGACTTTCATTGCAATGATACTTTGATGTGCTAATTATTTTATGACGTCATAATTGATTTGATTGTATGATGCTATGATGTCATTTATCCATTATGACGTCATACAGGATTTGATAGATCTTTTTCCCGTACTCAACGGCTCTAAAGTAGTCATTTTCACAACATGAGATGGGGGAAATTTAAAATTTTAATTTTAGAAATGTAAATGTATAAATCATAAGCGGTTAATATAATCAGGTATATATTCTGATAATGATCCGTTCATGTTAATTGATAAATCTAAATAATGCATTACTTTTTTGATAGTTTAAAACAGAAATTGTCACAAACGGTCATAATTCCAGAATAAGGGGTATGGGGGATTCCTATTGTAGTATCTCTCTTGAATGGCAAGAAAGTGGCCATGAAAATTTTATAAGTAATAAAGTGCATGCTAAGGTTCATATATGAAATTTTGTTCAAAAATTCATTGACAGTTTTTTTTGTGCCATCACATTTTGTTCAAATTTAGAATCAAAAACTTCAAAATTTGAAGTGCTGATTTGAGCAATATTTTGATAAAATTATGATATTGCTATGTAAAAACTCCAATGTTGTAATTGATTTTGAAATTTGTTTCCATTCTTAAAATTAATCAATATAATTTGCAAATAATTCCATCAAATAAAATAATTATTGCAGAAAATTGAAATTGTTAAAAAAATTCATAATGACAGACAAGGGGGATAATTCTTATCCAAATATCTCCCTTGCAAGGTAAGAAAGTAGTCATGAAAATAATGGGTGTCAGGAGAAAACGTACCCAGGAGAAAACGTACCCAATTTCTAGGGTACGTTTTCTCCAGGGGAAAACGTACCCGGATACGTTTTCTCCAAGAGAAAACGTACCCATTGAAAATCATAGATATACTACTTAATAGTTTTTAATACTTTTAAATACTATTTTACATAATAAATATACAGAAATGTATGAATTTTATAGATATATGAATTTAATACTTTATATTTTTAAAGGGTTTGGACATATTAGATATTTTTCAAATGCTACTTTAATGCATATTACAATGCATAAATATATAAAGACTTATTCATTTTATAAATAATACCTTTATAATAATTGTAGCAACTTTTATTTTAGTACGAATTAATGACCTGTCATAAAGTGTAATCAATCTACTTCTTCTAAGTTTTCCATTTACCGTTAGCCTTACCTATATGAGTATCCCCTATCGACTTCTTGAGATACTCATCATTTAATTAGTTCTCAAAATTAGATTGCAATAAAAACTAATTATTTAACGGTTTCGTTTATGGTGAATTAATTGCAGACTAATTAAACTGCTCGGGCGATGTTCGTGTATGTGTATGTAACAAATCATTGTCTAATTAAACAAAATTATTGTCTTCAAAATTTATGTACGTGACTGTATTTAAAAACAACAGCAACAAATGATACAAACGTTTATTGTATATTTTATTTTGTGTCATCTAAGAATATTTATGAAAACTATTATTTATGATTTTCATAGGGTACGTTTTCTCCTGGAGAAAACGTACCCTAGAAATTGGGTACGTTTTCTCCTGGGTACGTTTTCTCCTGGGTACGTTTTTCTCCAGCATTCAAATAATGCATGTTGTAGTGGACATCTAAATCTAAATGTGCTAAGAAAAGCAAAAAATTTTGTTGACAAATAATTTTACACTGCAACGTCCTGTTCCCCCTTAAGTTGGATAACACTTGTTGGAGCTAGGCTAAAATATGCCAATAAGAGTAATATGGTTATACTACATGTACTAGAGAAAGTACGGTAAGAAGTTCAACAAAACTGTTAGAAAACACGAAAATAGTGAGGACAGTAGCTGGCAATATCAAAAATTTCAGTTTTATTTACCGGTAATGGCTGGTAAATTGATATGCAAAACATAGAAGTAACGGGTTCTACTGAAGGACTAGTAATTTGATACCATGTATTGGTATGAAATGTATTCAAGTATATATATTCAAACTTTGTATGCACCATATTTGTATGTACATATTTTAAAATAAAGAAGTTTACCCCAGATCAGGAAATATAATTGGAGACATTAAACCAAAGGTCACAAAATAATGGTAACTGGGGCACATTATGAGTTGTATATTTTTCACTTTAAGTGATGCAGATTAACAATTTTCAAAAGTACAGGTAGTAAAAATATTCTCTTTTGGCTTGAAAATCAATAGTGTGCTTTCATTTTGTAAACATGACAGATAAGGATTCAAAATTTAGCAACACAGCATTTTATGCCTAAGGTTTTTATCATTTATTTTGCTAAATTGCAAATTTAAGATTAAAAACACTTTTCATGAA
The DNA here is from genome assembly GCA_016163765.1 of Magallana hongkongensis. Classification (NCBI taxonomy): domain Eukaryota; kingdom Metazoa; phylum Mollusca; class Bivalvia; order Ostreida; family Ostreidae; genus Magallana; species Magallana hongkongensis. Next base: position 23,847,266 of record WFKH01007768.1, read on the forward strand.
GTTTAAAATCATTTTCATTATTGATTATTTGCAATAGTATGTTCACAAAATATCTCTCTTCATTGATATACTGTATACAGGGTTATTTTCGCCCTGTGTTATTTTTGCTCTTCTACACTTGCAAACGGCTTCGCCCCGTCTCGAATTCGCCCAGATTCAGATGTGTTAAAAGAGATACATATTTGATACATTGGAATTTGCCCAGTCTTAAATTTGCCTGCTGACAACGAGGGTGAAAGGGGCAAAAATAACACGGGGGCGAATATTTCACTGTATACAGTAAGTTTATATGTGTATACTGTACATAGCTCTGTGTAGGGCTGCGCAATAATACCGGTATTCCGGTGTATTGCGGTACGTGGACAAAAAATATCGTATCGCGATACATTTTTTCAATACCGGGTTAAATGATCGGGCTCGGAATTTCGTTACGGGCTCGGGATTCCAAAATTCTGATTCAAATTAAAATGGCTGATGTATTTTGTAATTCCAAACAAGAAAGGAAAGTCGAAGGTTTTGATATTGTTGGTGCTGAAAGAGCTTCCCTAAAGAAAAAACATGTTGACATGCTGATAATTTTAATAAAGAATTTGAAGTACCGTATATACTCGCCTATAAGTATGGTTCGCCTATAAGTCGGTTGCCTTTTTCCAGCTTTAATTTGAAGATTTTGCTGTTTACCCCCTTATAAGTCGGATCACTTATCAGGACAATTAATGTAGATACTCTCCATAAAATAACCACATTTTATCATACAAGTTTGAGGTTTTTTTAAAATTGTCCTTGTTTCACCCCATAATTGCTTCTAGACTCTATTTCTATCATGGGTCTTTGATGTTAATAACTTTTGATATTAAATGTCATTATTTTTTAAAACACTAATAACCAGTTGGTAATAGCTTCAAAACTACCAGGTATTTAAATAGAGTCCTTTTGAAAATTTGATGATAGTGATTTATTTCCTTACTGACTGATTAGGTTGGTAATTAGCCCCTTACACTGGTGTTTGCTTGTGTTGTTTTAGGTGACATGACCCCTATAGCTATTATCACCTCAGGTGTGAAAAATTGACTGCTTGAATTTTCTTTTTATGAAAACAGATTCAATGCATTTATCTGTTTATTATTTAAAAATAATATTACTTACTTCTCTCTTGTGTAAAATTTTCTTACTATGTCTCGCCTATAAGTCGGACCCCCAACTTTTCACTTAATTTTCTACTCCCAAAAATCCGACTTATAGGCGAGTATATACGGTAGGCCCTGTTGCAGTTGTGATTATGTCTCCCTGCACGTTGACACAATCAGTCAAAACATTCATTTCTTATTGTAACGATCAAATCTGTTATTGTTGCACGTTTTATTTTCTTCTTCCACCAGATCAGTGGATTGGCAAAAATGCATTATATCAAATATACCTAATTAACTGACTACTTGGGTCTAGTTTTGCTAAATGATAATCATCTTATGTTTCAAGGTTTTTTTTATTAGTTTTTAAATTAATACCAACAATGTTTTATTCTTTTATTTTATATAGAATTATAATGAATTATGTATATAAATCTATCAATACAGCAAATTAACATAAAAAAATTTAAATTTTGATTAAAAAAATATTGCAATACATATCGCAATACATTTTAAAATATCGCAATATATCGCAATACAAAATTTCTTCCCAATACCCAGCCCTAGCTCTGTGTGATAAGAGGAGGCATGTGAACACTATGAATCTGGGCCGAGAGGGTGTTTGAATCATGATGGTTGTTTTTCTTTTAAATACTTTGCTTCCTGTTTCTTTTTAGAAAACACTTTCCTTTTTTATTTTTACTTCTTTATATTATAATAAGATTATTTTTTAAGAAGAGTAAAATCCTACAGTTAAAGGACAAAAAAAAATGTTTATGCCCTGTAGTGTCAATAGCCTTGGCACTGAGATTGTATGTCAAGATCATCCTGTGATGTTTAGAAAATAAACTGAAGAAAGAAAGGATAAGATTGTAACTAAGTATGACTGTATCTTTATTGTTATGTCAGAGAATGTAGTACATGTACTATATTAAACATGCTTCAAATGTAAGATTTATAAAATGTACATTTGCTATTTTAACATCCTGGGTGCACGAAATTTGACAGGCTTTTTACAGCCCTGTATGTATTTTTTAAATCATTTTCAGTAGCAGTATTATTTCATGTAATTTCTGCAAATGTTTGCTTATTGACTTTTACCAAAATGATGAAATAACCTTCATTGGTTTGCTGAATTGCAGGACCAACACTCCAAGAAAACAGGGAGGATTAGGAAACATGAAAATTCCATTACTTGCAGACAAGACAATGGAAATCAGCCGAGCGTATGGAGTGCTGAAGGAAGACGATGGAATTTCATTTAGGTGAGATACATGTCAATCCAAGCCGATTGATTTATTTAGCGATTCACTTTTAGCATTGGCTTTGAATGCCCTGACAATTTGATGATTTATTGCTGCATTTTAATGTATTGTGCTTTCGTGATGAATTGACCAATGGATAAAATCAACTTTACCCATGCCAGTGAAAATAAGTTTTTGATGTATATAGTTTGAGAGAAAATTTGTTAAATTTGTATTGAAGCCAATTTTGAGTTAATTAACTTCTTCTCATTAGTCTTGGTATATTTGCTTTAATAAATATATGTTAATTTAGAAATATCCTTTACATGTAAGTCTGTACTCTAAAAAAATCATAAGAGCATTATTTTACATTGAGATTACTTTTTGATGATACATTTTGTAGCTTATAACCAGTAAACCATGATAAGACCTTGAAAAAGACATTTAATTTCCAGCATCAGCCTGATACATCTATCTACTGAACTTGATTACCAATCATTGACTAATGAAATGCCAGTACCAAGCACAAGTCTAATTAAGAGTTGATTAACTCATGTGTTGTAGCATAATTAAAATATACCCCCTTTTTTACAGAGGACTATTCATTATTGATGACAAAGGGAATCTCCGCCAGATCACCATGAATGACCTCCCTGTAGGCAGATCTGTGGACGAGACACTGAGGCTAGTGCAGGCCTTCCAGTTCACCGACAAACACGGAGAAGGTGAGGGCATGCATTTTTATCAGATGGTGATAATGGTGTATTACTTATTTAAAATAATTGTTTGTTAGGCCAAAAAGATTAAGCATTAGTTTTACTTAGCCAAATACTTTTTGACATACAATGCAGCAGGCGGTTGCATTTTTTTACTTAAAAATTGACTCATTCCCCTTTTCAAAATAACAAAAAATAAACGTGGCTTTATTTGACACAGTGCTGTCAGAGTCTGATAGAAACAATTTATCACATGTCTTTAATACAATTGTATTTTTTAGGTTGATTCATTTATGTTATGTATTTTATGAACTTCATATAACAAGTTTGTGAAAGTCAGTTCACGTTGTTTGCCATTATTTTCAGTTTGCCCCGCTGGATGGAAGCCTGGAGCAGACACAATCCGTCCCAATGTAAAGGACAGCCAAAAGTACTTCCAAAAACAGAAATAGAAGGGACATAATCTCACCTACTCAATTCAGTGGAGTCTCCTAAGCCATCACCTCATTCACAACAACTAGCTAGGGACTAAACTCCTTCACATAGACCATGCCACAGTTCAGCTTTTTGTTTTTTGGAGTTGCTTAAATGCTGCTAATTAGCAAACTTTTAGTACTGTTGAGATTGTACATGTACTGTTGTTTCGATTTTTTTATTTTACTATTTTTTAGTAAATAACTATTAATATACAATGGTGGTTGGAGGATTTTTGTTAGTGAGGATTTAATCTGATTAAGAATATGAAAACTGTATACCGATACCGTGTCCCATTTTTGCAATAAATTTGATTATACTCTAACTTCTTTTTTCAGTTGTGTGAAGTGTCACTAGCTTACATAAAACACCTCTGTTTATATAACATATCTTTGCATAGTGACGATCATTAAATTAAGGTAAACAATAGTTTTCTTGGGGCAGACAATTGCACGTTATCATATACATGTATAAACATACATTTTTTTGGTAATGCCTGACAGATGGGCAAAATATTTCCCCATATTTGTTTTTTCTTCTTTTAACTGACAGTTTGTTTGCTGATAAAGAAATCTCTTTATGTGCAATACATGTATTATTTATTTGTTCTTAAAAAGAATGACAACTTCTTATACACGTCAAAATACATGTACAAAATACAAATACAATAGAATCAAATGTTAAATCTAATTCAGTTGCAGATGGTAAATCCTAGGGTAGATGACATTCTGGGATCTGTGGCTTGTATACAAGAGAATTCAACTGGAAGATTAGTTGAATTTTCCATTTTACAAGTAAGGTAACTTGAAATACAAACACTTCTATCCCCTTTCAATAGAAGTTGCATATACCGGTATTTGAACACTAGAAACTATTATGAAATTCATGAAATAACAACAGTATTAAAATACTTGTATTTATTTTTAATCTTCATTGAAGATTTTTTTAAAAAACTACATGTACAACATTATTGTATTATATACCCATACAAGGGTTTTCAATTCAAGTTTTACACTCCTGTTGTAGAGTTGAGATAAAAAAAAACCCCAAAAACCCTTGCCTTGTAAAGATGGAGTACTGTTCACTGAAATACTTGACTATTAATATTATTAAGTGTTATTGTGTAATATTCAAATGTTTGATCTTGAGAGTGGAGCACTTGCTATTTTGCTATCATAATGATTTCTGCTCTGTATTAGTCATATTGACCCAAATAATCGTAAAGTAAATGCTCAAGTTGTTGTTACAAGCACAATCTTAACTTACTTAATGAACAGTATCTTAATATCAATTCATTACATGTAATTGCATTCATTTAAAGTCCAAGTATCTGTGAATATCAAAATCCCAAAATATGATATCTCTTCTTGACCAATATCTTTGCTGGGAGCAATTACTTATTGCACTTTGAAGAAAGACACATGGCAGTCATGAGACTGATTGTCAGACAAGCTTGCCGATGTACTGTGTCCGGGGATACTTGGTCTGTAGTGAGGGCCATTGAACTAACATCTGGTCAGCCACATAATACAGCATCCATGCTGACATGGACAGGGTGTCCACACGACATATGCTCTCCACGTACACTATCTGAACCCTACCCAGACTCAGTATCTGTAACATGGATAAACATTAAAACATTCAAAGATGCTGAATATATTTACCTGTAACATTGATAAACATTAAAACATTCAAAGATGCTGAATATATTTACCTGTAACGTGGGTAAACATAAAAACATTCAAAGATGCTGAATATATTTACCTTAACTCGATCAAATCTCAAAGGAGATCAAAAATTTACCTTCAATAACAATCCTGCCAGACATATTGGAACACAGGTGCCTGGGCCATTGCATAAAATCTGAAATTAAATTTGTTTCCTTAAATTACAACACATGTACGGTATTTACTATTGACAAAGTGGTCTTTGCTGCAGTTTTAAACAGCATAGTCATTTGATGAATTTGTTATAAATTTCAATACTCATTTTTCTCCCCCTTCTTTGGTTCTTTGGTTAATATGGCATAGAATACTTACAAGGTCAGGATTACAGCTGAAGACAACAGGAAATGATTTGAATAAAGCATAAAGAGTTGAAAGTATGGTACTCCCCCAGGATTGGGCCACTTCTCTGCTTCTGGGTATCAGAACTAAGGAGAACTGTGAACAAAGTGAAAAAGTATCAAAGCACTGAAACATTTCACTCACTGTAGGAGTAACAAAAAAAATAATTCATCAAGCAACAGCTGATAAAAGAACTTAATATTTACTTATCATGATGTGATGTATTGATGAAACTGGACCAGAAATTAATGCTGGATTCAACAATATCAATAAAGGCTAAGCGTCATGCCTTGCACTAAAAACTTTAACATTCAAGCCAACCAAAATTAAAATTGCATTTTTGAAAACTTGATGAAAAGGTCTGTAAACCATTCAATTTATGGATGGACATGCTTCAATAACTTTGAATTCAATCATTACCCATATACAGAGGACCCCGCTTAATATAATACCCGTTTAATATTATAGTTCGGTTAATATAATAGTTTTTCAAAACACAAAACCATTTCTTAATAAATCATTGTAATTTACATCGGTTATTATAATAAAGTGCACCCCGCTTAATATAATAGAAAGATCACGCCTGTCAATTGAGATTCACACCTTTTTCACGAGCTAGCCCCTCATGAGCAGCTTGTTTAAACACTCCGACTTCCCAAATCACTTTGAAATTTACCGACAGTGCTGGTCAGACGGGATTAGTCACGCCTCACTGAACATGGCTTGGGTACTTTACCTATGCACCTGTCAAGTGGTGACATCGCTGTATATTGAAGTTCTTTACAGTTTGAATAAGTGAATGCCTCTTATTTTTGTCAAATAATTTATAACAAATGGGATATTTTACATGGCTTAGCATTGTACATGATGTTCCATTTGATGATTTGTACTGCAGTTAAGTAAGGACAAAGTCTTTTTTTTTTTTATTAAATATGCCTTTATTTTATAGGAAGAATGGGCTAAATAAATCAAAGAAAATAAGAAAGTTCTGCATAGCTTTGTGGTTTATTTCATTTTTATTGAAAGAATTTATTAAAAACGAATTGTCTCATGAATGCCTTATTAGATTTAGTCAAAACCGGAAGTACAGGATGAAAACAAAATGAAAGCCATCGGAAGCATATTGGTGGATCTTGCAATTTTCCCAGCTTGTAATAGTTAACTTTATCCATGGAATTAACTTTTTTGAAGCATTAAAAGTAAAGTTTTAGAAGAAATCATCAATTATTGCGGAAATTACACTGTCTAGAAATAGATGGTAATAATACATGACGTGAATAGCCTCAGTAGGCACATATCATACTTGTACACATTGAATTTAGCTGGGTTCGGTTATTATTATAGTACGGTTAATATAATAATTTTTCCTGGCAAAATAACTATTATATTAAGCGGGGTCCACTGTACTCATTAGACAAATGAGTAATTCATAATTAGTCATTGTCAGTGTTTAGCAATAACTTGCAATGTCCCACCTCTGGTTTAGTGTTTTCTGTAATATTTTTCTGTTGTTCAAACTCCTCAACTTTCTGCTGGCTCATGGTATCAGTGTTGGCAATGACATAATACCGAGGACGATAGTGAGGACCCAACCCAGACAAAAGGCTTATCATCTCTTTGGTATGTCCTCCTACAAATGAACATCAATTTTAAGTTGTGGACAATATGAATTTAATGCATATTAATTTTAAGTTATGGGCAAATTGGTAATTGGTTGTAACTGTCAGATCGGTTTCATCAATGGTGTCATATAGCTCAGTTGGTGGAGCACCTGACTAGAGATTTATGGAGTCATAATTTCTCCCATATCATTACAATTGGTGCCATGACCAGGATGACATGGGCAATAACTCTTGTGATCACACCTGGTCTGGTCCGTCATTTTATCTCCTATCCCATTACATTTGGTGCTGTGACCAAACCCCTGGAACTTACAGATTAACTCCTGCCAGGGTAGAAGATTCTCGGAAGTTGATCTGTAAGTTCGAGGGGGGGGGGGGGGGAGAAAAAGAAATGTTGCAGTCAGACCAGTTCGATCACTGGCGCTAAATAGCTCACCGCTGGTAGAAAACCTGACTAGAGATTCAGGAGGCCTGGGTTCTAATCTCGGTCTGGTCCATCATTATCACTTTTTACACTGACACTAATTAACCGCAGCTGCTAAAAGACTGCTGCAACAGGTCAGGTTTTTTAATTAAAAAAAATTTGAAAATGGAATAAATTAATTTATTTGCTGTTCAAGGGTAGAGTAAATCAATGCGTATCAAATTGATAGACCAACTATACTTAACTGTATATGAAATCAATGTAAAGAATATGCATGAGACAGTGACACAAACTGCTCCCTGGAACTACATGCATCAAATATATCAAGTTCACGGCATTTTTTACTTTACCTGATCCCATCACAGCCAAAACCGACACTGTCCCTTTCTTTTTATTAGCAGAAAGATTGATGACAATACACAAAATACAAATGACCAGCAAAACTGTACATCCAACTACTGTCAGAAACAGCAGCATGGTAATATCTTTTGTTTGTGGATGTCGCAAAACTATTATGCTATAGATTAATCTCTTATATTTCCACCAATTAATTGTAATTCATGAAAATGGTATATTGTGTCTATTACTATTTGTATAAAACATTTCCTTTGGTGGACAATACAAACGTGGTTTTGTAGAAGCAAAGAATTAACGACATTTGTGATTTCGTTTGTGATGTTGTTTACAGATTTGGATTACGTGTCTTTACATCGTTATTTCAGGTAATTTTCTACAGAAAGTGATGCAAAGAGTGAATAACTTTTCAATGAAAAATAATTTTAGAGTATTTAGCACAAATTAAGTGGAGTGATTAACCGTAAAACTCCACGTTGTTCGAAAACAGCTTCGTTCGAATTTCCTCATGATATCAAATTATTATGTGTATTTCTAAAACACGTGTTTGCCTTCGTGTTTTTTACATTGCCATGTTGCTACAGTCGAATTATGTCAAATTTAGATGTTTCATATCTTTATATTCTCGTCATGTGTCTTCACAAATATAATGTAACTGATATCCATAAGTATAATTTTTATTTATTTATCCATGGTTGGTTTACAACAATAAACCGATAATTCTTTCTGGAACTTTCAGGAATATTATTCTTGAGAATCCTACTACTGTCTTTTTTACAGATAACATGGTATAAACTGTCCTAAGATGTCTATGCTGTACCTATTGCTTAATTATTTGGTATAAATTTATAAAGCATCTCATCTATCAAGTTGGAATTATGTTATGAATATACGACTAGAGATAGAAGCCTGCCAAACAACATGAAAGTTTACAGATGATGTTGTTGACATATTGTTTAAGGGGTTTTGAATACTTCTAAATTGAAAAAAAACATCAGATATTTCCATTAAAAATCTCTTCAAGAACAGTGCATTTTTTAATTCCTGTTAACTTCATTGGTAAAAAGAGATGACATGTTGATGAAGAAATCTTAGCCCAATCTTGCCCAGACTTTACCAAACGACTGCTTGTACGAGGGTTGATCCAAAATTAATGTCACACTATGCACCGCGCTTCCCACTGGCGCTGTATTATATAAAATGACACCTCAAAATTTTCCTTATCAAAATTAAAATTCGAATTAAAATTTTGATTAAAATTCGTTGAACACTTAACAAGATATTGATGTTTATAGCATGATATATACGTGACATCGCCGCGTCATGAATTTACATCTTCTTTAAGGTTTGTATTTATGAATAAATAACATGCTTCAAATTTTTTAAAAAGCCTCAAACTGCACAATATTTTGAAACAGATAAATTATAAACTTTTTCTAACTGTTTTAAAAAATTAGGGACCGTTACCGTCCATTTCGGATATCTACGCAATGTCTTTTGTCTCTAGATCCAGAAATAAAAAGGCTGGACATGCCAATAGTGATAGGATGCATTTTTTGCTTCGATGGGTAGAAATCACTAGAAAATGTACTGGAATTGATATATCAACCTAAAATTAAGAGGGAGTGAAAGGGGTACCCTTAATGTGGTTCCAATATCTAATAAAAGCATGTGTCATGTTAATAAATAAATTAGATAGACAGAAGATCTACGCTCTGGAGGAAAGTTAAAACTAGGTTCTTACGTCATGAGCTGTATCATAAAGCTATGTTCATGACTTCTTGAAGAGACCTCGAAAAACTTATTGCACATTAAATTATCCAATATACTACTTCATCGATAACAAAAAGATTAATTAGTTACTTCATGAAAAAAAAATGATTAAAAAATTGTAAAATAGAGCATCGTGGCCAATTTATATACAGTACTAAATTACGAAATTCTACGAGAACGCCAAAGATCTAGAAATAACGTCACTAGCGTGCGGCGACTATCCTTACCTCACGCTCTACAAAATATATTATCTTCAGAAATATTTATAATAATGCATTAAAATTTTCAGATCTGAATCGAATTAGGTAGATATCTCAAAGCACGAATTTTTGTCACTTTACGTGGATTTTTCACGATTTTATTGCATCTGTGACATTACTTTTGGATCAACCCTCGTAGTTTAGAGGTTTGCAATGACCTTGAATCAAGTTTGTCAAACGTCAAGGTCATATCAGACCTCTGTGCGTAAAATCCTTGTCTAGACCTTATTTTTCTCTCAATTTGTCCCTTCTTATACTCACCCATAGACTGCCTAGTTTGTTGGATAATGGATGTGCAATGATCTTGAACTAAATTTTCAAGTCAGAGGTGAAGGTCAGAGCAAAGTTCAATATAAAAGGCTTTTCTTTTAAGGTGGTATGGGACACCTCCATATTGTGACATACTATTTATCGAAATAAAAAATAAAATCGAGTGTAATTTTATCAATAGTTTCTTTTCCAAAATTGTCACCTAGCTAACAGCGTAGCGCAGTGGGTTAGAGGGTTCACTACAAATCTGTAAATCATGACTTCGAGTCCCGATGGGGATTTCAAAATTTTTACCTTTCCAAAAATTTTTAAAACATATTTTTTGGTTAAATATTGTAAAATTTGAAAATTCTAAACTGGTGAAAGTATTTTAATTATAATGTACTTTAATTCAAATTAATATCGACAGATGTCCCATACCACTTTAAATCTTCTGTACATGTATTAAAGTGGGGCCACATTAAGATATTTCCATTTTAATATTATTACAGCCTACTCCGGATATATTGAAATTCAGGGGACCATGCGAATTATTTCAATATATCCGTAATTCAATATAAGCGAAATCGACCGACGTGAAGCCGTCATTTTTAAAAAGTTCAATCCCGATCTAAAATGTAGAAAAACATACCCGAACAAATTTTTTGGTCATTGTTTATTTATTACAATGGACAGATAACATGGAATATTAGTCCTTAAAAGTTTAATATAAATATCAGTAAGTTTTGTAAGTTTCATTTTGTTACAATCTTTAACCTCATCAAAATGCCCAATCGCATTTTTTTACGTTTTAAAGAAAAATCACCAGACTTAAATGCTTCAATTACTGCTGAACACTGCTTGTTTATCATCATAAGTGTACTCGGTTTAATCTCAAATTCCTTAGCTATTTCGAATTTAAGCTTTGTACTTTTATCAATAGCCTTACTTGTTTGTAATTAGTGTCCAAATATACTGTTTTTCTTTTCTGTGGGGTTTCTATATTACGTCTAGCTTCAATACGTCCGTATACGTTAAAACAAAGAATTCAACAGTGAATAAATTTTATTTTTAAAAGAAGTATAAAAACACATAGTGTCAATTCACACCTTTGTATATCAACCGGTTAGTCAGGCATAATTACTATCACCTACAGTGACGAAAGCCGCCAGGGAGTACTTCAATATAACCGTTATGAAAACAATTCATTATCACCTTTGGGGACCGATCAGTGACTTCAATATAAGCGATTTTTCAAAATAGCCGACTTCATTATAACCGTTACTTTTATGCAAAGAAAATGAGATGCTAAAACTGGGGATTTATTTCTATTTCAAAATAAGCGGAATTTCAAAATAAGCGATTTCAATATAAGTGGAGTAAGCTGTATTTTGTTATGAACCTTTTTCAAACCTAATGAGGATAAAAAATTATTTGTGATTAATAAAAAAACAAAACAACCCCATATTCATTCAACCATTTGTTATCACCCTAATCACCTAACTAATAGTTAAATGATTTTTATTTTAAGTTATTGGTAATCATGCATGAGTGTATATCTTTGATCATCATCAAATAATTAGGATTTAAGGTATAAATTCAACCTGTGACAATTGACTTGTTCAGCATTAGCATACATGCAGCAGTTAAGAATGAAAATTCAACTTATTAATAAAAAGAAAAGTATTTTAAATGCTGATACATGTACACATAAGTCTTAGGTAGGTACCAGTCATAAAAAATTAAACTGCATGCATACCAAGAATTCAGCTGGCTTCAACTTGTGTCAAGACTAGTAAACAAAATAAATTAAATAAATTGGTTGCACGTACAGCAGATTATATTAAGAAATATCTGTGACTTTAAAAATAGGAACAAAATTAGTCGTGGGTGTTATTTACACTGTAATAATCTCTTCATTAAGACCTTTTAATATAACGCAGGTTTGTTTACATATAATGACACTGGTACAAAAACTTAATGCCTCTTAAGCATAATCTAGCATGAGCACATATTATATAATTATCAATTTGTTATTTGATATCATTGAAAATGTGTTTAGTAATACTTACTGTAAATTGTTATTTCTGCGGTAAAAAAATGCGTACCATTTTGATTTATTAAAACAAATTAATTATGTTTAGATATTTTGTTACTGGGCATTTTTTAGTAAAGTGCCTGTGCACTCCTGCGAATGTGTTCGGAATGTTTTCTTTATCGTTGATAAGTATGCAATAAATCCAAAGGTGCTCGAATGAAAGTTCACAAGACTTCCCCGAGATTTGTTCAGTTCCTGTGAAATTTCGAGCGGAAGTATAAGTGTTTGGATAATATTCTCAAAATATGTAAGTACTGGTCGTTTTTCATATCATATCCTACTTTGATTTATGTTAAAACACGAAAATCTATTAAGATGTATGTCTTATTTCATCATCTAGCAGTTATTCAGATTTAATGATGATATTCAGAACAGAGTTATCGTTCGTGTTCAACCACTCTACACGTGGTTGAAAATATAAACACTGGGTTGCTTAATAAAATCATAGCCATGCATGTTTGATGCTTGTGGTGTGCAATACCATGCTTTTTAAACAAAGAATGGATGTCTGTTTTGTATAAAAACTTAGTATATCGAGCCAATTTTAAGGACCATTCTACATAAAATAGTATAGTCTGTTTCACTATTGATGCTATTACTAGGTCAGGCGCGGATCGAAAATTAATCCTTAGTGGGGATCGCCACTAAACATGTTAATTGTTGCAACAGCAGAAAAAAACTTACTTTTTAGGTCACCTGAGTTAACTCAGGTGACCTATTGCTATGTTTTCGTCCGTCGTCGTGCAACGTGCGTCGTGCATTAACAATTTACATTTTTAACTTCTTTTTAAAAACTACAAGGCCAATTGTTTCCATTTTTGGTGTGAAGCATCTGTATGGTAAGAGGAATGTAAATTGTGAAATTGGTGGCTCTACCACCCCCAGGGTGCCACAGGTGGGGCCAAATATGCAAAAAAAAAGCCAAATTTTCAAAAATCTTCTTCTCTACTCCCACACATGTGAGGAAAAAACTGATTGCATGGTTATGATGTCCATGAAGCCCTCTACCAAAATTGTGAAATTCATGGCCCCTGGGTCAGGGATTCAGGCTCTAGGGTGGGGCCAATATGGCCATATAGTAAAAATGTATTAAATCTTAGAAAATCTTCTTCTCGACTCTCATAGATATTTGTTAAAAACTAAAAACATGGTTATGATGTCCATGAAGCCCTTTACCAAAATTGTGAAATTCATGGTCTCTGGGTCAGGGGTTCAGGCTCTAGGGTGGGGCCAATATGGCCATATAGTAAAAGTGTATTAAATCTTAGAAAATCTTCTTCTCTACTCCCATAGATATTTGTTAAAAACTAAATGCATGGTTATGATGTCCATGAAGCCCTCTACCAAAATTGTGAAATTTATGGTCCCTGGGTCAGGTGTTCAGGCTCTAGGGTGGGGCCAATATGGCTATATAGTAAAAATTTATTAAATCTTAGAAAATCTTCTTCTCTACTCCCATATATATTTGTGTAAAACTAAATGCATGGATATGATGTACATGAAGTCTTCTACCTGAATTCTGAAATTCATGACCCCTGGGACAGGGGTTTAGGCCCTAGGGTGGGGCCAATATGGCCATATAGTAAAAATGTATTAAATCTTAGAAAATCTTCTTCAATACTCCCATATATATACATGTATATGTAAAAAACTAAATGCATGGATATGATGTCCATGAAGTCTTCTACCTAAATTTTGAAATTCATGACCCCTGGGACAGGGGTTTAGGCCCTAGGGTTGGGCCAATATAGCCATATAGTAAACATGTATTAAATCTTAAAAATCTTTACTCCCACACATGTGGGCAAAAAACTGAATGCATGGTTATGAACTCCTCTACCTAAATTGTGAAATTCATGACCCCTAAGTCAGGGTTCAGGACCTAGCAATTGGATAGCATTTGGAAAGAGTTGAAGGGGGGGGGGGGTAAACAGTTAATGGAGTTATTTTCCCTTGCTTCTTCCTAATGGAGTTACATGTATCTTCCTTTGCTTGTTCATATTTAGTAATTAATCATTGAATATAATGTAATTATAAAGAAGTTGTATGATCAAAAGGGTTATGCAAGGATTTTTAACCGGGTTTTCCAACGGAAAAATCCGGTTATTGAAATGGTGCAAATGGCGAGTGGGCGGTTGGGCGGGTGGGCGGCTGCCAAAAGGGTACCCTTATTGTACGGATAACTCCTCCTACAGTTTTCAAGATAGGAAGTTGTTCTTTTGCAGATCAATTGTACATATATTAGAGATGTGCATATTGCTAGGATTTTGATTTCTGATAATTTATGAAAAAAATACCAGCTTTTGAACTTAGTCATTTTTTGACAAAATATTTCATATAGGGTACCCTTAT
>WFKH01007768.1:23862034-23876717 GCA_016163765.1 Magallana hongkongensis
GAACTTAGTCATTTTTTGACAAAATATTTCATATAGGGTACCCTTATTGTACGGATAACTCCTCCTACAGTTTTCAAGATAGGAAGTTGTTCTTTTGCAGATCAATTGTACATATATTAGAGGTGTGCATATTGCTAGGATTTTGATTTCTGATAATTAATTAAAAAAATATCAGCTTTTGAACTTAGTCATTTTATAGGCAAAATATTGCATATGGGTACTCCATTTCTCTGAATACGGTAGGCAGTGTTTATCAATTCAGGGTTGACATGGATTATGGATACAGTTCACATAAAAGAAAACCCGGTTTGCTGTCACATTGACAGCTTTTCACTTGTTATCATTTGAAACAAAAACAGTTTTTGAACTTTCAAAATAAACAAATAGACTTGTTAATAGTAAAGTAATAATTGGCTAACTAAAATCACTGATATAAAGGTAAAATGATTTTGGTATAAATGTCAGATGGTGATTGTCAATGAAGGTTGAATATTCAAAAACTGGAACAGGAGAAGTGAGTAACTCATGATGGCTGTTAAAGCTGGGTTTTTTTTTTCGTTTGTTTAAATGCCGACAGGGAGAGTTTCTGTCTGCCCCGGGGGGATGGGGGATGGGAGGTTGTTTTAGATAAAACATGAATAATAGCCACCTTGTTATAGCTTTTCTATGAAAACATATACACTTAAAGCCTATCCTGAAAAAAAATGGATATGGGAAAATTATTTTCTATCAGAGTCTTGCACCTTTTCTTTATCAGGCCATGCACTCTTTTATGATCTTTTAAGTTTTTTGATAAAATTATAGGTTTAATAGTCCTTTTTGAAAGATTTCAGGCAGGGAGGTTGTCGTCATTACAAATTAAAAATTTTTCTATTCCAGAATAAAACTTAATTAAATGCATATATGAGACTCCTTGACAAGTTTGTGTATGGGTTATGCTACTCAGGTGACCATTAAGGCCTATTGGCCTCTTGTTTCTATTGTCACATTTATTTCTAGAACTCATTTTATCCACCGATATATGATGTTCGTTTTATTATACCCCACACAACAAGTTGCGACGGGTATAATGTTTTTGACCTGTCCGTCAGTCAGTCACTTAGTCCATCAGTCCTGTTTATTTGTAAGCGCAACTCCTCTTAAACCGCTGCACTGATCCTGAACTTTGTAGGTATTTAGGACATAATTTGTAGATGTGCACATTAGTAGGATATTCTGATTCCATTATTTTTCTGGGAATTTCAGCAATTTTTGAACATAGAATTTGGCCATATATTGAATATATCAGGTAGTTATGAATAGTTTGTAAGCGCAACTGACCTCTTATACTGCTGCAGGGATTTTAAGAAACTTTGTAGGTATTAAGATCACAATGTGTAGATGTGCATATTACCAGGAAATTGGGATTCCATCATTTTTCTTGGAATTTCAGCCCTTTTGAATTTAAAATTTTGGCCATATATTGAATATAGTAATGAACAGTTTGTAAGCACAACTCCTCTTAAACTGCTGCATGGAATTTCATGAAGTGTTGTAGGTATTTTGGATACAATGTTAGGTGTTCATATTTAATACCCAGAAATTCATTATGTCATGTAGACATAGAATTCAGCTTACTAGATTGATTCAAATGCTGAGCCATGGTACTAATCAATAGTAATTCTTTTCAAACATTGAAACAATATTCATATCAATAAAATTGATAAAAGAAAGATCTTTATTATCAAAAGCTGTTCCTATATGTGTGTAAGCCAGCAGTGATCACACCAGCTGGAGAAGACATTGCCTTAAGATACATAGAAGTTACCTTTCTCCTAGTGGGCCAATGTATATTTGTAAATGCATGTAATATGTAAAGATATATGCTGGTCATAACCTTTCATGAATTATCTATACGTTCCTCAGACCTGATAGATATCTAATAAGTAGATTTTTAGAGAACACTCTTCATGCACTGTGTATGTACTGTCTGTTTTCTGGTACATGTACTACACAAGTGGGACTAATCATTGTGTCACAGGTTTAAATCCCATTGTAATCATTAAGGTGAGATATCTGAAACATGTCATAATTACAGGAGTTGTCGCTTATAATTGATAATATACCTAAAATTTGAATCTTCCAGAGAGCTTCAATATAGTCTAATTTGAAATCTGAAGCACTAACTCTGGAAGCATAAATTAATTCCATGTGGTATCAAAATCTATAGATTTCACAGTAACCTTATATTCACAAAATTGATTAATGTACATGTTAAACATACTGTATACAGGGAAATATTTGCCCCCGTTTTATTTTCGCCTCTTTCGCCCTCGTTGTCAGCGGGTGAATTTAAGACTGGGCGAATTCCAATTTCTTAAATGATTTCTCTTTAAACACAACTTTGTCTGGGTGAATTCAAGACGGGGCAAAACCGTTTAAAAATGAAGAAGGGCGAAAATAACACAGGGCGAAAATAACCCTGTATACAGTATACCATGCACTTCTTTTCTTGCCATGAAAACAAATACCAATGTTTTGATCTCTGTTGATCTACATAAAATTATATGTACATGTATATTGTCTTTTTTAAAATTTGGTTAAATAGAGTATACATGTAAATATAAGTGATGTGATGCAGTTGAAAATCAATTGAATCATTGATAATTTGAAATATGATGCATTATTAGTATAACATTCATTAGAATATACATCTTTGTAATAAATATGCATTAACAAGAGACATATACTCATGTTATTGTTTATTTATTTGTATTAACATTTGTAGTGATATTGACTTCAGTGAACCTTGTCACTGTATCTTGTGTTAATGTAAATTACACAGTGTCAGTGACTTGTTATCACATGATAACACCCATAGCTGTAAGTACAGTACAGTCAACGATATCAAAGGGCACTGCACACAGTTTCTGTTCCTTGTAGACCCAGACTGTGATGCCTCTCGGCAGCCATCATGTCCAGTGTTCAGTACATGGAGTTTGACAGCAGGTACTTGCCTGCTGCATGCATCAGTTTTCTCTTCTTTCTGTTCCTGTTCAAGTTTGCCAATCCAAAGTTGTCCAAGAAAATCTTTGCCAAGTACAACGACCTACCTGAAGCCAGCAGAATTGACTGGGACACCAGGTATGCTTACGTACCATCAGGACATGATTGATTATTATTACATGTGGTGTTAAGATCATACAGAGTACTCAATCTTGCAAAATATTTTGATCTACCGATACTCTTGTTATTTAGTGTTAAATAGGTTTCTGTATTGAAATAGACCAGGTACAATATATGTTCCTTCTATTTTGTATGCTACCAACATAAATGGACTGTCGATTTATATGGAACATAATAGTCCTCCTTCATCAAAAATAATATATCAGTATTCAAGGTTTCATTGGAAATTATGACACACTGGTATTAAATGATAAAAGATGAATCTACTGAAACTGCGCAGGATGTGTAGTTTTATATTATACATCCTATGTTTTAAGAGTAGATGAAGTAGATTTTCTGCTTTTGAGTTGAGTGGCTCAATTGCAGAGATTTTTTCTTCATGTCACATAATTCTAATATTGTCTGTTTCAGAGTCAATTCCAGTGCTCATGCCGTGATAGTCAGTTCTATGTGTGTGTATGCATATCTGTACGATGATGACTTACAGACCAATCCCATATGGTATTGATTTTTTAATTGATTCTAAAGAAACATTTAATAAATGAGTTTGTAACTCATTCATTTTTAATGTGGTCAATAAAGTTTCCATAACTTTATATTAATAATTAACTTTACAAAGATATACTGGTAGATTCATTGTGGAGATACATTTTGTGAAAATGCGTTATGAAATCAATCTAATTAAAATTCGACTTGTAAAACTGCTCCTCTACAAAACGCATATTGTAGAGAAGTGGTTTTACAAGTCTTACTTTAATTAGATTGTTGTGAAATACAAGTCATGTACATGTATCACTAATTTATCTATAGGCTAAAGATGTTCTTTTTAATGCATTGGTATTAACATTTTTTCCTATTCTTTCAGGCATAACAGTCCCATCGTAAGAACGGAGTGTGCTGTTGTCATGGGATACATGTTGGCCGGTAAATAAGTACATTATACAGTATTTATATAGCGAACAGAGAGGGAACAGAAACAAAATGATTCATATGTCCTAGTTAAGTAACATGAAGAGTTACTCGAAATATCCTTGAACCATGATACAGTGCAAAGTTTATTTTTAATAGGTTCTTAACTAATTGTACAACTTCAACAGGTACTGTTGTATATGTTAAAGCATTTAAGGAGGCTGGGTGGTCAACAAATTAGCCATCAGATCTTCCTTAAATTTTAAGATATGATCTCTTTAGCTATAAACTTTTATGTAGTAAAGAAAAAGTCCTTATATTTTACCTTTTAAATTTAGGCATTTTTCTATATTTATACCCCTGCAAACGAAGTTTAGGGGGGTATATTGGTTTCACCCTGTCCGTCTGTCTGTAGACGCAATTTTGTCCCCCCTATAGAATTTTTTACTACTGCATGGAACAGTCTGAAAATTTGTACATATGTTGAACACCATCTGAAGATGTGCACCTGCAATTTTCATTAAGATCAAACAAGATTTACCGGTAATGATTTTATGACAGTTTTCATTTTCCTTATCCTATATACTGTACACTGATGTTGAAAAGTAAGGGAGGTAATCCTTACAGATTTTATTAATTAATTAAAAGCTATTAAATTTATTAGTCAAGTAAATTGATGAAGTGACCCTATAGGGCATTAATGTAAATGAAAGTCAAAATTATTGATATGATTGTAGTGTTTTGGCAATTTTAAAATTGTTTGTAATATTAAATTCTTCTTTTTACATATTTTTACATAGTATGCTAATTATGATAATGTTTTGGGAGTTTATCCAAGTTTAACAAGATCATCAAAGAAAATCATAGTCCTATGGGATCAATTTTCTGATATGGAGTTGCTTGTACCATAGGAGAAAGTGAGGAAAATTTGACACAACTAATTGCATCTGTCAAGACCCCAGTTAGAAACATATTCAAGGTTTTATCCACAGAAGAGCATTTCTTGGCTATTTTCATTTACTGAAAAGGGAGGGATTATTTTCACTTTGTTGTTTTTTCTTTAAAACAATTAAATAGGAAAATATCATTGGATACAGAAATTTGTAAATGTATTACATACCGCTATGTATTTACAGTGAAGTTCTGACAATTTTGATTTTTTTCTTTGTTAACTAAATTTTTTTTTACAATTCTAGAATTTGGCTGGGAAATTGACAAAGGATTAGATTGAGAGTTATAATTTTTATATATAAAATATCTTGTGTTGTATCAACAACAACAAGATAATGCATAGACCAATTCATTTTCAATAGCAATTTTTGAGAGCCATATTCTGGTAAAAATATTTATTTGTTTGATATATAGTTTATTCCACTTATTGCAATGACACTGACTTTTCCCAATTTGACTAAAAGTCAGAATCCCCATTCTTAAGAATGTGGCTAATCAGTGATGTTTGTTTACAATTACAGATGCAGTGATCATGACAATATATTACAAGCAGATTGGTGAAGTTTTCTTCTATTTCCATCATGCAGCTTCAATATATGCTTACTATTATGTTGTGGTGAGAACCTATATTGGTGTATATTGCATTAATTCATTAAGAAATTGGTGTATTGAAATTTTGGATACAATGACATAAACATATTTACATTAGAGTCTCAATGAATAAAAAGTGCATTTTCTATTCCAACCAGAAAAATGGGGTCGTTAAGTATATAGGAAAAACATTTCGGTTTGTTTTATTATTTTATAATTGCTTTCACTTGGCCCAGCAGATGACCCATTCTGAGACATCTAAAATAGACTAAACACATGTAGATTTAAAAAAAGAAAAATGCTATTATTGAATTATTACTGGTTGGATTACATGATTTAGGGTCAATCAACAAGAAACACACATTTTATTATCATGGCCTGACAGCTTTAATGCCTAATATATTTCATTGTATGCTTTTAGCTAACATGCTTTCTGTGGATTATTTTTTTATCAGAACATTGCTCACTGGCCACACTAATCCAAATACATTCTAATTTCTTCCATTCCTTTAGGTGATTTTATTTTAAACTGATTTCTGTTGATCATTTCAGACCTATGGAGTAATGACCAGTTTTGCCAATTATCGACTGCTTGCTGAAATATCCACCCCTTTTGTAAACAACAGGTATGTTCTAACTATCACATGTCATATAAATGGACTTGTACCAGTCATTTTGTATGTTATAAATGTACCAGGTAGTAGATATTGTATGTATGTATGTATGTATGTATGTATGTATGTATGTATAGGGAGTAACATTTAATTGAAACAATCAAGACATTGCGTTTACCAAAAAGCAAAAACAAAAGGTGTTTTTGCTATTTTATTCTTAACATTGCATTTTGCTTTTGTGTCTTTTTGTTAGATACTTTTTTGATGTGCTTGGAATCAAGAAGACAGATCCTTTGGGATTTACCAATGGAATCCTAATGACGCTGTCGTTTTTTGCTGTTCGGATTCTTATAATGCCAATTTACTGGATGAAAGTTTACCAAGTGTATGGAACAGAGGCCTTTTTGAGAACGGGGCATGTTCAAATGGTCCTATTGGTGACCTGTATTGTTCTTGATATCATCAACTTGTTTTGGTTTTATAAAATGCTGAAAGGTGTCCATAAAGTGTTAAGGGTGAATTTTGATAAAAATTACAATGATACTTCGAGAAAAATCCAGTAGATGATTTTAATTTACATGCTGTGTTTATTTTTTTTTTCTGGAGATGTAGAAAGATTATGGAGTTTATTGTAAACCCTGCTGTGTGCATTCTTTTGTTTATTTTTTTTCTTTTTCCTTAAAAAGGAATTTTGTGATATTGAGGACCATTGCTGTCATTTACATTTCATGTATGCCTTGAGTTCAGGGGAGGTTTTTCTCCCCCTTTTTTAACTGAAGAGTCAACCATCCTGTTAGTAGGAAACTTCAGGGGTGATAAAGAATACGATTATGCAATGTAGCTTTGTTAGCTAATGTAGTTGTGACAATCTTTTATAAGCTAAGTTTTGAACTGCTGAGGGATATAAAAAATGCTTTTTTTTTTGTAAAATCCACCTTTTCTGTGTTGAGTTCATAGAATTAAGACACATTACTTACTTGCCATGATTGATTTTAAATCATTTCCTTGTTGTTTTAAGAGGTAGTTTTTATGGAAATGTTTGTAAATGATACAAGTTTTTGTGAAATGAGAAGTGAAAGAACATGTGTATTAGTCCCAAAAGTAGAATAAGAAAAGTTTAACTTTTACATTATTGCTATATTTACTTCTGCAAATGTTAATTTTGAATGTCAATGCAATATAGTGATAATGATGGTTGTGAAGGTTTTTGTGTTGTGAAATGAAAAATGCAATGTAATGTTTTCAAAGATACTTTATGATTTAAGAACTGCTCTGAATATATAGTCTGATTATCTACATGAAGAATATACAGTATGTCTTGGGGGGTTTTTTGGGATGTCACAAAATCTGCAAAAATGGGGTGAATATGTAGCTTTTAAATATGTGTTGGTTTTTTGGTGGGTTTTTTTTTTCTGCAATTTAAAAAGTTAAAAAGTTAGCAAACAATAATGTATATGAATTTCTACATACTGTATTGTTTGGTCGTGAAAAAAGTGAAAAATATATCATCATAAAAATAGCCTGATATACTGTATTTCAGCAACTCAATTTTTTGTTACAATATGAAAATAATAATTGTACCATAGTGCTAAAGAAAATCTGTTAGGATAGAGGCATAGTTAAGATTCTGATAGAAACAGTAACTCAATATTTGTTAAAATATAGTTGTATGGTGTATAATGGACTTGTTTTTCATTCAGCATCTGCCATGTATGATTTTTTTTTTTAAAAAGAAGTATATATTGTTTATGCCAATGTGTTTCAAACAACATGCTACCTGTACTGTTGATAGAACTAGATGTTGTTGTTGCTGTTATTAAGATCTTTGAAGTTAGAGTTTGTTTCTTTGATAAAGAGTCAGAAGAGTGCTTATAATTGCATTTTAGATGATGGTGCATTTGTGTTTGTTATTTCACACATATTCCCAGTTGTTAATTCAAATACTGTTATTTGACACAATAAATGATAGTCCTTATCCTGTTAATGTACTACATGTATTTCCTTTTAAAAAAAATTTCTTTTATCTGGTAATTATTCAAGGAATGCTTCAATCTAATTGAAATTAGAATTAAAAATCTGCTGCTCTACCATACATTGTACAAGATATTGTCTGTAAGGCAATGTTAATAATATTGGGAACATATTTGACTCTGATTTGGTTATTAACACTCTCTCTCTCTCTCCTCTCTCTCATTTTTTTAGCCGGGCTCTGCTGAAAGCAGAGTCCTGGCTATAGGCAGGCAAATCGCCAATGTTACTATAAATAGCACAACTCCAAAAGTAAACAAAAAACCGAACAGCGTCAAAGTAAAAGCTTCCGCTATACCAAATAGTTACACAAAGAGCCACGTTTTGTCAAAAATGTTGGTTTTTTGTTTGTTTTTTTAATTTCGAAAGAATTGTCTATCTGCTTTAGTTTTCTTAAAATTGCTTGTTTTAAAAACAAGACTATGCATTTTTGACACATACAATGCGCATGAATTTCCATGAACTACTTTGCTGCACATTGAGATTGAATTTATAACGCTTGTTGCAAAATTCAAGGCAGCCACTGTTGAGTTTTTTTCTACTAGACAGACATATTTTTATTTATAGCCGCCTACAAAATTTGGTCACTTTTTGACACGCTTTGCCGACATTAAAAGCATGAGAGAGAGAGAGAGAGAGAGAGAGAGAGAGAGAGAGATTATCAGTCTTTACAACACAATATGCATAAAGGCACATCAAAAGAGCCCGGCTTTCAGTACTTCAGTACTTTGATTAAATTTTGTCCAAATCGATGAAAATCAATACGCGTAAAATTCAGTGCTAGTTTATTTTTATTTACCTATTGTTGAGCGTTTTGGTTTTGATAAGGATTATTTGCATAATTTCTAGCCTTAGTAAACAAGTCTCCAGCAAAGAGAACGTGCTTCTGTGCTTAATAAAAAAGGTCACAAAAGACACAGAACATTATTCAGACTAATTACAAGAAGCTATTATAATAATGGAATTTTTTGGTATTTTTTTATCTCTTTGAAACTTTAACTCTGAGCTATTTTCAATTTCGATATTCTTCGTATTTTTCGTATCATACGAAGTAAAACTTATCAATTATAGGTACTTAAATTATATCTGAGATTTAATCAGCTAAAAAATACATTTGACTCTTAAAGATAAAACGAATGCGTGTGCTCATACGCGAACGTTGTTTTACTAGATCGCGTAGATTGACATGTATGGTTTACATAGTGGATTTTAATATAAATCTGTGTTTTTAGCGATAATGCTTTTAAGTAAACTTTTAATTTTCTACATGTTTACTCATGCAGTGAAACAAACACCGGATGCTGAAGGAGAGTACTTTACTTCGATAAAATATTGATAGGGTTTTGTTCATAAGAAATAAATTACGGTCCGTTATACGAAATCATTTAAAATAAGCGATTTTTAAAGCATTTATTTGAAATAATTATAGTATTTAGATTGATGGGTAGTTTTAGGGACGTATGTAAATGTGGCTTTTGCGAATTATAAGTAAACATGCATTTGTATTTCGTACTTTGGGGGGGGGGGTGATATAGACATCCATTCTACCTCAATTCTAGGCAGACAAACTCAAAATCTTGACAGCAAAAACTAAAGAAAAAAGAAAAAAACCCGTCAAATCGTTCATCATCAATTTTTTTATCTATGTTACATTTTGCTACGTACTGTGCAGTATAGAAGTTATGAAACACAATTTTGTTCATAACTAATTAAAAATAAAAATCTAGCCTGATTCTGGATATTGACGAACCAGCTTTATGTATTTTTTATCAGAGTATAAATTTACTTCAAATGTGAACCAAAGTTGTTTTTTTTTTTATTTCATAAAAAAGAACCGCTTGAATATATCCGAATGAACTATGGTTCAATCTATCCAACGCGCACCCTTTTCTTTTTTTTTACCCAGAATTCAATGCTTCCGAATTCCATTGAGTTTCCTGTCAACAGACAACGTTGAGAAAAATGTAAATATGAAACTTTATGATTATCCCATTTTTACTTGCAATGTCTTCCTTTGAATTTAAAAACAAAAACATGGAGTGCCCTCGGGAAATATTAGTTAATTTATTAAATTATTTAAATTGATATGGATAGAATATATTTTATCATTATGAAAATATTTTTCGAGCTATTGCAATAGTAACAAGACGACATAATTTTCAGACAAGTAGATATTTTAGCGACAGCTAGAATTTTTTTACTTAAGAAAAAAAACACAACCTTTCATTTCTTCCATAATTCTTGTTTAAAATCACAGAAGACACACACAACTACATATGATACAGTTGATAAAGAAAAATGAATTATAGTCTGTCCCAAGATATTTATGCTGCACATTTGGACGATTTTTAATAAAAATACACATACCTGTGAAAAGTGCAATTGAAATCGATGAAAGGGAAAATTTCCAAGATATCTTCATTGACACATTATTATTTTTCAATTGAAAAAACTCACAGGAAAGAAAACAGATTTCTTACCTTACTGCTTACGGAGATTTATAATGGGGAATGTTGACATCTTTTCTCCATTCGGAAGTCACTCGGAATACCTCGCACTATTTTTCAATGTTATCATCCGGGCTTACTGCAATACAAAATCCCCGTAGACATCACATTTTTTAGCCTTGTATTGAAACCTGATAAGCTAACGGGGCGTTTCAAATGAGAAATCTTTTGAAATTTTTCATACTTTTGAATGAACATCGTTTGAACCCTGAGATATTTATAAATATCAAGTAATTAAGCAAAATGTGAATCGAGGATATCTTGGGACAGAGTATAACTGAACATCAATACATGTGTACCTGATTTACTTAAAATAATTTTACTAGGAGTGGAAGAGTACCTACAGCAAGTGGCAGTCGACCAAGGACGGGGGCAAGGCCCCCAGGGACAGCAGGTAAAATAAATCAGAATGTTAACCTAATGAACTAGCATGATGAACTGAAAGTTGTATATTGTCTGTTAACATAAACTTATTAATTTTTTTTTTCTTTCATAGCACCAGGACTACAACCTGGTACAGCAACTCGTCTTACAACTGCAATGGTAAGTTTTTCAATCATCAGATAAAATACAGACAACTCCTGTGATATTTGCCCCCATATATTTTAATTATACTATTTTAATTCAATTGAATTGTAAGATAGAAATTCCTCTTCTGTAGAACCCAGGTACAGCTCGTCCAGGAACTAGAGGTGGCCAGACAGGAGGGGGTGTTGGTATGTCAATTAGCTAAAAACTTTGATGATTGGGAACTAAGGGCCTTTTTAAGATGAAAAAAAAACCATTCATTGACTATTATCTCACTTCAATTTTTTCTAATGGCTCTTTGCATCCCTATTTAATCGTATACCAGTAATAAGTTTCGATATGAAAATTGACAAATTAAAAGATATATAAAAACAAATATTTTTCAGCATTGTCATCTCAGATCACCGTGGTTGACAGGCCAATGACACAACAAGGTTTAGGTGGAATGAAGACAGGAGTCAAAGGTATTGGTGCCCTTTACTTACTCTTTTGTAAAATCACCGTATTTTTATGTTTTGTGTAAATGAAATGTTGAGGTTTTTGTTAGTCATGTTTTAATGAAATAATCTGGTACGTTTATTATTAAACAGGTTCACAAAGAATGGTCCAGGACAAAACATATTACCTGGGTCTTATCAGGTATTCATATCCATACATATAAATGTGCATGGCTCTATTGGTGCATTTTAAACAGCTTTTATGTTCAATTTCATTACATTGTATTTATTTTCTTATTCTACATTTTACTTTCTATTACACAGAGGGAAACTAAATGATTTAAATGCTGAAAATGCTAGACTAAAGAAAGAGATAGAAAATTCCTCTGAAGAGAATTCATCATTTCTTACATATGAAAAAAGGTAGGTTGAAAATTTCTTTAAAGTGTTTTTTGTAAGTTCATTTTCTTCAGCAAAGTTTTAACATTTCAACTTTGTACAGTGTATTATTCTCAATGACATTATATTTTCAGAGCTGAATCACTGGCAAGTGAAATAAGAGATTTACAAGGGGAACTTGGAGATTACAACACAGTAAGCTGAACATGATGGAGTATTTTTTTTTTGGTCTTTAGTACTGAATAGTTTTCAAAAGACAGAAAATGCATGTACCTGTACATGGCATTTAACACACACCAGAATTCATGTTATTTTTTTTGTCAGCTTGTAGACAAATTAACTACAGATGAAGATATTCAAGATGTGGAATTTGACTTGAATGATGTAAGTAAAACAAAATATGCTTATTCATATCTGTTCCACTATATAACACCATTCCCTGAATTTATTGTATTGTTACTAAATTTTACAGCTCAGAGCCAACAATGAAAGAGAGGCAAAGAAAATTGAGGATTTGTTTGAAGTAAAGAAAGAGTAAGTTTTATTTTTGAAGCAAAATTATGATATATCTTATCTTGCTAAAATCATCTTTATTCTCGATGGCCTCTAATATAATTTTATCATTGATAGGAAAGAAGATAGAATTCGACAGTTAGAAACAGAATTGGACCAAGAAAAGCGCATGGCAGATAACTTGGTTAATGATATGGTATGCTATTTATTATGTTAATATGTGGTAACCGTATTATAGCCAAAGGACTAAAACGAAATTTTTTTTCTTGTACATTTGTATTTACTAAGTACACAAGAATTCTCAAGAAATATCTAACTTAATTCTTTTGCTTTTCTAGAACCCAGACATGAGGCAGAAATACTTTGCTCTGAAGGACATGAATGAGCATATGTTAAAACAGCTTGAAAAATCACAACAAGAATTAGATGTACTCAACTCAAAAATAGGAAACCTTCAAGAGGTACTCATTTGATCCGTTTCTTAGAGTTTAAGAGAATATGTTTTCATAGAGTATGTATTTTAAAGCCCTTAAAATGATTAGGATAAGACACCAAAAGAAAGGAGGAAGAATTACAACTTTCAGTATAAAATAATAAACATTGAAATGCAGAATCAATGATTTTTAGCTCACCTGAGCTGAAAGCTCAAGTGAGCTATTCTGATCACATTTTGTCCGTCGTCCGTCTGTCCGTCTGTAAACTTTTGTACATTTTGATCTTCTTCTCTAAAACCGCTCGGCCAATTTCAACCAAATTTAGCACAAAGCATTCTTATGGGAAGGTTAATATAAATTGCAAAATTAAAAGACCGATCTTTATTCAAAGCGGAGAAAACCTCGAAACTGTAGAAAAAGGGGGGTGCATTTTTAAAAATCTTCTTCTCAAGAACTACTGAGTCAATTTCAACCAAATTTGGCACAAAGTATCCTTATGGTATGGCGAATATAAATTGCAGAAATGAAAGACCGATCTTTATTAAAAGCGGAGAAAACCTCGAAACTGTAGAAAAAGGGGGGGTGCATTTTAAAAAATCTTCTTCTCAAGAACTACTGAGTCAATTTCAACCAAATTTGGCACAAAGTATCCTTATGGTATGGTGAATATAAATTGCAGAAATGAAAGACCGATCTTTATTCAAAGCGGAGAAAACCTCGAAACTGTAGAAAAAGGGGGGTGCATTTTAAAAAAATTTCTTCTCAAGAACTACTGAGTAAAATTCAACGTAATTTAGCACAAATAATCCTACTGGAAAGGAAAATATAAATTGCAAAAATTATGGGCTAATTCTGTTTCAAATTTGAGTAATTTATGAAAATAATAATAAAGAGATAATCGCGGTCAATCAGTTAATAACTTCGGGTTCGGTATTCCATATCTCGAAAACGAAAGTTCTTTCTTGGAAGCAGCCATGTCAGACGCATGACAAACGGGTTAAACTGACAAAGATGAATTTGCTTGTTGTGCAACAGTTTACGTGCGAAGGGAATATTTGAAACATGCAAAATATATTTGTGCTGATTTTGTGAAGTAAATTGAGGTTAAATATTTCAATGCGTTGACATTTTAACTTGTGACGGTGGTTTTAGCTTGTTTTGATTTTCGTTTCATTTTCGTTAATTATGCTTTTTAACATGAGGGGAACTATCGCCTGTATTTTGGAATTTTTGGAAATTTTAATTAATCACTAGAAATGTCTCGCTAAACGTTGAATACTTGTACAGAAAAATTAAAAGGATCATATGATATGCTGGTACTACTTTCTGGGGCCTCCTCCTTATACGATGAATTATATGAAATCTACACCAACTTTGATGGTTTTTCAGACACAATTAAATAAAATGACCTCTTTAAAACAGTTTAAAACATTACTGTTATGGGGATAAATGTATTATCGCTTGAATAAAGATGAAAATAAAGGGTGGGCCTTAGTAAAATAGAGTGATATGCCTGTCAATACATTGCAGTGGCGTCGGAAGCTACTTAAAAGTGGGTTGGGGGGGGGGCAAGACCTTATCAGAAATCTCGACAAGCAAAAAAAAAG
>WFKH01007768.1:23876817-23934409 GCA_016163765.1 Magallana hongkongensis
AAAAAAGGGGGGGGGGGGGCTTAGCCCCACCCCCGGTTCCGACGCCTATGCATTGATTATAATAGCTCTTTAACATATCACATGACAACATTTTTCATTCGAGTGTATTCATCGATCAAGTGAGTAAGGTTATAAAACGTCACACGAGTTCACGCCTGGTAAACAACAATCGTTTATAATGCGGAAGACCAATTAAATTTGAATGTTTTTAATATGAGTGCATTGAGGTACACTTTTCTTCTTTCACATGTAGGATTTTTTTTTAATAAAATACAATAACTAGTTAGTAGTTGAAGAAGAAAATGTATATGCATGCATGCATGCTCTCATATATTTTGATCGCTTTATAAAGTTGGGGGGGGGGAGTTAACAGTGTACTCCTACCAACAATTTTGTTTTATATCTTGCATAGGATCTTGTTTTTGGTAAAAATGGTAATTCATAAAGGTACAATGTCAAAGATTAAGTGAATAAAAATAAGCGTAAAATTTGGATACTTTTTGGTATTCTTTTTTTTTTATTCTACCGAGAGGCCATATGGCACAATATCCTTTGAACACACATATAAAGCCATTGTTGCTCAGGTGAGCGATGTGACCCCATGGGCCTCTTGTAACAAATATGATGAAAAGACCATGGAAAGTAAATAATTTTTATTTTCAGGAATTGTCAATGTCTCAAGTTAAACAAGAAGCAGGTATGTGACTTTTCATTCTTCTGTTAAGAGTAGTTCAGATATTGGAACTTGTTAATTAGTTATCGATGAGCTTAGAAATTTATTTTGTTCACTCTCTGTGTAATGGATTGAATATAATTACAGTGAGGCTGTATGACCAGATTAACGAACTGGAGATCCAGAGAGATAATTACCTGGAGGAGACTAGGAACAAACAGTCCCCTGCTGAGGAGAGGGAGAGGCTGCTGAAACAAGTCAAGGAGGATAACCAGGAAATTGCCAGCTTGGAACGACAGTGAGTTATCTCCCTTCACCGTATTGCATGTATATTTTCTTTTCCCAACATTATCCAAGTAATTTTAAAACTTTAGTCTTTTTTGAAGTGACAGGTTGGCAATACTTTGTATCTATATCTGTGGACAAAGAAAATGAAAATTTCTGAATTTTAAAAGGACATATTAACAGTTTAATCATCAGCGCTAAAATTTGAAATTGATTTTGTAGGACTAATGAACTAAAGGAGAAGATAGAAAATATCGAGGAAGAGATAAGGCAACTTGACCTTGATATTGAAGAAAATCAAGGTAAATTCAATGGAGTGAAGGGAAACCAATGGTGAAAGCATTATTTAAAGAAAGTGAAAAATATTAAACTGAATAGTTTAACAGTGATTCTTATTAGATCTTGGATATAATGAAAAATTCTAATCAAAACTTTCATGTGTCAAGGGGAGAGAAATCAGAAGTACAAAGAATTAAAGAAAAGAGAAGAAACTATTGATGGTAAGTTCTAAACTTCTATTTAGAATTCTAATCTCAAATATGGTTTAGCATTTTTCCACGGACAAATATATAAACATTTTGATATTTATTTCTTTATTTTAAATAGAATTCCTTAATAACTTTGAGGAGTCAAAAGCGCAAGAAATGGTAAGTTTTAAATGTACACGTATGTTCTAAGAGTCAGCTATATATGATGTCAAGAAGGCTTTAAATATTATTTTAACGTAGCTCGCGGGTTTGCTGACGTCACAATAGAGTTGACCGTCATTGCAAACTCATACATTTTTTTTTCTAAATAACAAATGATCTTTAGAAACATAAAATGAAATATTTTAAAAAGCTAAATTGCAGTTTAAACAAACATTTATAATTATTAAATGCTAAATATTTAAAGTTGTGACATACATTGTCGCATTTAGTTCTATAAGGTATGAGGGTGCGTTGGAACTTCTTTTATTTAAAATCATGTTTAGACAAGCAAATAAATTGTACATGTACCGTATGCATTAACTTCGCTTCTTTTACAATTATAACTTCTGTATTTTCAACTACCGATCTAACTATTAAAATTATTTTGGCTTTAGTTAGTTATCGTATACGATTACAAACTTATTAATATGTCAATAGTTGTTTGGTAATTATTTTTGCATTGAATGATTGACTCAGAGTTTCATGAAAAGAAAAGTATCCATGTTTCTTCTCTTCACAACCTTACATTAATTGCATTAATATTTGTGCATTCGATAACATTCATAATAATGTTAATTAGATTTGCATGTTCTAATTTGTGTTAATCAGCTAGTCTTGTCAACCAACGCATTTTCATTTTTGGTTCTCGGACGTAAGAAATTGATGACGTCGGGCTAACGTCGTGATGGAAATATAAGTTTTTGTGAAATATTTTAAATCTTTAAAGTTGTTTTGCGAAAAATTGGCCGTGAACACACATTGATTTTTTTTTATGAATTGATTCAAAATTATCTCTTCTGTTATTGTGTTGAGTAAAATTAAGTTCGTCTAGATCGTTTAAAAGTTTGGAGCATAGTTTTGAAATGCGTTTCCCGACTAAGATATGCATTTTACTATATATTTCATTGAAATGACGTTGCTTGATTTTAACAGCGACACTGCGTTTGAAACACGATAACATTATTACCACGCAGACGAATTACAAATAAATTTTAGAAATAAAAGTCTGAAACCTATCAATCACACGGACAAATTTTCAGGGTAGGTTTTCTCACAAGCAGTAAACCCACGAGCTACCTTAAGTTATTTGAAAGATTAAAAGTCATTAAAATATGTTTATTTTCTATCATCTAGGAAAAACTCAAACAGACGGAACAGAATATTGTATCCCTACTTGAGCATACAAGCCGAGTAAGTATATTTTAAAAAGTATCAAAAAAGCTGATGAAAAACTATGCATTGTATTTGACTTGGTTCTTTGATTATCTTTTGGCTATTGACTTGCAATATAATGTATGCACTTGCACATGTGAAGGTTGAGAACCTATTAAGTTGCCAACCAAGTAGGTTTGAACTTGTGTTCTAACCTACTGTATATATCATATATACAATAAAATATGTTCAAATCACTGTGCTGTTTTTGTAGAACATGAGTCGATTCACTGCCCTACCCACTCCACAGGAGTTGGGTACCATGAAAGAAGATCTGGAGTTTAAGACTGGTGAAATGAAGAAGTCTGAACAAACTACTGTAGGACTAGCAGCAGGTATGATTCATTAAAAAGCAAAGTTTCTTTGTCTTAACACAATTTCATTGTAAGTGTCAGATGAACTGATAAATGCCGTGTTACAGAGAGTGACAAACTGCAGTCAGATCTACAGAAAGTGGAACAGCTGGAAGAGAAGATTAACACAGAATTGGCGATGCTTAAAGAGAAGACAGCCACTATGGAAAAAGAGCTGGAAATCTATTCCGATCTCAGCTCACTGAAGGAGGAGGCTGAGAAAAAGAGGAGGGTGGGTGTTTGACAGGATTTTATTCATGAAATTTTACTATTTAAACATTGTTTAATATATACTCATCTCTTTCATGTGTAGCTAAAATACTTCTTTTCAAAGATAATATTTCTGAAAGGGTTTTTCTCTCTCACTTTTTGCAGGTACGGATCATCTCTCTGTAAATCTCAACCTATAGGTATTGGCTCACAGTTTTTTCATTGCTTCAATGTCAATCTTTTTATAGAAACTGATGGATGACAGAGTGAGCTTGCAGAGAAGGAGAGACACATTCAAGAAGACCATGCAACAACTGACCAGTAAATACGAGGGCATGAAGGCACAGCTGAATGAGAATGAAACATTCGTACAGGTATGAATTTTTACATCAGTCTGAGAGTTGTTTATCATTTTTAGCCCAGTGTGCAGCTTTTTGTTTGAGTTAATGAAGCATCCATATCTTATGTGTTGTAGTATTTTCCCTTACACATAGAGAGATTTATGAGAATATTTAACAAAATTTAAGAATTTAAGTCACTTTAAAATGGCCCAAAAATTAAACCATTTTATCTGAATTTTGACAGCTTGGCAATTTGGAGAAGAAGTGGCAACACCATGAACAGAATAACTTTGTGATGAAAGAATGTATCTTTTATTTTCTGAAAACATCAATGATGGTTCATGTATCATGTAGTTGTTCTACTGCAAGAGAATTGATGAAAACAATTACCGTATATCTTTGTTTTGGTATGTTTTTGCCTTAACTTTATTACCAGTTATCAACACCAAAACCATGGAGTGTGACTACAGGGCCATATCCAAGCGAGTTTCATCCGTAATTTCCGACTTCAACACTATACTGCAGAAACAGATGGCAGGAAAAACCAGCATGTAGAGAGACATTTAATAGACCTAAAATAGATCTGTCATTGACGCTGTAATTTGTATTTATTGAATAAATCCGTCCATTTATTATACTTGTATTCTTTCATTTCATTTTCAATTTGTGTTAGAACTTAGAAGAGTTGTCGTTCTTAGAGAGTTGTCTTTCTTGGTTGCACTCTTCATTTGTATTTGTTTACATCAGCAGAACGACCTGTGCAAGTAAACAGGTTTTAATGGGCTACAATTAATCCGAAAGGTAGAATTGAATTGTATACAACTGGGGATTTCAGATACATTACACAGGAATTACAGAATGGCAGTGGTTTTGGAAAATGAACAAGGAGCATTAATTGATCATGCATTAGCACTGAAACGAGTTTACTGCCATGTTGACACTGATGCACATAAGCATCAGTCATATATGATGAAAACAGACTTGTTTGAAATAAATGAACCATTCAAGATGGACTCGCAAGTTTTAGCGGAAAAAACTGCTGAAGAAAGAGGAATAGTACAAAGAAAGAGGAAGGTATATACGTACATGTGTAATATTTAAGACGAAATTTCTATAGATAGATGTCAATTTAATCCATAAAGCTGATCAGAATACTACCCCTTCTATATTTTCTATACATGCATAGAAACTATTTTACACTGTTGAATAATTACTGGTAGCAACTTTTTGATAGAATTTCTTAAACCTGCATACATGTGCTACTATAATAGTGTTTGAATAATTATACTAAAAGTACACACTTGTGGTAAGTCAAGATCCATATGATTTGTAATAACTGCTGGATTAGTGACAATTTGATGATTGCATGCAGTTACCATAGAAAACTGTTTTCATATTTAATTTCAACAGAGAAAAAGAAAATCAGAGTTAAACATTGGTGAAGTGGAAGCACAGCAATATCATTCAGTAATCATAAAGAAAGTGACAAAAGTCCATAAAGATCTGATTTTAAAAGCAATTGAAGTTGGTTGCATTCAGGATAAAAAGGAACATAAAGAATCATCATCATCAATAAAAACTGTAGAAAATAAGAGTGAGTGTGCTGAAGGTTCATCAGCAGGTCAGTACAGCAAGGTAGACAATAATATACTGGCAAGACAGGCAGCTAACATTAGAGTCGGAGATACATCACTTACAGATGTCTGTCAAACACTGGGTCCTCTCACCAACTCCAAATCAGCAATCAAATTAGAAATGTCCACACACTGTAAGTCGGCAAAATTGAATTTCATGTTTTTGTTTTTGAAATTCTGTCTTTTAATTATCAGTAGTGACATTTGGTTTTTATTTCAAAAATAGAATGAGACTGTTAGAGTTTTTCTTGAAGTATACTTACATTGAAGAATCGATTGTCATTCATCATGTTCATACCACTCTTTATTTTCCAGTGAGGCTGTCAGAGTTTGTAAATAGAGTCTGTAGCAATGACTGGAGCAGACCAAGACTATGTCAGATAGACTCGGAGACATACATCATTCCCAATAACTCAACCTTCCTTCTCTCAGACTTTAGATATCACAGAAATATATATCCTAAAACTAGTGAGTAAATGCAATTAAAGGTATAATGATGTTAGATTTTGACAGAGTTGTGGAATAGCCATATTTGAAAAAAAAACAAAAAAAACCCCCCAAAAAACTTTCCTACTAGAAATAAAAAATTATAATGTTGATTGCTTGCTCTATTTAGATATGGAAAAGTATGATTTGATTGAACTAGACCCACCATGGCAGAACAAATCAGTGAAGAGGAAGAAAATGTAAGTACTAAATACTAATCCTAATACTCATGTAGTGAAATGTATTGCAAGTGTTAAGTTTGCTGCTTGTTTAATGTCTGTGTATACAGAGAAAAGAAACATACGGGCATGTATATGTTCTCTGCATATACCATGAATTTTACCCACAAATTGCCTATGGGTAAAACTTGTGAAGTGACATTGTATCAAGTCTAGGTGAAGGGTCAAGGTCATAGCAGAACTATGTTTTAAAATCTGTCAGGGACAATTTTTTCTCTCTCTTTGGCACAATCTGGCTCTTACATTACCAAAAAAGTGCCTTTGGATTAAAACTTTGCCATGATCTTGAACAAGATTTTTAGGTCAAGGTCATATGAGATCTCAGAGAGATCCATGTCTGTTCCAAATTTTCTATTCCCTTGACCCAATCTGGCTCAGGCATCATCCAAAAAGAGCTCATAGGTAAAGAACCTGTTGTGATCTTGAACCAAATTTCTAACCCAAAGGCCAAGGTCATAGAAGATTTCTGAAATCCATGCTGGACAATATTTTCTCTGACTAATTTAGTTCACACTTCACACTTCACCCCAAAGTGCTTGCAGGTAAAGTACTTACAATGAAACAACAAAAACAAAAGCTATGTATTTTCACACAAAAAATGTTTTTAAATATCCATCACTAAATTTTCAAAATTGCAACATAGAGTTTGTGTCTAGCCGTAAACACTTAGGATTAATTTTTTCCGAAAATCTCAGATGGACAGCATATATTGATAATATTATAGCAAGGGCACACAAAAAATTAAATTTAATGAAAAAACTAAAATATAAATCAAATCGTTAATCTTTATCGCTTATGTACACATCCTTCATTAGGCCACATTTGGAATATGCTTCAGAAGTTTGGGGAGGATGTTCTCATGCAGACACTGAAAAGCTTGAACAAGTACAACTAACTGCTGCTAGAATTGTTACTGGTTTATCAATATTTGCTTCCAGAGACTCGCTCTACTTAGAAACAGGTTGGAATTCTTTAAGTACAAGACGTAAAATAGCTAGACTAAAAACAATGTTCAAGGTAGATAAAAATATAATTCCTTCTTACATTAAGGAATGTTTTCCAGATAAGCGGTGTAATTTGTCTAATTATACGATGAGAAATTCTTAGAACTATTCCTTACCAAAATGTCGATTGCAAGTGTACAAATCTTCTTTAATTCCAACAGTCATTGGGGAATGGAACTCCCTACCTCTGCATATTAGGGAGGTTAATTCACTATCAACCTTCATCAATTCAATCACTTCAGATAAAGATATTTTAAATATAAATAAATCTCCGCCATCATACTTCTCTTTTGGAGATAGGTTTTATAATATAATCCATACTAAACTACATCATAATTGCATACTTAATTGTGACTTATTTCGATATAATATCATTGATAGCCCTTCATGTACATGTGGAAAAGTTGAAGACACTTATCATTATTTTTTCTCTTGTACTAAGTATGCACGTGCCAGGGATGAGCTTTTTAATAATGTTTTTAAGATTCGAAATTTGAATATAGTCAACACAGATGCGTTGCTCTGGGGCGATGTTACATTTAGTGATAGTGTCAATGAAACTTTGTTCTCTATGGTTCACCTTTTCATAAAAAAATCTGAACGTTTTTCGTAATGTACTACACTTTATATTTTTATATCTATTTTATAGTACCATAAGCAACTTTAATAATGTATGTGATATATATTGCATCTGTTTTAAATATGTGACCTTTTACTATGCTTTATACTATGTTTGTTAATAATTTTGTAGGGAGAGGGCTTAATAAGTTATAGAACTTGTGCCCAATCCCATTGTGTAAATATACAATAAAATATGTTCAAACCAAACTTACAATGATCTTTATCCACTTTTTGATGTAAAAAATTTGGTCATAGCATATCTATGCAAAAACTTAGTCCAGAGTATTTTTTCTCTATTTAATCCTTACACTTAGTACTTGTGAGTAAAGAAAGTCAAAAGTTGGGGTCAATGCACAGTCTTTTAAAATATTTTTCATATAAATATTCATTACTGAAGCAGGACTCTTTGGATGGGCACCATCTCAATGATGTCTAATTATAATTATTACAATAGCTATTTGATTGTTTTAACATCATACAGGTATGGAAGCCTGAAGGATGAGGACTTGTTGGACATCAGTATGGAGGATCTGGCCGCCCCGGGGTGTGTGGTGGTTGTATGGGTGACCAATCGCATGAAACATATCAAGTTTGTCAAGGACATCCTCTTCCCTCAGTGGTCAGTGACCTGTGTGGCTGAGTGGCAGTGGCTGAAGGTCTGTGTGTACTATTTGTTGTCCAAAGTATTTAATTTCAAAATGGAATTTATATGGTCAGAGAAAAAAACTACATATTTTCAAGTAGGTAATATATTTCAGGATCACTGCTCATCTCATTGAAATTCTCTTTACTTTGAAAAGTATTGCCAGTAATGCATGCACACCAAAGTTACTTTCTTGATGAAACACTACATAACTTGTATTAACTTACAAAATTACAATATGTGAATTATAAGAAATACCTGTTATTTTTGGTTAAATGGTTATTCAAGGACCTGGCCATAGGGACTGAGAATTTTTCGTGTGATGCAATAATGTGCAATAATTTCACATTATGTCAACACAGATATCTGCCCAATAAATGTGTGTTAACTTTTTCGGTTGAAAAACTCTGAGTTTATCATAAACAGTACATGTAATATGAATCTCAACATTATATATATGTACCGGGTAAGTGAAACAGTGTATTTTATTTTTCTATAGATTACCAAGTATGGTGAAATGACACAAGACATAAACTCAGACCACAAAAAACCCTATGAAATGATTCTGATTGGACGTTATCATGAATCTTACAAAAAATGCACAGCCTACAACCCTGCTAATACTGGTAATACAAAAGCGGAAAATGAATGTTCTAAAATTCCTGCAAGTGATGGGAGTATAACCGATTTGTGTGAAGAAGGAATTTTAAATAATGATGATCCATGTGAATCAACCGGTGCAACTGGAAGAAAAGAGAAAGAATTAGGATCCTTCCCTGAGAATTATGTGATCATTAGTGTGCCTTGTGCTCTACACTCTAACAAGCCTCCACTCATTGGTAAGTACTTGTGCGACCTGTCAACAAGTAGAAATAGTTTTTTTTGCAAGATTCAAGATAGCTAGAATATTTGATGAAGATGTAGAGTTTTGAAAAAAAAAATTCACAGCATTGCCAAATAATAAGGAAATTACTGTAAAATAACTCCTATTTATGATGATTTTATTTTGCAATTACTGGTAATAGAATGGTTTGCTGCAGCAATGTTTTTTTGCAATATCAAGTCTAAGTTTTAAAATTGAAACAAATAAAAGCATTAAAAGAATGGTTTATAGTGAAAATATTGCAACTACAAGGTAAACCTCACAAATTTTTCTGGCTCTTGAATAAAAGTTTGTTTACAGTTTATATATTTTCAAATTATAAATTGATATTTATTTGAAGCATTGTAATTCTTTTTACTGCAGCATTTAGAGCTAAGAGTGTTTTGTCCATTTTAGAGGTACTGAAGAGATATTTGAAAGATGACCCTAGATGCCTAGAGTTGTTTGCACGAAATTTGTGGCCAAATTGGTCAAGCTGGGGAAATGAGGTTTGTTTATTTATCTACTGGTACATCATGGGTGGTCAAGCCACTCTTCATTTTTTTTTAAGAGAATGGATTGTCCACACCTGTTCTTTGTCTTGCATGTTGTGGGTCACCCCATGACACCATAACATTAACGCTGCAACTAATCACCTGCAGCAGGGTTATCCTTTATGATCCTGATGTCCAATCCTTTTTTATATTTATTTGCATAATAAAATATTGGTTAAATTAAATTGAAATATTTACATTTTTTCAGTGTCTTTGCCTGTGATAACACTACGTATTGATTTTGTACTTTATAGTCCAATAAATTCAAATAACATATAGTTGGGGCGCAAGCGGGGTTTGCTTATTTACATTCTAATATTTAATTGTACAATTGCTGGAAATTATATAAATATTAGTAATAAGGAATCATTCTTTGAATATTATGAGGTGATAATTTTGGTCGGGGCGTGATCAAATCTATCATAAAGCCCTATGGGCTTTATTGGATTTGATCACGCCTTACCAAAATTATCACCTCATAATACTCAAATAATGATTCCTTATTCTTTAATTAAAACCCTCATGATGCATGTATATACCAAAAACAGATAAAACTACACATAAAGATATGTGCAACTACCAATATGTCATGCATTTGAAAAGAAAGCATCATTCTATTACAGTTCTTTATATTTTATAGGTTTTTCTTCATCAACACAAAGACTTCTATGAATTAGGATAGGCAAAGAGTGGAAACCAGTAAGTGGGTATAACTTTATTTATTTATAATTTTAAACCTGTCAGCCAACCCAGAAAATTCTTAACTCTTGAAAACTTGATCTCGAGAAGTTTTTTACTGGTCAAATGGACTTCAAGAGTTTGAGGGTTACCTATATTTTGATAATATGCTGAAGTTGGTCAAATTCTTCCAACGTATGTAATAGTACTTGGAATAAGTACACATAAAAACAACATGTATGAAATTAAAAGTAATCTCAAAGAAAATATAATTTTGAATTGGTATACAAATTTAATTATAAGAATAAAACTACAAGTATTTCTATACCAGTTTCATACTTCTTATCCATTTAGAAAATGAAATTTGCTTCATTCATAGAGTAAGATTTTGTCAAGCAAAAAAATAATTCATTATTCAAATCTTTATTAGATGATAACAATAAATAAAGTCACAGTATTTACAGGATTTTTATTCATACATTTTCTTTTAATTGGTAAGATTAAAGAGGAAAACTCTAACGATAGTTTTGAATGAATAAAAATGAGTAGTGATAAAAATGAGTACATTTGTAATGATAATAAAAATGTTTTTTTCTGCATTGATCATTGCACAAATCACAGGGGGATCATCAGGTAAAAAGTTCGTTCAGTTTTCACATTTACGCAGTCAGTACTGCCCATCCTTTCTTTGCATTCAGAAACTCCTGAAATTAAAAAAAAAAAAATTATTAAAACAAAACCATCTTATTAAGACAGTATTATTGTTTTGCATTCCTGTGATTTTGAATTTGTTCTAAATCTACAGTTCATAATTCATTTTTAAGTGAACATGGCAGTATGAACTGCAATTGCTTAGTGGCATATTCCATAATCTGGGTTAGCAGATTTTGGTAAAGTATGCCAGTAGAGCATATTCTATTTCATAATGCTTTGACTGCTGGACATGCATTTACTACTCAAGTTTGTATTTTGATATTTTCTAGCTTTTTAACGTTTTATTGGAAGTTATTGCATTCATGGGGTTATGAATGCAATTACAATGTTGGTTTATTGAGATAAATTGATTTCATTTTACCTGAAACTGTTTGTTAATCTCTTGCTCAATGGTCATTGGGTGCCTAAATGTGTTCCACCAGAGGCTAATATACTGCAAAATATAGAGATTATGTAGCAATTGTTAGTACAGTAAAGCTTGAGTAATCTAATATGCTTTTGGAAATGAGTGATTTGCACTAGTTTGAAGGTCATTTTCACTCAAAATAGAGATACAAATATACTACAGTCCTAAAAAAATAATTATGTAAACTCACATCTGTCATTTCTGAGTAACAACTTCTACAGACTGACTTGGCAGCCCCAGTCTCATCAGCCTCACAAGTACAAACTTGGCATTGGGAGGGTAAGGAGGATTTAGCAATGCGGTTACTAATGGTGTCAATGGCCATTTTCTGGTGGCGGACTTTCTGTAGAGACAGTGAGCTGGAATCAAATATTGAGCCATTGGACAGTAGGGCTAGGTGTGAGCAGGTGTCCACTGAATAACCCATGTTCTCCAGGCTCTGGTCATTGGAGTTCTGAAGGACATATTTCCTGGTGCTGTCCATTCCTGTAATTAGATACTGTCTATTACAAACTGCTTACTGTAATCCTTGATGCCTAGACAAATTATCCTAAAATTCAGAAAGACCTTAAATTACTTTATCAATTGAGAACTAAGAACATACCTAAGATTTTCTGTTTAGGAATTTTGTTTCCAAGCATGAATTCCTGGTCTCTCAGAATGTGGAATTTAATGTTTCTGGCCTGCAGAGTGTGTCTAACTTGTTGGTACTGAATGGTTTTGAGATCAGAGCAACTTCCACATTGCAACAGAATAATGTTTTTGACAACACCGGCACGGAATGGATAATTAGCAGCCTGGAGGATAGCATCTAATGTGTCTGTATTGTAGCTAGTGAAGGTGAGACTTTCTACACCCTTGACAAAGTTGGTAGCATCATTGAGTAACTGGCCTTCCATTGTATGACTGTGGGACCCCTTCTTGTTAAACCCAATCAATCCATATTTGTTGTTTGAAATACCTAAAAATGACAAAGAAATTGTCTGTCTAATTACAGAATCTATAAAATCCACAAAGCCTTGGTTTTTTTTTAAGTTTCTGAGAGAAAACATACCAGCTTTAGTGAGTTCTTGTTCAACTTCATAGACTAAAGAGCCAAGGTGTTTGGTCGTTTCCTTGTTGCATGGTTTCTCCTCCACAATGAAGATTGTGTCTGCTGACGAAATAGGCTGGTAGTCATCACTCCTTGGAGAAATCCTAATGGTTTCACCAGCCTCGAAACTCTCTGCATTGGGGGCAACACACTGAACTGTAACAAAATAGGAAGACAATGTAATAGAGGTTGTATAGTATAAACCCACAATATTTGCAATGAAGAAAAAAGGAGGATGAAAATATGCTAGAAACATACCACATTCCTTAGGAGGAGAAAGATTGACACCCTGTTGACGACACTGATGAAGATAGAATCTGGAGGCAGCACACATATCATCACGGTTCAAGCACATCTCAAAAGCTTTGTCTGGATTAACCTAAATGTAATAATTATCAAATAGAAAATCAACTTTTCTGTAGTAAAGGCCAACTCTCATTCTTATTTTAGTTCAATACCATTGGACTTTTCATTGGTTATCATCATGAACACTTACCTGTCTGAAGCATGGCCTGAGCACAGAGTTGGTTGACTTGAGGACTTTAGCACATTTGATGTACTTAGCATCACTCTCATCCTGGATGATGTCCACAGCATTGTTTCCAGTAGGCCTGCACTTCTTGCTGACTTCCCAACTGTTGTAGAAGCTGTCCTCATTTTTGACAATCTTGTTGTCATCTGTCGTCAGTTCGTCATACTGTTCATTGTTGTAGGTTCCAAGTATACCTGCCAGTTTTCCAAAGTACCAGCCACTGACTTCAATTGTGAAAACATTGCTTGGGAGGTCCCCGGTTATAATCAGACCTCGTCCTGTATCAAGTTTGATCCAGTTTCCTACTCTCTCCAGGCTCAGCTTGTGCGACATGTATGGGAATTCATGGGGCTTGCCATCAATCTTTACCTAAAAACAAGATGATAATGACTAAATAGAATACAACCTTTTTTGTTTCTCATGGCTATAAGTAGCTTGAAGTATAATGAATACTCAAAGGCCAGAGTAGAGGACTTACAGTGAAATCTGGGAATATTTCAATGGTTTTTCCTTCTGCAAGAACCAGGAGATTATCCATGACGTTCTCGTTTGGCTTGTAGTTCATAATGACTGTGAAGTTGTTGTTGACCAGGTCACGAGTC
Organism: Magallana hongkongensis; assembly: GCA_016163765.1. NCBI lineage: Eukaryota > Metazoa > Mollusca > Bivalvia > Ostreida > Ostreidae > Magallana > Magallana hongkongensis. The sequence goes on from WFKH01007768.1 coordinate 23,890,649, forward strand.
AAGACAAAGCTGCATTCTCCAGAAAAGTCAAACTTCTTTCCATCAAATGTGATGAAATGCCTGTTGCCAGCCACATAGGCATACCCTTTGAATGGTGGAATCCAGTCGATGGGATGCAGACTTGCGGGTCTGACTCTATAGTAAATGTCCCAGAGGTTGAAGTCTGAGTCGGGGATAACAGTCTTGACTTTGCCTGCGAAGTCTTTCATGACATTTCTGAATTTTGTGACTGGGATCTTTGGCAGACGATCTAGAGTTTCCATTCTAGTGGGCATGTAAATTTCGACTTCAATGTTGCCATTCTCTGGGTCAAAAGTGATGACTCTGGATTTGTCCAATCCCAGAATCTTCATTTCAGCAATGTCCTCAACAATAAATTTCTTGATGTCACTATGCATTTGAGTTGCAATGTCCATGAGTTGCTTTTTGATGGACAGGAATTCAAATCCAGTGGACAGCTATAAATAAAAGAGAACATATTCTTAGTGAAATATGTGAGGTAATAAGAGTGTGTATCATAATTGTATAAGCAAAGTGGGGGAAAAAAACAAAATCAATTTTTGGTAAAACAGTTTTCAACGAGAGTAAGGTGATGTGTCAGTACCTCTTCATAAATTTCTTTCATGAGTTCGCTGAATTTGACAAAGTCTTTGTCCTGATTGAGTTCCTCGTACTTGCTTTGCACGACCGATGTCACCTTTGTAACCACATCATTGTAGGGCTTCATAAGATCTACATTCTTTACTGCAGATTTAACCTTGTTCACAACCATGCTATACTCTGGCATGGCTGGAAGTCTCTCAGATACTTGTTGCTGCATTTTTTGGATGTCAGGATGCTGGAGAATCAAGTCCAATTTTTCTGTAAAATAGATACAGTTATGAGAATATCAGATTTATGACCATGTAAACCAAAAGTTACTTTTATTTACATGCAAGAAAATTTTGTGGGGTTCTTGAGAATAGCATTGTCCCAAATATTTCTTGCTGCGAACCAGTATAGTGTCTTAATTTTTTTTTTATAAAATTTAAAACAAAGACTTGATATTGCAGAAATATTTTTACTGGTTACAGTGAATCATTTATAAATTGTCAATTGTAAAACATAGTCATTGCAAAAATCAAAATGGTTCATAGGACATTACTTTTTATTCTGCAGGGTGACAAAATTTGTTTTGGTTGTTTTTGGATGGAATGTTAGAACGTACCTGAGGCAATGGCCTTTGTCTTTTGGAGGAGCTCTTGGATCTTCTGCTGAAGCCTGCGAATGTTTACTTTGATGCTAGCTGTCATTGTTTCTACCTCCTTCATCATCATGCTGTGCACTTCTGTCTTGTATTCCTGTCAGACAAATAAGAATTACAAAAATCCTTATGTACACTTTGACCAAAATATGTTCAACTCTACCATTGCTTTGTAACTTAAAGTTGAAGCTTGGTTATAGAGACCCATCATACCTTAGTTATGTTTGGTTATTTTAGTTTTGTTCTCACCTCAAATTTGGATGAAAGTTCATTAACCATCTTGGTGTATTTTTCTTCGAATGGATAAGTCTTGATAACATTGGATAGTTCAATGGCTTTTGTCTTCAGGTCACTGTATGTTGTCTGCATTTTTCTCAAAGCTCTTCCATATTGAACACTAAAAAACAACAACAATAACCTTATCTTTTTGATATCTATCTTTGATATTAACTTTCTTTGTAAAAAGAGATTAGGCATAAAAATCTTTAACGGGTTTTGAATACCTGGTAGATTATTGTAATTGAAAGGTATTATATTTACGGTAGCTTGTACGTTATTTGGCGGAAAAAGACTTTTCAACAAGTTAGTGTGGATTTGAATTAGAGTGTTTCCAAGTGTTTTTATTCTCTTGATTAACATATATGCAAGGCATTTAGTGATGTACTTTATTCAGTGAATACCGCTTTCTGCCAAAAACATCAGATAGAATACACAGATATATGTACCGGTAATGCATTTACAGAACTTCATGGCACTTACATGAATTCTTGAGTGCAGTTGTTGAAGAACTGGCTCATATCACCAAGATATAGATCATTGTCTCTCTTCATTTCTGTCAGTTTCTGCTTGAAGATTTTAAGTTCATCTTGGAAGTTATCAATTTGTTTAGCCAAAGCTTCAGCAAAAGGTTGAATTTCATCCATCAACTCCTGGCTAAATTTGGAGTCTTTTCCAGCCAACTCATCAGCAATTTCAGTTCCCACTTCTAACAGTGCAGCATTAGCTTCTGTGGCATCCTTCATCATTCTCTTGGCTGTAAATTCCTGAAAGCCAAAGTTAAAATATGTTACATTGTACAATTTAAGCACAAACTTTCAAAATTATTCAATGGGGGAAAAGACAAGTAATGTTTGTTTAGTGTTAGGTATGTTACCATGGCATCAGCAAACATTTCTGGTCTCCAGCTGATCTTTCCATGTAGGATTCTGGAGTCTTTGAGCTGGATGTCGATGAGGGAGTCAGTTACCTGCTCAAAGTTACCAGTTCTGTAGAGCTCAACCTGGAGATCTTTCTTGGTTGGCAACTCTGCTTTCATGTGTAGGGCTGAGTGGGGGTTTTCTAATCAGTGAAAATGTAACAGAGAAATGTAGAAACACTGAACAGCTATTGTATCTAAGTTATTTAATTTTTCTTTATCATAAAGGTAAATATTTAGAATATGAATTATTTTATTCATATTTTGTTTTAAGGTTAGCTATTTTGAATAGTTTACCTGAGTCATATTTGGCTTTAATTTCAACACTTCGTTTGTTCTCATCCACTTTGACTCGGAGGTTCTCAGAATGCCTGCCCTCATCCAGACAGCCTACAGTTACCAGCAGGGGTGATGTAGATTCTACACGACCAATGATACCCATGGATTTTCCTTTCGGTTCATACATCTAAAACATAAATTTCTTATTAAAACAGAGACAAAAACCTATATGATTTACCTTCAAGGTAAAATGTAGTTAGAAACTGGGATGGGTTAAATCTTCAGTAAATACTTACATAAAGACCAATCTCTCTCTGCAGTTTCTTGATCTCCATGAACATATTTAAGTTCTTTGTCATTCTTTGGTTGGTGAGATATTGAATGTTGGCACCAAATGTATCAATGTCATCAGACTGTCCGAGGTGCCCACTCAGGGTCATATCAAGGTTACTGTGTCTCTGAGACATTCCTAGAGCCCAGCTGTAGTTAGAGGACTGGGGTCCTGTAGACACATCATCCAATCTGACTGACATTACTATGTTCTTATTCTTTGTTAGAGAGTAGGAAAACTCCACAGTGCTTTCAAATAATTTCGAAGTTTTCCGAGTGGATGTGCTGATAGTGTATTCCTGTAGAAAGAGAAAAAATAATATTAAAAACGGACAAAAAACACACACAAAAATTAAGTCAAAAATGTTTCAGAAGAAAGCCAATGATTTTATCACTTTAAAAAGTTGTACCTTGTTGAAAGTTGGCAGCTTGATGTCAATTTTATGGTCAGAGTTGTGTTTGCCAGAGCATGTTAGGCGAATACCAGCTTTTTTGTCTGTATCCATGTCAGCATCCCAATAAATGGTGTTCTCACTCCATACCACAGGAGTACTGTCTTCATATTCATTGACTAGTTCAATTGATCTTGATGGAGTTACAACCTTTGTGGAATACTTGTTGTTATCTTGGTGAAGGTCAAATCCTGCTTTCTTGCTGTTGTCCTTGTCCCATGTTACGATGAATTTGGATCTTCTTGTGTTGGAAGTTTCATGAAGAATTGCATCAATGCCAAATGTTCTTGTAGCATGAACAGCTTCCACTTGTACTTGATTATGAAGGCCTTTGTCATTGACAATGGATGCTTGGCCACTGACTTGGACATTGCTATTGATGTCTTCCTTGTTCCAGTTTATGGTAGATTTTCCAGTAAAAAGGTTGTTTTCTTTCTTTGAACTGAATGAATATTCCATTTGTCTAGGATGTCTGAAATTCAGCTTATAATCAAATAGCCAGACTTCATCAACCAAAATGTCTGCAGCTTCATCTATATCCAAATATGTATCATCATTATACTGGATAAGGACAGTTCTTGTAGATCTCATCTGTTTGTCATTTTTGTTGGAAGTTCCATCTTCCTTATATTTGAAGCTCTTTAGTTTTTCAAAAGGTGTTTCTATAGAAAGATGCATTCTAGACTGTGGTTGATTTTCGCCAGGTAAGATTAAAGATAAATCAACATTTGTTTTTTTTCTTGGATCCATAAAGTTTTCCACTTGCATGATGTGTTCATCTCCTTGCTTTTGACTTGTAACACTAAGTTGCCAAAGTTTAATAGCTTCAAAATCACTTGTTATTTTGCCGAAAAGATCCAAATCAAAAATGGCCTGGAGTCTGTTTCTGCCTTCCAGGGTGATGGTGGAGATTTTGTCAGAAGAAACCACCAGTTTAGTTGAGTAGGTCTTACTTTTTTCAGTGTGAGTGAAAGATACTTCTGATGCTGTAAAATTTTCATTTGGAGTGAAAAGTTTCAAGGTGAACTGAATATCAGATGGATTAGGTGAGAGGGTCATTTCTCCACTGTATCTTTGAGCATTTCCAAAGGATGCAGAAGCAGAAGAGGAAATCAGTTGATCAGTTACAGCATTTATTACAGAGATTTGAATGTCTTTGTGATGTGTTGATTCCACTGTGACAGAGCAGTCAATGTCAGGTAGATTTATCATGCATCTTGAAGCTGTGGTCATGTGGTTATTTTCATTCCATTTCAAAGCAGCATTTGATTTGCGTGTCCACTTGTCTTCTGCATTATGAGATATGGAAACAAGTTTCTCATCTAAGAAGGTTATAACGATATCTCCAACCATATCATCAATGTTAATTTCTGATTTAATTCTTGCCTTTTCAGTGCTTTCAGCTGTCAAGTAGATGTCTGTGGATATCATTGGTGTTACAACCAGATTTCTAACAACTAGTGTTAAATCTGATGGGAGTTCAAGGTCCACATATTCTTTGAGAGGAGAATCCTTGATGGAAACTTCCATATCAATTGATGGAAGGTCAACTGAAATAATAGATTTTGCAGAACTCTTCTTACCATTGATATTAGTTGAAATGGTGGTTGTGTATCTGTTGCCCACATTTTTGTTGTTGAATTCAGCCGACACAGTGTTTATAGAGTTAGTGACAGCCCAATTAACATTAATAGTTGGAAGATCAATGTTATGAGACATAGAGCCTGTGATCTTCTGATCATCCCCGTATCTAACTTCAAAGTCTGAGGTAGATTTTGATGACTTTGCTTTGACGACAACACTTTTGAGTCCTTCATAAGGTGTAGTCACCTGAATGTTGGCATCTACAACTGGCAAGTCTGCCTTGAATGTACCATCAGCTGTTATTTTTTCTCCATTGGGATACACAATTTGAATCGCTCCTTTGTATTTATCTGAGGATTTATCAGTTTTGATAAGGAAAGATGCTGATTCATAGCCACTAAAAGATGTTTGTAAGCCAACTGTAAAACCAGTTTTTGGAATCTGAACAATGACTGCACTAGTAACAGCTACCCTATGTTTCTTTTCCAGACTTCCTTTGACTTCTGTTTTATATTCTCCTTGGACCAGTTTGTGTGTAGCAACAAGATCTATTTCAGTGTAATTTTTGAAGGAAGAATCGATTTTCACTGAGGCATTAATATCATCTAGTGACTGTGCATTAAAATCAACAGTTGTACCCATGCTGTGTGATTGTAACTTTCCAGACACTTTGGTGGAGAATGCCAGAGGAACTCCTGCATGATCAATATTTAAACTTCCAGTATATTTTTCACCTGCCATGATTAAAGTTTCATCAATGTCAAGTATAAATTCATTGTTGCGAAGCCTGTAGTTTGTGCGGGATTTCCATTCATTGTCGGTTCCCATTGTGAACTCAATATTGGTTGTGCACCCTCTCTTCTTTTGATTCTGGTCCAACTTGAACACTATATCATTGGTGTATGGAGTGAAAAGTGTGGCTGAGGTTGCTACATCATCATTCTTAAAACTGTGGTCATAGCTTGCAGCAATCTTTTGATCTTGGTATTTGACTTCTGCTGTGGATTTGAAATTGCTGAGTGGTCCGTCTCTGTTAAAAGTTATCATTGTTTTTTCCCATCCTTGCAGTGGTGTAATCAAAGTGGAGGTGAATGCTGTTAAGTCATCAGAATGACTAAACACTGTGTCAGCCTGGATCATCTTTTGGTTGTAAGTAGTTTCAATATGGGTTTGGAAACTGTCCAATGATCCCTCATGATTTATGGCTAATTCTAGGAATTTGACAGCTGGGAACGTTGTGGCTAAATTTATTTTACCTCCTGTGATTCTCATGGAGTGAGATGTTTCAAGGTTGCTTTCCAGACTGTAGTTGTTGAAAATGCCTCTGATGTTAGTTCTAAGATTTGGGAATGTACCATCATGAGAAAAGCTAGCTTCCGCAATTTTCAAAACTTCAAATGGAGTTTTAATCATGGCTTTCGCCTCAATGGTGCCAATTATGTCAAAAATAGTTTCAATTTCAATTCTTTCCTTGTTAGTGCCATACAGAAATTGTGTCCTCAGTTCTTTCCATGTTTCACCTTCATGACTGAATTGGAAATCTACAGTATTATAACCTTTAATTGGGCTTTCCATGTGGAAGGTTCCAGACACTTTAGGTTCAATGCCAAATGTAGTGTCCAACACAACTTTCTGATCTTCATTGTACATGATTTCAGCATGATTAACAAATGCATTGATGTCACCATTTTGTCTGTAACTAATAACTGCTGGCTTGTTTCCTGGAGTTTTGACAGTGAATGTACCCTGTAGATTTTTAGGTAGAGCGACATAAGAACCAATGACTTCAATTTTCTGGGTAGGCAGATACTCTATCATGAAGCTTGTTTCCTGTGATGTGACCTTATTCTGTCTCCGGATTTCAGCCTGCATGTATGGGTATTGTGGGAATGGTGTGTTCAGCTTGACTGCTCCATGGGTGTTAAGATGGTCATAGTTCCACTCTGAGGATGCTGTTATTTTCTTTACAAGAGGATTGATCTCAAAATCAAAGTCAGTGGAAAACTTTCTCCAGTTTCCATTGAAATTAACCCCAGTTTCAAATCTTTGCATTGTTGGGAAAGGTGAAGTGATGTAGACTCGAGCTTTTTTAGTTGTGTGTATGTTGTAGATTCCTCCAATTGTAATTTTTTGCATGGGTGCATATTCAACAGCACCTTTTGCTTCCCAATCCAAACCATTCAATTTATGGCTGGCATCAATGACAATACTGCGGGCTTGTGGGAAAGGAGTAGTTAAGGTCAGTTTGCTTTCTATGTTATTCAAAATGTCTGAATGAGTGAAAGACCCAGTGATTTTTTGGTATGGTTTCCATTGGATTTCTAAACTAGACTGGATTGGCATGTTAGCACTTTCTACTGAAGACTTGAGTCTGAAGTCATCCATGTATTTGCTGGTGATTTGAAGGTCCACAGATGTTTTACTCGTTTGTCTTCCATAATTTAAATCAATGGTTCCGATGTTTTCTTTGTCAGCAATAATTTTAGCCAGCGTTTTGATGAATCCAATCTTGTTCTCATGCTCAAAAACGGCATCAACTCTCCTCAGTGTTGAAGATGGGACATTCATCTGGAATCTGCTTGTAATTTTATGATTTGGAACAGTTTGGATATCACCTGTCAGTTCGGCTGTAAATTTCTGTTTCTTTCCCCAGTTGATCTCTGCTGTACTTCTGATATCACGGTCAGTGTTCTTGTGGGACCAGATCAGTACCATGGTGTCATAGGGTCCCTTGATATCAAAAGTTCCTCGGCTGTCTAATTGCCATCCTGTTAACTTGTGGTCCATTTCTATTGTGTACAAGTATTTGTCGTTATTATGAGTAATAGCAGCTTCAGATCTGAACTTCTCTAAATTATCTGCATGGGTGATATTAAAGATAACTTTCTCGTAGTTCAGGATGCTGGATGAGAACCCAATATTTCTTGTGAACTCTCTTCTTTGAAGTTCGTAAGCAATGTTTTTGCCATTTGTTTCAATGTGAACAAACTGTTCCTGTCCCCAGTCTACTTGTAAGCTGGCACTGTGGGATTTCTGGGATGAAGAGAGCTTGTTAATCAGAATCACATGTGGGTTTCCAAATGCTTTAAATGGTGTGGTCATCTTGATATCAAGGTTTAGGTCCTCTAACATGGGTGGATATTGGGTTTTTGCAGTCACCGATACTGTTTGACCCTTTGACCAGGTTACACCAGCTTGTACTTCATATTCATGTTTAATGTAGCTGTTTCCAACTTTGACATTGATTTCCTCAAAGTTTTTGAAAGATGTCTGAATAGACACAGAAGCCTCTGTTGCCCCTCTGAATTTCTTGTGATTGTCCATGAGCTCTACTTCAGCAAATACCCTCTGATTTGGAGACCATGAGACGGATCCAGATGTCTTGTAATGGTAACTCTCCTTAATAAGGTTTGTGAGCTCTCCTGCAATTTTTTGACCAGGGTATTCAAGATTTGAGATTACTCTGAAGTCTTGCCAGCTGTTTACTCTAGCAGTGCTTTCCAACAAAACTCTTTTGTCTGCGTTACGGATGGCATCCCAACTCACATCCACTTTCCCAATGTACTGCCCTTCCTTATCTCCACCTTCTACTTCAACTGCAACCTTGCGTTGAAGGTACTGAACATGGGACATGATCTTTCCATATTTTTGTTGTTGGTACTCCCCTGATGCCATAACAGCATACTGATCATTATCATAGACCACTGTCATGTCAAGTTTGGGGCTTGCTAGGCTGATATCAGTGGCAAAATTTAGAGAGACAGGCTTCTGATTGTAGATTTTGACATTTGATGCAACTTCGACTGATGTATTGGACTTTTGGTTGAACTCTCCAGCCACAATAGACTTTGCCCCTTTCTGGTGTTCAATAACTAACTTAATGTCACCCATACTGTCAGTTTTTCGAGATCCTGTTGCTTCTATTTCAATGTCTCTTCCAGGGTAGGAGAGTGTGGCCTTTCCACTGTATTTGGGGAACTTTTTGGTCTCATCATTGAGTCTTAGAGAGGCAGTTACTTTGTTCTTGTCCTCGTATCGGATAGCAAAGTTAGATTTTATATTTTTCTGGGTGTGTGAGTGTGTGCCTGTGATGGAAGCATCCAGATCCTGAAATATGAAAAACAACCATGTTTTTATAGCTTATACATGTACGTATATATAATAATGTTGAGGGTCTGAAATGACCCCCCCCCCCCCTCCCCCTCCTCAAATTAACTTCATTATGCATGTTTACTTTATACAAAAAAAGATTTTAAGTTTATTTGTTTCAATTTGGTTTAAATTCTTCAATGATTTAAAAATATGAGTTACCGGTAACTTCTCATGCTATTTTGTTGCATAAAATGGCTATTTTTAAGCATGTATCATGTATATACTAAATTAAGTGCAAATAAATGATACAAATAAATTGAAGATATATCTTATTTCAACCCTTCTACACATTGAAATCAACTAGTGCAGAACCACTAAATTTTCATTTGATTTCTTGATTTTGATAAGATAGATATGAAGACTTACAGCTGGTTGATAACCAATGGAGACATTATAGTTGACGCTGGCACCATTCTTCTTGAAGTTGTATTTTGCAATAGCATTTACAGTAGCCCTCTGTTTATTGACCTTGCTGGTGTAAGTTCTTCCATAGTCAAAGGAAGATTTTATCTCTACTACTTTGTTAAATCGGTGAACAGATTTCAGTTGGAGAAGGTTGTTGTAGTGGGAATAGCGAGATGATTTGAAATCTCTGAAATAAAAAATACAGGAAAGAACTTGGTTATTGTATAATAAAGACAATGACAGCAATAGTGTCAAGTGATGAAGAAAAGAGGAAAGGAAAATTTGATTAATGCAACCTAGATTTAGTGAATTTATGACAACATTTAAACTGGGTTGATACAAAGATGGTCACCTATCAAATCACCTTAAGTCAAAGAGGTATAATTTAGTGACACATACAATTAAAATGTAAAGTAACGTAATCCTTCAAAATCATGAATTTGCTAGTAAAGAGCTACCCGGGTATAAAACATATACATGTACTGTATTAAATGTCTGTGTCTAAAATGCACGATTTTTTCATGTTTTTCATTAAAAGTAGTAGAAATATTTTTTCATAATATGAACAGTGGTTTAATGTTCTCGGAAAATTGTCTAATCGTGAATACAGTGAAATTAAAAGTACCATGAAATATTTCACATCTACAGTATTTGAGTTTGACTTAAATTGTGTCTTCTATTCAGTAGGCACAGATAAATAAACCTCAAGGACTGTCATATCCATGGTTTGAGCGAAATAAATTTGAAATTGTAGCAAATTATTACATAAGTATGCTGTTGAAGATTTTTTCTAAACCTTTGGAGTTTATTAGAGCTCTAACTTTTTTTATATCTATTTTAACCTAAAAGAATTCTATCACCAGATATGATGATGGTAACCCAACTTATGAACAAGCAAATATATCTACCAGTAGGCTTTGGGACATCATCCTTAAGCTTAAGGACACAAGAGACATTCCTCAATTTTATATAATTTTCCTTGATATATTATTCCTTATTTATTAACATTTAAACCTGTTATTTCCCAAAAATTCAGGGTATATTACCAGGCTAATTTCGGAGCTACACTATTTAGAATTATCCTTTCAAATGCATTTGAATGCTTATAAATAAAGTCATAGTATAAATTTTCAATTGAACACTTCATATCTAAATAAAAAAAGTATCATATAACATTAAAGTATAGTTATGGAATTACTTAGTGGAAATCTTCACATTGTGGAGATAGGAAAAAATAGAAAAAAATGGAAGATAGGTCACGTCTGCATGACCTTAATAAATTGTTTTGATTACTAGTAACTGATATAAGATTATGGAAATTTTGAATTCAAATACATGTACTTACGATTTTACTTCAATGCTTGTAAGTGTCTTTGTGCTCTTGTTGAGGATCTTACTGCTGTATTCAAATTTATCCTTTGCCCATTTAAAAATGCGGACAAAATTGTAGTCCCCGATCAATTTGCACCCAAAACTTATAGGTTTCTTGTCCGTGTTAAGGCGAACTTTTGCCGTGGTTTTCTCTGGTCCTTTGTAATTTGCTCTTATTTTGAAGAACACTCGCTTTCCTTTTTGAATTTTGTTGACATCCCCTTTAATGAATGTAGTGATATGATTTGAGATATCTTTTATTGTTTATAGAGAAGCAGAATATCAAATAAATGCATTCTGTATTGTATTATTTTTTTATGGGGGGGGGGGGGGGGGGCTTTTTCATATTTCCACCTATCAACTTACCTTTCACATTAATGGGAGTCCTGAACAGCTTATCCTCAGTTAAAGCGACCCTAATGTTAGATCCTGGTTTTCCAGAAATGGAGCCTTTGACATTGATTAGGTCCTTTGTTGGGGTTTTAATTGACAGTTTGGGATACAAGGTCATTTTGTTCTTTGCGTCATTGAGTTTTGCAAGGATTTCAGCAGAGTACTCCTTCTTTTTTTCATAGGTGAACTTCAAGGTGACTCCTTTTACTTTTGGTGTGTTCTTGATATCAGCTACAAAAAGGCAAAATATGAAGAATATCTGAGTCAAGATAACATTTTGCACAAAACAAAGCAATTCGAAGGTGAAAGTTGAAAAAAATGTTTAGTGTACATTGATATTGAGTAAAATTGAAAAAGTTGTGGTGTGGTCTATATAAAATTAATGTGCTAATTATCATTAATCAAAAGCATGTTTTAACTAGAATTAGCTGTGCCTGCATCCCTAGATATATTATCTCGTCATCATATTGGTACATGTGTTTCTTTACCAAAAATTGGAAGTTTTAGTAAAATTAAGTAAATTGAAATGAATTTCAAATTCTAACGTACCATTAATGGTGATGGGATCATCTTGAATTCCTTTCAGTACAACAACTGAGTCCAAAGTTTGTTTTTGTTTGTTGTTCATGACATCCACAGATCCATCCAAGCTTAGAGGGGCTGCATTGGGATAACTAATGATGACCTTTGGCTTATATTTGGTCATAGGGCCCTTGGTATTGATTCCCACAGAAGAGTCAAACCTGTATTCTTGAGTCTCATCCACAGTAGCAAGACCAGACAGTTTCTTTTCTTTCTGTCCATCAACTAAACTTCCTGTAGATGCAGATTTGAATAAAAATTTCATGAAGAAAATTTTGAAAAGAAAATGCCATTTGAAGATTTCTATCATATTTAAACACATGGAAGTAAGACTTAATAAATTTTACTTTAAAGATAAACAGGTACATACATATACTTTGTTTGGTTGAACAATAACTAAATTTAATTGTAATCTAAACATGTTCCAGTACCTGGTATATACATTCATGTACATTGTTCTTGTATAATGACTATTGGTCCAAGAATGACCAGTCTACTTTTGGGTGTAATTTGTACCGGTTTATAGAAAGAAAGATGGGGAATAGTTAACGAAACAGGATTTACTAAGGTATGGTCTGTTGTGTGTGATGGTTTCTTTCTTACCTGTAAATCTAGCCTTCTTCCATGGAGAAATCAGGCTTGTCTTCAGGATCTTAGTGTCTTTGTTCACTTCCAGTTCAAATCCTGTTGCTCTCTCCGTCTTTGATCCAGGAGTATCATACAATACTTTGAAATGTAGAAGCTTTTTGTTCTGAAAGAAATATTATGATCCTTATACATGTACTTTTCAAATTAATATAAATTATTTAATTTTTATTACCGGTTACATTCTTCTAAAAAATTTAATTAAATGAAACCATGTAAAGTCATAATTATGTTCCGGTAATATTTTCATTATCCGTGAAGATTTGAGTATACTGGGCGAAAAAGTAGTTGCATGAATTAGGTTTGCACATATGAAACCAAATAAAGGAAATAAACCAGTGTGTTAAGGTGAACCTACATCAATCTGGTTGATCTCTAGTTGGTAGCCTTTATGGCTGTCTCTCTTGTGGAGAAGAACCACGCTGTGAGCTGGACCACTCAACGGGAATCCTAGAGCGTTGCCCTTAGTGACTGGATACATCATGTCTCCACAAAGCTCCAGACCAGTCAGCTGAACAATGGTGTGTCCAGAACAAAACTTTCTGGTGGTAATATCCTCTGAAGCAGGCACTTGCTTCTTCTCTTGATCCTTGAAGATCAGGAATAATTCTGACCTGAAATCAAAGTATTTATGTTAAGATTCACATTATTTGCTGCATTTCTGCACTTCTTCATGGTGTCAAATATGAACAGTTTGTGCAAGATATAAATGGAAGGGTCAAAGTGTTACAAGATATCCTAGTTTGATTCATTGCATAATGCTCACCTGGCTGTAACAATTTCTGATTTGGTCTTTGGTACATCAAAGTTGAAGACATATTCCTCCTTGTTCTTGATTTCTATCTTGGTGCTGACGCCAGTGCTTGAGTGAAGGGTGGAGGTCATTTTGATTCCACTTTTGGTAAAGTATGCATCTACACTCATCATTGAGGCAAATTCCACAGCTCCACTGTAAAGGAAAAACCAACATCATGGTTTTGCGAAAATATGTTTGTCAAAATAATAACAGATCAAATACTGCAACAAGTAACAAGTTTGTGACCAGTTCATTATCTCTATACCTTGGTTCAATGATTCCGTCGATAAGGATGTTCTTGTGTGGCTTGGTGAGGTCTATGGTGGCGCGCCCCTTAAGATCCACACTGACTGTTCCATTCACAGTCAGGTTCAGTGGAAGACCAATAATGGTGGGCACAATAAGGCTGCTATCCAAGAACATATTGCTCTTTGTGTATGAAATCTCATTTCCTTTAGCTAGTTCCTGGTACATTTCCAAGAAATTGAAGCTTGATCCTGATGCTTTGGGTGCAGATTGTCCAAGCTGGTTGTAGAAAACTTCATTTCCAAACACTCTGGCATACATGGCTCCCTTTAGCTCCTGTACCTTCTTGTCGAACTAGAAGTAGATGAATAAAATTTCAGATTAAGATAGCATTTATTGATTGGTTATATTTGCAGTGCATATATATATGTCGATGAATATGTTGTCAAATAAGCACAGCTTCATGTATCCAGACTTACATTCCTGTCGATCTTTTCCAGTTTCTTCATTTTGATGTCGCTGCAGTCCTTCTCATCTGGATTAATGGTTCCATCCTTGAAGTATCCAGATGGTCCAAAGTAGGATTCCAGAAGATAATCAAGACCCTCTGCTCGTCCTCCAATCTCCAACAAATTCACTGAATGTCCGAACAACTCAACAGACAGGTTAGCAGACACTGACCTTGGGACAAAAGACTCTGGGGACCAGATGAGGTTGCTGTCTAGCATCCCGCCCATATTTAATTCCTGGGAGTAGCGAGACCATTCATAGTTTCTGGAGAACTTGCGCTGATCAAGGTCAAATTTCTTGGGAAGGTCATCACTTTCCAGCATGGTTTTGACTGTTTCCTTGTATGGGCTGGATGATTCCCTCAAGTTCATTAAGTGGGTCCAAACAAAACTGCCAACCTGTAGAAGATACATGTATATTAATTTTTTAAATATTCTGAATCCCTTTGAAATGTGTATAAATTTGATATCAAATGGTAGTAACTTACTGCAGCTTTCAAAAATGTTTCAAATCTTTTAAATAAATCTTTATTCTAAAAAAAATACTTTCTTATATCTTAAGAGATTTAGGATATAATCATTAAAAAATTATTAAAGGAGCTTACTTGGTTCACTTCCTCTGACATTAGAGTTTCCTTGATTTGCTGGAGAATGTTGTCAGTAGGACATTTCATGACCTGGAGGTAAGCAGCTAAACGCAGCTCAGAGTCTTCATCAGTGTTACGGAACAGAGCTAGCAGGTTGTTTCTCTATAAAACAAACAAAATAACACAAAGCATAAATTATGTCCAAGTAGTGATTATCTGGTAATTTTATTGCATAAACACATTGAAAATAAGGTCAATTTTGTGAGCATTGATAGTAAAGCATTCTCTTACATCAGCAGCACAGGGCATTCTACGGTAGGCTTCCACAGCAGCCACTCTTATTCCCATGGCATTATTCTTCCCTGAAAAACAATTTTCCAGTACTGGAATCATTGTCTGGGTCTGCTCAATGTTTCCAATGGCTCTCAGGGTCAAGAGTACCTACAAAAGTCAGAGAATGAAGATTCTTATGTTATGCCACTAGAAATTTTGCTATCATCAAGAAAAAATTGATTATTTTCATGCTAGGAAGCTTATTGATGCTACAGCAGTACCTTCTCTTCATTGGAGCTGTTGCAGTCATTGCCTAGATTGGCTGTCATTTTGGTGAGGATATCAGAAATGTCACTGTCTTGTTCACAAGACTGTTTCTGGCAGTAGGTGTGCATCAGGGTGGACATTGGGAGCAAGATCTTGGTGCCATGAACAGTGTTCATCATTTTCTATTTAAAAATTCAAAAAAATAATTTTGTCCCTTTACACAAAATGGAACTTAAAGACTTTATTTACAAGATAGTCATTCATAGAGTCATTAAGTGAAAAGTATTTAATATTTTTGATAGATAAAGTTCTTCAGGAGGAGATGAAAGAATATTATTTCATGATGATGAAATCATTACATTCTGTTATTATAAGATCATTTAGAACATACAGCAATTTCTGTCAGCATGTCTTTGGTTGGGTGTTGGATGAAGGAAAGGGAAACCAGCCAAGACTCGGTGAGGGCACCAGTCACATCGTTGTTCATGATGAGTTGGGTTATCTGTCTCACTGCTGCTCCTGTCCCAACCATTGGAATGGCATCCATGTAGAATTTCCTGGAGTATGAGAAAGTTCAAATCATGTTGAGAACAAATCTTACAAGATTATAAATATTCTATTAGTGACAGTCATTGAGTTATGAAACTTAAGGGTACAAAAAAATCTGTTAACAAGTCTTGAGGCTTATATCAGTCCCTGTCTTCGATAACAAAGATATAAGAGTTACAAAAATTTCAAGAAAGAGGTCTTCAAAGAAAAAAACTATTGCTAACTTGGTTCTCTGCATGTTGTTTGGGCAGTAGGAGGTAGCTTTCACATCTTCAAAGATTTCAGCCATTGACGTGGCATCCAGTTTCTTCATGAGCATGACAAGCTGAGCAAAGAGATCAGGAGTCTCTGGGCGGATGCCATTTTCTGTTGTCAGACACAGCTCCTTCAGTTTGTCCTGAACTTGTTTCTTGGAGGATGTGATTGCTTTTTCTCCATGAACCTGGGTGAACAAGAGGGTGTCTCTTTCGCTGACCTCAGCTGTAAATGAAAAAGTCATATCAAAATATTAAAAGTGTTATTTCTTATCATTTACACATGCTTGAAACTTAATTTTACAGAATCCATGTAAATGGATGAAACCAGGTACAAACATTATCCAGCAAAGTTGCTTCTCATTTGATTCTAGTTCTGAAAAATTATCATTTGTCATACCCATTCGAGTTGTGGTTCCGGTTGACTTGGACACAAAGGTCAGTTTCTGTGTGACCTCTGTCATGGCACCACTGTCTCCTTGGGAGAAGGGTTTGAACAGATGAACCTCGTGACACAGGACACTCTCCATGTGACCATCTGTAGAAATCTTCTGCTCACATTCATGGCTGCTGTTCATAATGGGAAGGGACTGAAGGCTCTACAAGATTCAAATTTAACATTTACCAAAGGTATTCAAATGTGGGATGTTTTCTTGATAAGATCAGAGGTATTCTTGCAAACAACAGAGGCTTGTTCAGCAAAGTGGGTGCTAGCTATAGAGATCACTAAAATTTGAGTTACAGGTATAGGGAATTTTAGGCAAAGCTTATGAACACCTGCTCTGCTGGAATTAAAGCCTCTAGTTTGTGTCAGCAAAATTAGTACTGTAGATTCCTTTTTTTATGCAAGTAATTAATTCAGCGATTCTGCTGTTTTGTATCAAATTGCAAAAAAAAGAAATCGTGAGCATCAAACTTTTGTTGTAATTTCATACATTAAACAACTGTCAGAAAAAATATAAAAGCTAGATATTTTTTAAATTTGTGAGGGATGCTTCTCACAGTTTTAAGTGGAAATTAATTCCTCACATTTTATTAGTAATGGTGATAGAAATACTTCAGGATCACTAAGAATTGACCATTGATTCAGCTTAGTAGTGGCAATGATCAATACTTACAGAGGGGACCTCATACAGGATGTATCCCATGGAGGTGTCGAATCCATGGCGATTCAGACAGGTGCTGATGTCCTTAGACTTAACAATGGACACTGACTTCCATCCCTCCTGTTTCAGATTGTACTTTGTTCTGCATTTTCCAGCCACATCAGTCTGTTATAGAGAAATCATATAAGGAGTTTTAAACACTACCGAGTTGTCGTTTGCTTATTATACACTGGTACACATACAGCTGTGATCTCTAAAAAGAAAGCTTAGATATAACAAGAACTACATGTAGAAGAACACTGCCTAATAATCACCTCCACAAGGTTTTGTTCCGTTTTGAAAGAGTCCATGGTGTTTTGGAGTGAGGACAAGATACCCTTTTTGATGTTGAGCACCCACGCACTCTCCTCAGGTAGGGGACATAACTCCTCCATGATACCATCTTGGAAAGAAAAGCGCAGAGGGTGTTCCTCCAGAGCTGTCTTGAACTCATTGGACTGAGTGTCTGTCAACAGTCTCTTGGGGTAGTTAGGGTCAGATCCAGACAACACAGCATCCTCTATCTACAGTGTAAATTGATAAATCTTTTAAATA
This sequence comes from Magallana hongkongensis, assembly GCA_016163765.1. Lineage (NCBI taxonomy): Eukaryota > Metazoa > Mollusca > Bivalvia > Ostreida > Ostreidae > Magallana > Magallana hongkongensis. The sequence goes on from WFKH01007768.1 coordinate 23,908,461, forward strand.
AAGTAACAAATATGTATTGATCTTGTTTTTCAATTTCAGGGGCTAACCAAGTCATAGAAAAGGTTGTGCATTATCAGAAAAAAATGTTTAAAAGGGGTCTCATAGTATTAATCTCTACATAGTAGAGGTATCTGTAAAATTTTCAATTGATTTGGTGGGTTTCATTATTCTAACATTTTTCAATTAAATACAGTGGTGTAGCATGATTAAAAATATACAAGTAAACAAGAATTTTACATATGAGTGATAATGCAAATATGAAAGCGCTTATATTCAGACTTTAACAAACTCATAAATTAATTGTAAAGAAACAGGTGAAATCAAAAGTGTGCTATACAGTACCTTGAGTGACAGTTCACACTTGGAGAGAACCTCAACAAGAGCTGTTGCTGTGAATTTGAGTCCTGATTGTTCCTTGTTTCCGCCATTAATACTGGTCTTTGTTTCTCCTTCATAGGTAAATCTGTAGGTTTCTCCGATCTTGTATCCAAATTTACTCTTGTCTTAAAAAATAGAAAAAGAAAAAAAATGTTTATGGAAATGGCTAAAATTTAAATAAAACCACTATAACAACTAACAAAAATTGCTATTCAAATAAAAAAAACCCAAAACATTGCTGCATGATTAGATATCTGTGTAACGAAATCTCAAAAACACTGCAAAGATAAAATTGTTATGCAGCAATATGCATTATGTAAGTATAATAAAATATTTGAGACTTTTATTAAGTTCTCTTCATTATTATATTTTACAAGTTGTTTATATATTTTATTTAGACTTAAAATAAGCTTTAAATATATAAAATATTTATACATGCATATACTATGTTATTTTTTTTAACTGTCAAGAGTGTCTGATGATTGGGGGAGGTGTTAATGTTTTGTTTTGGGGGGCGGATGATGGGTGGGGTTATGGTATTTTTTTGATTATTTACCTCACATAACCCCTTAAACATATTTGTATTAAGTCAGAGCATGGAGATTAACAAACAGAAGATGCGAATGCTATTTACTAACACCGGAAATATATAACATCAGGTTATTTAAATCTCCCATTCAAATGTCCATAACTCGTGTTCTTTGGTAGATTTAATCCGCCAATAGATACGCACTTTTACCCGCACAAATGTCATCATGCTTTTATGATCCGATGTAGGATATTTTTGTTCATTGGACTTTCATATATCCGTTTAATTCTTTTTAAAACAAGAGAATCCAATATTATAAAAAATCAAAACCCCCTCCCTTCCACCCAACTTCGACACTACACTGTCAGACCATAAGCTATACGATCCATTTCAAGTTTGGTGTTACATTTATATTATCATCCACTCGACTTTGCTATCTCTGCTGGTTTATAACTATTTTCCCGAGATAAATTTATTATAGCTTTTAACAGAATTGATGCATTATTGATAAATATTAGGGACAATTTAAAAAAAAAATAGATACGCGTCAGTTGAAAGTATTTTGTGTATTGATTTAGATATGTATACATAATGCAACCGCTTACACTTTCAGAGCTTAGTTCTCAACAAACTAGAAGATGAGTATATCTGAGCTTCTGTCTATTTTAAGTATGCCACAATAAAAATATGACATTGATCAGATTAATTAAATTTCCCGCTCATATGTCAATGACTCGTTCATTTGAGATACTAGTAGACTTTTTAAGATCTAATACGTCTATAGATACGTGTATACCTTTTCCCGCACAAATGTCATCATGCATTATGATCCGATTTAATTTTTAAAATTATGTTCAGTAGACTTTAATAGATCCTCTTAAAAGTGTTCAAGCAGCTTGATCCTATTTAAAAAAAAAAAATCATTTTCAACGGCCACCCCTCAACCCTACCTTTACTCAATACTGTCAAAGGTCCGTTTCAATTTTGGAGTTATATTTTCGTCCACTCGACTAGATCCCTTTAAACATAAACAATACCAAAAAAATAATATGCTGGAGCTGAGATAGTTTTGAAAATCGCGGAATTTTAGTCTAAACGTCAAAGAAAAGTAAGTTGAATATTTCTGCAGTTAAAAAATATGGTCATGTCCATAAGATTCTTGATAATCTTTGTTCTCGATAAACTTTTTTAAAAGCCTTAGTGGTACAGTTGATCGCGGCTATTATTGTTCAAATATACATTGTAGGAATATATATTAATGTATAATAAAAAACGATCGGGGGAAACCTAACAATACTCGTACATATTTATACAAGGGTACTGGGTGTTAAGAAATATATAGATAAGCAATTATTAAACAAACAAATAATGCATGCATCATTCTTTAGGGGTTGAAATAATTCAGTAATGTTTTCAGTTATGGAACATATAAGCTGGGACATTTTTATGAAATTTGTGTTTTTTAAAAGAACAGATGCTTACTGATTTTGGATTATGATTCTTTTCAAGTGAATGAAACAAGACTTCCAATCGACAGAGATTCATATTTTATTTGCATGCAGATTCACGCTATTAGCAATCGGCTTGCAAAACGAATATTTAAAAATATCAAATATATCCAATAGGAATACCTGCTTGGCTTGCATGAATTTGCACGAAAATAATGACCAAAGACAGTTTACTTTCAATGTGTAACATCGTTCTATTAAATCTCGTGAGATTCTAAAATGGATAGAAATTCATTGATTGGTAATCTCTCTCTCTCTCTCTCTCTCTCTCTCTCTCTCTCTCTCTCTCTCTCTCTCATAATAAAAATTATAAAAACTAACCAGTGCATTGTTTAGCGCACGATGTTTGTCCTAATAATCCAGATCTCTGAACAGGTCCTGTGTGAATAGAAATTTAAAATTTTGTTCAGAAAACTTTATCTGTTTAAATTTAATATTGCTCTTACCATTTAGTTCTAGAATTACAAATTCTAATTGAATCTAAAGAGTTGTTGAGCACTTTAATATCCGACTGATGAAATTTTAAAAAAATTAAGGCGATTTTACGTTCTTGCAAAGCTTCATATGCTAAAGATATTAAATAAAATTTTTGCGGAAAACAAGTAAACGAAAAATGGTAATATCAAATTCAAAAAGAAAATATATAACTCACCCGCTAGCGATCCCGCTACTAGGGACAAGAGAAGAACTAAATGGTAATCCATGTTGTCGCTTCATGCGACTGCGAGTCGATTGTTTGATAGCAGAAATCTACCGTGTATATAAGTATATCAGCTGATTGATGTGTCAGAGTCCAAAAGTCCATCACTTTGCGCAGCTCTATTATAGCATTGCGCGGCCAACAAAGTGCCCAGCGGTATTTTGGGATGTTGATGAAAGTGCTTGTTGATATTTGCATTAGATTTAAAAATTGTTTACGTAAACATATCAGCATAAGCACGAAAAGCTGTTGTGATACATTTGCATAATTGTTTGTCTTTAGACGAACAGTTTTATTTATTAAAATCGGTGCGCCCACGAACACGTGAACATCATGATGGCCTTTTGACATACTTTTTTTCTCCTATATGATTATATCAATGCATGTTTCATGACCTAAATTTCAGTCTCTATTTTGTGCTTACTTCAGTTATTGGCTACTCGTGACGTCTGAAAAGTATTCTTAAAAAGTATTGCGACTATTGCCAACACTCCTTCCTAATAGCATTCAAATGAGAGAGAGAGAGAGAGAGAGAGAGAGAGAGAGAGAGAGAGAGAGAATTGAAATTTTAAACGTATACCGATCAATCAAAAATAAAAATAACTTCTATGCAATTATTAATTTTGATTTATCAAACGATATCCTTGTAAAAGGATTTGGTTTTGTGTAAAAATACCTCACTGTATACCCAATTAGGGTCGCTTCTTTCTTTTTTTTTAAGTCTGTGAGATCTTCATTTTCTTGTACATGTATGCTTATCACTGACAAATATGTATGAAAGTGGTTTTTATCTTTATATGTTATAAAATTATCAGAACATCTCGAATTTTTAGATAGAATGCTAGAAGTTCTAAATTCGAACTTGAGAGCGATTCTTTTGACTTGGTTTGAATGATATGTTTTCAATAAAAAATATTACAGTTAAACAAAGTTAATTCCATTTTATACTTGTCTTAATTATTATCAAATGGTTCTTCAAACAGATATACAAATCTATATATTGGAACTTGTAAATTTAGGTTTGTAATACATGAATACAGTTCATTGAAAGTGTATTATTCAAATTGTATAAACCTGTGTATATTTTGGATATTATAGAGGATTTTTTTTAAAATTTTGATTAAATTCAATTTGAATTAGTTATTTGTAAAATTCAAACTTGTTTATACAGCATATAACATGTCTATAAAAACGTAAAAGGTTTTTATGGACAATAATGTAGACGTCATATGTTCAGATTTATAAGAATTATGAGTTACAGATCAAAAGCTTTTGAGAAAAGCTGCTGTGGAAAATATGACACGGGTGCAAATTTGCAGGTTAGTTGTATGGAGATAAGATAAGTTGTTTTTGTTTGTGTTTAATCAGCTTTTGTCAACAAGATAACATAATACCGATTAAGATAATTCAACAATGCACGATAAATCTGATGAGGATGGGAGAGCATTCCCCTGTAATAGATAATAAAAGTGTTATATCTATATGTGCAACATCATTACTAAAACCAAAAACTTAAAATTATCCAACCGCTCTTGTTACTGCAATACGTTGAAGCTGTACTTTATGTGTTTAATTTTTTTGTCCTCTTTTTTTTTTATAGAGGAGGAGGTTAAAACAAGACCGATTTATGAATATCATTATGGTTTTAAATAAATGAATTCAAATAATATTCATATATATCATCTGGTGCGATTTCATTAAACGCGATCGAGATACATGTATATCACACTCAGGTTTTTTTTCTTATTTCAGTGGTTATATAGTATCGTTGGGAAATGTGATTAACTCATATTCATTCAAGAACGAGTTTTTGATACATGTTTTTAAATATTGTGATTTTTTTTCTATTTTCAATCTTTCAAGAATTTAAATTTCATTACTCTATTTCACGGTTGTCTATCTAAACCCCGATCGGAATTTTATTTGTATATGGAGTAAATTAAAGCCATATATACTGAGAGTATTATTAATTCTTATCTGATGCTTTAAATTATGTATGTACAGTGTATTATGCATATGGAAACTTGCTTTGCTATTTCATTATTAATATATTCGATCAGTGCCTACTATCTATTCAAGATATATTACTATAGTCAGGTACTCTTTACACAATTGCGCTGAAAAATATAGTTCTGTTCATGATCAGCAGATACAACATTACAATAAATGTTTAGAATATCGATGTATATGTAATACGTGGAAGAAAACAAAATTAACGTAAAATTATTTTGAAAAAACACCCCACCCAAGAAATGTAAATGTGAAGCATTCATATTCCTACGCTAGCTGCCTCCTCAGTCTTTTTCACGAAAATATATAGGTCATTCTTCGACTGACAATTTTTTCACTAATGAATATTGCTTATATTATTATAATTATTATATTACTTTCATGATTATTGTTCGTTAGTCATCACACAATCTCTTTTAATTATTTGTTGTGTATGAGTGTGTGTTATTTCTTTTCTTTTTTTTTAAACGACGGAACTTGTGGTTACGCAACACCTGAACCATATTTCTGGTCGCACTTGTGTAGACTCTGTTTAAGCACAGATGTGTGCACTGTTTGCTAATGACGGGTGGCAGTATTTAATACGGACATGAAGAACTATATACGTCAGTTTCTTAACAAGTTCAGTGATTTTAACTTAAGAGATCGGCTGAGCACACTGAAAATTCAAGTAATTTAAAAGTCGAATATCTTGGATATGGGGTAACCCATATCTATTCTTGTTTATAAAGCAGTGACTTGAATTAAAACTCTTAAGAAAATTTTTAAATTAGACCATATGGCTGGCATTTGCGTCATTTTATTCGACCAAATTCTTTACTACACCCAAAAGTTAAAAGTGCGCGAATGATCTTCGGGTCGAATTAACAAAGATTGTGTTATGAAATTGAACTTCCGCTTAGTAGACGATATCACGACCTTAGGTCCTTTAACCAAGTTAGAAATATTAATGACTGTATTGTCATGCAGTTTTGATATAAATTACTTTAAAATGTCATTCCTATATTTAGAGAGAAATTTATCACAAAATTCTAGCTTATGTCTTAATAATTGTTAATATTTGCTGCACGTGGTCAACTTTCATCTTTATCAGACTTCACAGATAGGGTGGTAAAAGTTACACCGATGTTACAAGAGACATCTATATAGGGTGTTTGGTAAGCGACCATTTATTTATTCTGTTTAGTTGATTAAGTTCCTTGTGAGCTCTGTGTCATTTTATGTTATTGTTAAGTGACTTAAAATTGAGATGGTCCCTCTAAAAGAAAATTGTGTCCAACCTGCTTAGTGTTGCTGCAGATCTGTACAGTAGCTCTTTTGAAAAATTCAGTTTAATTGGGTCTAGATCTACAGTACCTCACATACTAAAAACTTGAAATTCAGGGATCCAAAAAACTTAATTTTATTAGTTTTGAACTTGTAGATAATATTCTGTGGTAATATTTAATACTGTAATGGAATGGGAGAAATAATGACGAACCAGATTGGGATTTAAACCCAAGACCCCTGAATCACTAGTCAGGTGCTCTACCATCTGAGCTATCTGGCGCCGGTATTCAAACCAGTCTGATCACAATACCAATAAATTCTTCAGACATTTCCATACTAATGTTGTTACTTAACTTGCCTCTGAATACTGTAGTTTTGAAAAACCTTCACCAGCCTCATACAGTGAAGAAATGTTGTTTGTTTACAGAAATGTGGTTTGTTTACAGGTGAAAATGGTGACTTTTGTTCTTCACCTGAATTTAAGATGCTAATTATTTCGAATTGGTGAGAGTGTTTACAAGATAATCTGAGGCAAGTATAAAAGAGATAAAATTGTAAAATTCATAAGTCTTAAATTGGCACATGTTTTTGTGCATCGCAAATTGCGGGTTTTTAGCATAGGAGGAACTTTAGCTCTGTTGTCTGTTGACATAAAATTTCCTGTAGAGCTACAGATCTCTGCCTAGCTTTAAGATTTTTGGAGACTTTCATAAATTTAGAATACTTTTAATCTGCTCAGGGTAGATCATCACCAAATTTTAAATAAGACTGAAGGATAATATGGTCCTTTTTGACTGAATATTCTATTGAACACACATACAGACAATTCAGATTATCAGTATTGCAGTAGGAAATGTATGGCAAATGTTAGATCATTATATATTAATTTATTCTTTTCTTTCAGATCAAGCACTATGCCTGGTCCAAGTAATCAAGGGCCATGGCCAAAAGATGTAGGTATAGTTGCCATGGAGGTATACTTCCCATCACAATATGTAGACCAAGCTGAACTGGAAATATTCGACAAAGTTTCCACCGGAAAGTATACCATTGGTTTGGGACAAGCAAAAATGGGATTCTGCTCAGATCGAGAAGACATAAATTCCCTTTGTTTGACAGTTGTGCAAAAACTTATCGACAAAAATGACCTATCCTATAATGACATTGGGCGTCTTGAAGTGGGCACAGAAACTATTATAGATAAGTCAAAGAGTACCAAAACAGTACTGATGCAGTTGTTTGAGAGAAGCGGTAATTACAGTGTGGAAGGAATAGACACGACCAATGCTTGTTTTGGTGGAACTTCAGCCTTGTTCAATGCAGTCAATTGGATAGAGTCCAGTTCTTGGGATGGTAAAATATTTGAACATTTTAAAAATAAAAAGTGTTGTGATATCACAAATATGATACTTTATCCCAACTTACATCGTCTGACAATGTCCAACTTATATAGATAGGAGAAACATGTACATGTATTTGTAAAATTTGACCATATGATTACTGGTAGTATGCAAGTAATGTATGCTTTAATACTTTCTTCTCCAGGAAGATATGCTTTGGTAGTTGCTGGGGACATTGCAGTTTATGCCACTGGGAATGCCCGCTGTACTGGGGGTGCAGGGGCAGTGGCCATGCTGATTGGGAGCGAGGCTCCCCTGGTGTTTGACAGAGGTGAGTTAATTTGGATTGTGTTGTTATTGAAAGAAAGATTACACATATTACAAGAATTCCAATTTTCTAAGGAAAATATTTAGCTTTAGCAATACTTTACTTCACTCTTTTTTGAAATAGCTTGTAATCCTTTTTCATTAGCATTGAAATTATTGATACATGTAAATTGTCCAAATTGTTATACAATATTTTATGGTTGTAAAAGTATCATAATTTGTCAAACTTATTTTATTTTGATTCAAGTATATTGTATATTGTATCAAGTTCTTAATGTTTCATTATATGTTGAAGTTTATTTCATATACATGTATTTGGAAGACTGCACAATTTGTACATGCATATATTTTTAATGTAAATTAAAGCAGATTAATGAGGTAAACTCTATTAATCATCTGATCATATTAAAATCAAGTATTTAGTCATGATAAGTTTTATTTTTAGAAAATGTTCATCTGAAATACAGAAAGCATAAACAAGTTGTTTGTTACATCCAGTGAACGGTACTGGTAGTAAATACATATGAATTGATTACAACATTCAGAGTCACTGGACCGATCCTTTGTGATACCATGATCTGTGCCTGTATTGTATCATCAATTCATCTACTACACATTAAACAAAGAGGATTGTGTTTATCAAGAAGGACTGGTGCAAGCTAGGTTGTAAGACTCAAAGTCCAGATTTTTCCCTCTCTCCCTCTTGCAGATAAACCAAGTGGAATGATTGACTCCCATTCAAAGGCTGACCATTCCCTTTGTATGTTACACAATACCCGGAAATTATTAAAATCCTACTTAACCCATTTATTAATCTGAAATTTAGTATCAAGTTGTTATAAACATATCGCAGTTCCTCATAGCAATTTATTTATCCATATAAAGTTTGTGCATGTACCTTTGAAAGACAGCTTTTTCATTATAGGTACATGTACCAGTAGATAAAAAAATAATAGCTGTGGGGAATCATGATATATGTATATGTAGCCCATTGAGCAAAATTCTGAACATGTTAGACTTGTAATATTTGATTAAATTTTTTTATAGTTACTCTTCTTGTTTATTATGAAATGAATAACTTAAAAAAAAAATTTCCTTTTTCTCTTACCCAATCTACAAAAACTTGCATGCCTTTCAAAACACTGGTACATTAAGTTAATATTGATATATGAAGCTAGTTCTCATTGTTTGGTCAGTAACTTTTATATACATCTATATGTAAAGTATGACAAATAATTCAGTCAGGATATTACCTTTCTCTAAGTTCACGTGTTTCGTGCTCAAAGTTCACCGAATTCATACATCTGATATGTTTCCTTAGCTGAAAGTGCAAGCACTTTAAAATAACAAGTGGGTACTTATCATTTGTCATAACAAAGCCCATGCTGGTAGGCATTTCTTACAAAAGTACTTTAATATTCAGAGTTGACCAATGTTTTTGTTTAAGTAAACTATAACCACTATCATGTGCTGTTATCATGAAATATATGTGCTGTATGCTCCACGTTTTCACTCATTTGACTTTTACATAAATGGGGTAATAAAAAAAGACTGGTTACACCTGAACATCGGAAAAAAAAATCTGTTTTATGGATAAAAGATAAATCAAGTCAAGGTTATTATGTGATAATTTTGATAAGATAACAAATAGATCAAAGATAAATAGGACACTAGATGGAGCTGGTGTTTGTGATGTCATCAAGTTCATCAACTCCAGATAGCCTTGAATTTCTATCCATATGAGGTGATCGATCATCAGAAAAAGTGATAATATAATTTTTCACATGCCATTTCCCAATAAGGCCAATTTTAATTGACATATTCATCTTATTTGCAGTCTGTCTGTCTGTCTGTCTGTTTGCCCTGCTTTCTAAAGGGAAAGTTCAGTAAAACTTGCTTGCATGCCTTTATACAGTCACAGTTAACATGCTTTAACAATGTGGGAAGTTTAAACAGCAAATAGAATACTTACCTTCTGTACACCCTGAAGGACATTAGTAAGAGCAGTGTGCAATATAACATATCAATCTTATTTATGAGTTGAATCTAGAAAATTGGAGCTAAATTTGACACACTAAGGAAAGCTATCTCAGTATCTGTAATGATTTTCATTTATCCACTGAGTATTTTTAAAGAACAGACTAAATTAGCAACAAGCAAACTTCGATCAATAAAACATTTGTTGTAGAATGTTTTTTTTTAGATAATATTGATGTTGGCAATATCGCCTTATTTCATATGTTTAAAGTTTATTTTTTGTGGACGATTTTGAGAAAGATTGATATTCCAGAGAGAGAAAGAGACAGAGAGAGAGAGAGATTCAAAAAGAGATGTTATTATCAACGGTAAAATGTTTTCTGGTTGTTCATACATTTCTGTAAAAGTAGTGGTAATTACATAACCTGCTGATGCAAGTGAAACATTTTTCCAGCAATGCAAGGTAATCTCATACCCATTAAGGAGATCATTTCATTGTTTAAATAAAATATGCTTATGTACACATTTACATGCAAGACCAAGGCCTATAATTTATGAAAAGTGCTTTTTATGTCATTTGATGTATATCATATCTTAGATATTAATAGATAACAGATAAAAACTGTTTGTATTTCATAAGGTTCTGTAAATATATCTGACCTTAAGTATCATTAGGTGGTACATACCAGTATTTAACTTTCCTATCAGGGTTTTAACATTTCTGATTACTGTGCATCTGTAAAGTAATTTTAATGATGATTAATCATTAGTTGGGGAAAAAAAACAAAAGCAAATTAATGAACACTGGCATTTTTTATGAAAAACCATTTGTCAGTTTCGTCCATAATTATGTTAAATATCGCATAAAAAATCAAAACCTTTTAGGAAGGGAAAAAAATTAAACTAAAATTGCAACAAAAAAATTAGTATCTATTTATTTAAGTGAATCAAAATCCTAGGTGTGTGAGTAATGTGTATGTTAATCGTTTAGTAATAAAGACAGTCTCGGCTAGAAATTCAAATACATGTACCATACATTTACCAGGGACACCCCATGAAGAGCACAAGATGTTTTCCTTTTTTATGAATTGCAGTGTTTGTGAGTTGAACTTCTTGTGTTCATTGCGATCTCTAAAGGCAATCGCACAAACACTGAACAATGATTTTGTAAGGGGTTTTAAGCATCCTCTTAGGAAAATAAACATGACAGAATCTTTTATTTTCATTCGACTAATTGTAGACAAAAGGTCTGAAATAGTTCACTATCATTGGTATTTATTTGAAAAAGAAAAGTGGTGATGATTTTGAAAGTTAAACTCCCAGGATTACAATCTGTACAGTACTTTGATAAGTTGATTAAAGTTGAATATTAAGAATGAAGATTTGATTGTTTTTTCTAAAGAAAAATTTCTCTGAAACATATGCATACTGGCGATATTTTATTAAAATTTACTTCAGACAGTTATGCAAAGGTTCTTGTATATTTCCAGGAGTGAGAAGCATTTATATGCAGCATGCCTACGACTTCTACAAGCCCAACATGGACTCAGAATACCCAGTTGTGGATGGCAAACTGTCAGTCAAGTGTTATCTACATGCCTTGGACAAGTGCTATCAGGCGTACACTGAAAAAGCAGCTCAGACAGGGATTAAAGGTAATAATGGTGTCAGGACAGGACCACTTCAATGCATCAAGAAATTTATGTAACTTGAAGATGTTGATGCTTGGTAATTGAAGAGGATGCTGTTGCCCTTTGATTTGTGCTGTTGGACTTTGATACCAGTGATGATTTCACATTGTCTTCTCCCAATTGGGACTTTCATTGACCTTCTATACATTGCACAATCTTATAACCAATGCTCTTTTCTTAAAAGTCACTTGACATACATTTATTGGTTGTATAAATTCAAATATGATCAAATATTTCAAAGCTTTAATTATATTTATGAACTGTATATGAGGGGGAAATAAGTATTCATTTTCCATTTCTTTATTAAAAAGAGGCCAATATTTCTTTTACCAAGGGAATAAAAATTTAAATGCATAATGAATACAATACTGATTTTTTTTTTTGACAAAAGGAAAGGAGGATAACCTCATCAATTCATCCGACGCATTTGTTTTTCACTCCCCATACTGTAAACTGGTGCAGAAATCCTTTGCTAGAATTTTCCTAAATGACTTTCTCCAAGAACCCTCACCAGATTTCTCTGGGAGATATGCTGGTCTGGAATCTTTGAGGTAACATTAACAAGTTTAACCTGTTAATAAATGACAGGAAAATTAGAAAAATACAATCAGTGTATTACATGTAACATCTCTTTTTCAAGGGCGTTGGTATTTTTATACTTTGGTCAGTTTGATTTTGAAGTACCGAGTACAAAAATAAACTCCTGTACATGTAATTTGTCATTTTCACTTGCCTATAAATATAGACATACATGTACTGAGCAGTAAATTTGGGGTTCAAATATTGAAAAGAATTTTACTTAGTGTCAATATATGAAATAATGTATGTATAATTTATATATAAATATATATATAAATAATATTATATATAAATATATATATAATTTTAAAATTCTGTAGAATAAAAATGCTAATCATTTGTTGTTTTCTAAATACTCTTTTTGACAATAACTTCATTTTTTCCTCACATTCAAACCACATGGGAGTTAAAAAGATTGATACATCTGTACACATATATTATTTTTAGAAAATAAAGTCTTGATTATAACTGGAACAGGTGAGCAAGCAAATTTTAAAACGTACTAATGCACCTTAATTTGTTTGCTTACTATGTAAAATTTACATATTACTACATATTTCAAACGATAATGATTTAATGATTAGATAAACTCTATATACACCAATACAGGGTGACCTACTGTTAAGTTTTTATAGGAACAATGTATCAGTAAACATAAAGGACCACAATGACATGTAGTGATAAATGTTCTGTAGTGACCAAACAAAAATTACATTATAGTAATTTGGCAAGGGGAAAAATGTTTTTTTTTAATTTGTTTATTAAAAATTTTCCTCACATGCCTATTATATTTTGCTGTAGGAATTTGAAGCTGGAGGAGAGTTATTTTGACCGCGATGCGGAGAAAGCACTGATGACAGCTAGTAACTCGCTGTTTACAATGAAAACCAAGCCTTCTTTATTGCTAGCCAATCAAGTGGGGAACATGTACACACCCTCAGTGTATGGAGGATTAGCTTCCTATCTACTGAGGTAAAAACTGGAAAAAGCTATCCCCTGGTGTAAACCATGGGACGTTGACCTTTAGACATGCAGAAAGAGATATCAGATTAACCCTTCCTGGTGTTAACTTCTTTGCATATCATCAAGTTTAGACGCTTTTGTTTTCCCTTGGTTACAATCTTGAAGGATGTTTAATTATTATGGTATTGTTTAGAAACTTTAAATAATACATGTGGTAGTCTATTTTATAGACTGTATTTAAGAATTTTTTTTGTTGAAAGTAAATATTTTTGAATTTTATTATTTTTTTACTGCTGATACATACTGCAATTAGATTCCTCAGCTCACAGTTTTATTTTATTTATTTTTTTTTTCAGTGCTTCACCATCAGAATTAGTGGGACGCAGAATTGTGCTATTTTCCTATGGCTCTGGGCTAGCCTCAGCCATGTTTTCTATAAAAATTACTAAAGACTTGGGACCAAAGTTAAATAAACTTTTAGAAAACCTGTCCAATATTGCAAAAAATTTACAGAACAGAGTGAAAGTGTCACCAGAAGAGTTTGATAAAACCATGAAACTACGAGAGGAAACGCATAACAGAGGTGTGTTCATGACAATTTTATGTAAAATTTTTAATCATATGTTAAACTGTGTATTATTAACCAGAATTTAATCATTTGATGCACTTAAAATGCTTTTTAAGGCGTCGAGCTAATGCTCGGCAGCCTTCTAGCGATCGTCTGGATTGGCAATCGTCCAAATTCACATTCTGCACCGCCTTTTTAATGCGCATAAAAAAATAAGTTCCTTAAAGTATTAAAAGTATTACAAGATTTTTATTCCATTTATTCAACTAAATTGTGTACAAAAAACTCAACTTTGCCTCATTGGTTATTAACAACTCATTGCATAAGTATAAATTTGCTTAATCAAGAAATGGCGGATGAATACAATAAGGTGTAAAAATTCACTAAATATAATTTTAGTTTATCGCTTACATTTTAATTGGAGACCGTGCCCGATGGAAAAAAAATTGATATGTAAATTTATTTGTTATCGGGCACGGACTCCAAAATAAATGTAAGCGATAAACGTATCTAGTGATTTTGTTGCAATAAATAAACACGATAATGCAGTTGGTTTGGTCGAGCATTTTAGATAGCACGTGGTGTGGATTTGTTTGTAAACAACCATACCAGAGGTAATCTTGTTTCAAACGGGAATTGAAATAAATAAAAGTATGTTTTATTATTATAATTAGGGACACATTGTTAATATATTCAAATTATGAACCTGTGAACATTGTTCAAAGACTGTTTAAAGCAGAAAGAAAGTTATTTATTTTTGAACTTTGAAACGGTACCTAGAATTACCGAAATGCCCGTGATTTACCGAAATGCCCTTTGAAAACACCGAAATGCCCTTCCAAAATACCGAAATACCCATTATAACATCATAAAAGGGTTTTTTTACGATACCTTATAACTATGTTATACATATCAATATCAAATTATAAAAGTTATCAGACTATAACCGTGGTTATTGAGGAAAAATAAAATCCAAGAGCGATAACTCTTTCTTGTCTTTTATGCATTTGATCTTTTAACACTATTGATAATTTCATGTTAACTATTATTCTTTAACTATTATTCTTAACAATTTATTTCTTGTAAAAAAAAAAAAAGAACAACAAAAGTTTAAATGATATATTGTTTTTCGAATAATTCTCGATCCTGTGCAGAAATTGCTGTTTCACTTATGACAGTCGACGTCGGAAGTCCATTGATTTTCTTACCTTGAATCTAAATAAATAGTGTATTTTAAACATACCCCTGGTAAATGCGATTATATACATATTTATAAATACATGTACGTAGATGTTCATGATAAAAGTACAGCGGGGGTTTTTTCTCCATCAATTTTGTGATATTTCGTAATGCTTTCAATATCAAAGCAGTAAATAAAAATAACATTTGTAAGCTATATAGTTTAAAAGATTTTGCATGATTTTATTTCATTCTACATCTTTTAATTTTTATACTTTTTGTGAAACAGTGTTTCATTATGATTGTTCTATGAATTCTTAAGTTCAAGTTCAAGTTCATTTATTTCACTCAAAACATATAATGTTACATGAGGTGCAAAAGAATTATATACAAAAGTATAAGAAAAGCAGGATTTAAAAAAGATAAACAGAGAAAAAAAATTAAACAATAATTTTATATAGTTGTTACGTAGGATGACCATTTTACTAATTAAAGTACACATTTTCATAAGAATTACATGGTTTGAAGATGACATAAGTGTTCTAAATTTTAACGTGTTTGGGTTTTTAAGATAATAATTACTAAACAATTTTTTTCTTACATGTGACAATGCACTACATTCTAAAACATAGTGGAATTCATAGCCAATTTGGTTGCCTTCACAGTAGCCGCACTTGCGGTCTTCACGTGGAGTATTGTTCCACCTACCAATTTCTAAAGGGAGGTGATGGTTTGTAGTTCTGTATTTAACAAATAAGTTTCTTAATTTTCGTGGTAGTAGTAGTAAATAGTCTTCACAACAAAAATTGGATTTAAATATACGGTATATAACACCTTTTAAGGAACTATCTAGTTCACTATTCCATTTTTGCACAAATTGATCTTTAAGATTTTGTTTGACAATATTTTCCAACCATTTTACGTTAACAGGATTTTGCTGGTGCCACACATAGGATAAGCCACAGCTATCAAGAATGTTTTTATACAAACTAGCCACTTATTATTGATTTCACCTCTGTAACAATTGTAAAGATACATATACATAGTTTTACATAACTTATTCTCCTGGCATAAAATCATCTTTGCCCAAAATCCTATCATTCTCGTATAAATTGCTATATATAGACTTGTGGTATATCCGGCACCCTAACGGAGCACGTGTCGCTTAAACAACATATCCCATTATGGCATGTTCACACCTCAGTGTATACATGTATACATAGTGGCACGTGCCACTAAAACAACATATGGTTACTGGGCACTCAAAACCCCCACTTAATAATAGGAAAATGGAATTGTACAGAATAATGAACAATATTTAGTATATTTAATATATATTTAATAAATATAAGCCAAAAAAAAAAAAAGAAAAAGAAAAAGAAA
This sequence comes from Magallana hongkongensis, assembly GCA_016163765.1. NCBI lineage: Eukaryota > Metazoa > Mollusca > Bivalvia > Ostreida > Ostreidae > Magallana > Magallana hongkongensis. The sequence goes on from WFKH01007768.1 coordinate 23,924,862, forward strand.
AAAAAAGGTGAACAGATCATTAATCAGCATTAATGTTTTCTCACATCTTGCACATTCTGTTGATTGAAATGCCCATCACTGAAAACAGTCAAAGTCCAGTCAACTCTGTTGAGAGATTTGCTGTTTGTAGAGCAAAATTTCTTTTTTCCACCATCTAATTTCACAGACTCTCTTAGTGATTATGAGATTGGAGAGGATATTGGCAGTGGCTTAAAATAAGATGGAAGGACACGATTGTTCGATCTTATATACAAAGAAAATATAACTTGTTAGACGTACATTGTCATTGCTGTAATCTTGCGTGCACTAATGTCTTTCATGACCGTCCCATTCTATAACACAAAGTTTTTGTTTATCTTCTTACCCTGAGCCTCAAAATTGTATTTTACTCTAAAAAAGCATTTTTCACTTTAACTTAGTGTTTCCGTATGTACGAGAAAAGAGAGATTCTGGGAGAGAAAGGACAAACTATAATATGTGTCATTAATCTCGTCAAAGTATTCTATTGCATAAAATATAATGTTAACATGCTATTAAAGCCCTAATTATTTTATTTTTAGTGAATAAAAGAAATCTTAAAAGATATTTAATTTAGGCCACACCAATTCAATTTCTTGTTCGTCGGACCCGCGCGCTCGTATTTTAATAAAAGTGCAAAAATAATATTATTTTAAATTTCCCGCGTCCGGAAAATTTCGTTCCGTTTCCCGCTCCAATTTATTTTTTACTTTATATTCTCGGTCTCATTTGCGTTTAGAAATCACCGGAAATTTACTATTCCTTAGTAGTAAGAGAATAAACGTTGATTATCTTGAACAAAATACGCTGTTTTTAAATCTCAAAGTGAAAAACAACAGAGAACGATGATGTGTTTTACTACAAGCACTGCCATAAATACGACTTTCGATGTTTTAACGACTTATTTATTCTCTTCGAGAGACTTGGTAATCGAAATGAGGTTGACAGCATGGATTGGTCAATATACCAGCTCAGTTTATAGAAGCAAAACTTTTCGACATTGGAGTTAATAAGATTTTAGATACGCTTGGATGTAAGTATAAAAATTCATAACATTTTTGAGATTACTTTGGCTCTAACCCTCTCTATTACATATTGCTGCATATCGTGTGGGGAAGACACACACACACTCCATCTAAAATATAAAGCAGGGGTTGAGTCAGAGAAATAATTTTATAGAGATGTTTTTATTGCGTTTTTGGGTCTTAGAATTGACAATACACATGTACATTTACTATATTTTCTCTAAATTTTAACACAGGTTTATGGGTAGAATACCATTGATGTCTACAGGTCATATTAATTCTCAAAGTGAAGATGATCGTCAAAATATAGACTTATGCAATATTCAAAAGGGTTGGAACATTTTCCTGTGCGAAGAATGTGGCAATTGCATTTACAACTACAAAAATTGACAAAAGACCAAGTAAGTGATATTGTAAACTATCATTATTAGATGAAATAATGAACAATGTCAATAGCTCAATGGCAAAACTTGATCATATTGTTACTGTGTAACCATATTTATAACTGCTGTGAATATGGTATATTTCAGTTAGAAGGTTCATCTTCAACATATAAAGGAGGAAGATTAACTTCACTTCTGGTGTTTCCATTGTTCCAGGAACAAAGAATTCAAAGCTTGGTTTTAATGGTTTGAAGAGCTTTAACCTGCTCTTGAGATGTGGAAACCTGCTTCTTCAATGCTTCACTGAGACATTACCTTCCTCCTATTTGTATCCATTGTGAATCAGTCAAAGACTTTCTGTATTGTAAATTTGTTCAATGTTTTGGATTTTATTATTTATCTAGTTGTGATCACACAAACATGAAAGACTAACTACATCTATAAGCTTTTTGAATAAATAGTTTCTTCTCATCCTATATTTATTTAGACTTATTTTGTATATCACAATAATAATAATACTCTACATTAAAGCCAAGCAAAAAAAAGGCAAAATTATCATAAAAGTCATGTTTGTAACAAACAATATTTGCATCTGAATTCAGTAAAGAAAACAAACATGTCAATCTCGATAATTAATTTAGGTTGTATATGTATTGTTGACCTACAATAATTGAGTGCAGATATATGGAAATCATTTAATGTTTCATATTTTACATGATTATTTAACTTTATATAGATTTTTAGTCCTTTTTACTCTCCAAATGTAAAAAATTAAAAAAAATGTAATCGCTCGCTCCACCTTTTTTATGTACCGCCTGGAAATTATGTCAAAACAAAATAATAATATTATAATTATCAAATCGCTCGCCCGCCCCTACTTTTTTAGGTCATTTGTCCGAAGAACAAGAAATTGAATTGGTGTGGCCTTACGTAGAGAAAATACTCTGGTAAACAGAAATTCAGCTAGTAAGGCAAGAGTTATCGTTCTTCACTCAATGTGTTTGCCTGTGAAAAATCGCTATTATTGCATAAATAGTTATATTTATAATCTGAAACTTTAGGAATGACATTTCAACATTCAAATTCATAAAATTATGTTTTATATTAATGCTTTGAAAGGATGACTGCACTTAGCGCCGGGTTTTGGGCCCTTTTCGGTCGCTTCTTTTGCGTTTATTTCTTAACCTAATATCAGTTTTGTTAAATTTTTTAAAGAGTCTAGTCAATTTCCAACATGAATTAAGATTTTAGACTGTGATACAATAAGCTTATTCTATGTTTTTCTCCTTACAACTTTCGAAAAAAGGAGAATGTTCGCTTATCTGCCCTTGATCAAACATAAGATTGATATTAATATGCATGAGAGATGGAGCTGACATTATCAGAATGGTACTAAAATTAGACTAGCATAAATAACAATGCCACGTATAAAAATTTATGTGATCGCTCCTTCACCATAACCCTTTCTATTCTATATTGTACATGTACACTATTTACTATGGTTTCAACAATTAGACCACGCCCATGTAAGTACAGAAGACTTTAAATCAAAGCTTGACAACTTAATGTGTTCGAAAACATTGTCCTATTTAGCACATAACATGCTACCTTACACGTCACGTGATAGAATTTTGTATTCACAAAGTTACCTGAGGTGAGAAATCACGTGGTGGATTATAATATTCAACATGCATCAACCCTTGGTTACAACAAGGAAAGCGAAAGTAAGAAGAAGCAGTTTTTTCTCATTTAAACCATGAGCGCAAGTTTGTCTATTAATCTCCCTTTGACATAACTTTGATAATGCAAATATACAACTACTGTTAAACGGAGAACAATAGACAAACATGCGCTGACTATGTATGAAGTCAGTATAAAAGTGGGCGTCCTCATTATCATATGGAGATTCAAGAAATCGTGATGACCCCCGCCTATGAAAACAAATTCGTACTTGGTAACAACATACTTTTATTTAACGCAATTACGTAAAGTTGCAATTTAGATGTTGACCATTTCTGCAATTGAAAGAAAAATTCTTCTTTTAAAAGTTTATTTTCTCGCAAATATCGCATGTCCTTAAGTGCAGTCATCCTTTCTTCGATTTTTGTAACCATGATGAGTTATTGTATTATAAACGCATCACTACCTATTTTATAAGGAAATATACTGCTTTTTGTTTTTAAAGCAGCACACAACATAATTAATTAGTCAGCCCGCGGGCTGACTAATTAAGTTAGGATGAAACTTCAATTGCGCTTGCGTAAATTGGAATTCTGGGAAGGAATTAGACAATTCGTATTAGAGAAATTCGAAGAAGTTATGAAACTGGTCAGTTTCTAGGTCAAACTGCGCATCGATGTATTGTAAGACGTCTGCAGCCATAGTCCGGAGTCCGCGTCATATCTTTTCTACTCTCTTAGTGAGATTGAAAAGTAAATATTAAATATTTATAGTGGCTTGCGACGAGACCATAAAAACCAGAGAGATATGTCTGCAAAGTTACAACTTTAAGTATTAAGTAGGTGTGCAGTTATACATTGCATGTACACCGCTACACGCTTATCTTGTCACCTACATGTACCGCCATAAAAATAAGGGTGCAAACTAAATGTGCACGCCACCCGCATATTATTATTGTTCTGGAAACTATTAACTTGTATCTTGTATTTTAAAAGATTGTGTATTCCCTTTTGATCTAAAATTAAAATTCCGCTGGCTGACTTTCTTAGCTTTTTAAAAAGCTAACCTTGTTTCCTTTTTTACTGTAATATTATTTGATATACGACTATTAGTACAGAAATTCAAATTATTGACCATATCTATATTAAAGAAAATGTCAGCGCGACGCCTTTGTGGCCGTTCCGGCCTTTGATTGTTTCATTTTGTTTGAATCATATTTTGTAATTTTCAGATAAAACTAAAATCTTCTGTGTTAATAATTAAGAAAAGAAATATACTTTAAACCTGAATCATATTTATGCCCCCCTTCGAAGAAGGGAGGGCATATTGCTTTGCTGCTGTTCGTCTGTCTCCCTGTCGGTCGGTCGGTTGGTCGGTCGGTCTGTCGGTCTGTCGGACGGTCGATTGGTCCACCAACAGTTTCACATATTGGTTGCACATATTGAAAGGAAATTTGGTATACAGATTTATCATAATAATATCTAGGTCAAGTTCGATTTTGGGTACAATCGAGCAATTTCTGACAGAGTTATGCCCCTTGGACTTAGAAAAATTCCAATTATTTGCAGTTTCCGTTCATTTTCTTCGTAGATGTTTCCAAGGGAGGGGGGCACAAGTGTTTCACAAACATCTCGTTTGTTCTTGATTTGTGTCAAATAATTTTCTGTATAGCTAATATACGCCTACTTGCTTGCTACAGCCCCCTACACCCCTGTGGGGTCTACTGAGGGACTGTTTCCTGGGACCTGGTTCCTGACCGAGGTCGACTCAATGCACAGAAGGAAGTATGACAGAGTACCACTAGTCCAAATACCCAACGGAAATCTACAACTGACAGGTAATGTCTTACCTGTAATCTCTTACTAGTAATGTTTAACCTGTTACCTGTAATGTGTCACCCATAATGTTTTGTCTGTAATCTCTTACCTATAAGCTCTTACCTGTAATGTCTAACCAGTTATCTGTAATCTCTTACATATAAACTTTAACCTGTATTCTTTTACATGTAATCTCTTACCTGTAATCTTTTACGTGTAATATCTTACCTGAATTTTTTTACCTGTAATGTTTTACCTGTAATGTCTTGACTGTAATCTCTAACCTTTAATACCTTACCTAAAATATATGTTTTTTTACTTAATGTTGTCAATGATTTTTGAGTTGTCATTACTTAATTGTTTTTGGGTAAATATTCTCAAAAGAATGTTTACCACATATTTAATTATTAAATTGAATGGTATATTAAAAGGTATAGATACATAACCAACAATAAAAAGTATTGTTATTTTATGTTTGTTTAAAGTCTTTACTTTTCTTTTTCAGGTGATGTGAAGTGAAAAATGAAGTGTGTGATTTGATTGTCCCCTTAATTAAACATGTATAACAAATGAAATGCTATGGATGTAATATTTATATTGATTTACAGTACAAATGTATTTAGAAGCATATTTGTTTTATGAGATACACAAAAATGCATTTTTACCCTTTTATATGTATTGCTTATGCCTACAATGAATGTTCATTTTTGCAAATAATTTATTTGTATTAGTAATGCAATTTATTAAACATGCAATTGAGTTAGTGGGTGTTGTTGTCCTTTTTTTTGGCAAAGAAGATTTTTCAAGTTTTTAAGAGTCTCAATTGTACACTCACTTGAACGAAGCTTAAATATTTTTAATTATGTCAACTAGAAAAGTGTATAATTTAAAACAACACAAAAATATGTTTTTGATTAATTCATAGTTGTATCAATTTTTCAACATTTTGCTTTGAGATAACAATTGCAACACAGTTTTTTAGCTCACATAAGTTGAAAGCTCTAGTGAGCTGTCAGGAGTCTGTCTGTCTCTCCGTCTGTTCGTAAGCTTTTTACATCTCAACTTCTCCAGAACCACTGGGCCAATTTCAACTAAACTTGGCACAAAGCATTATTGGGTTAAGGGGATTCAGGTTTGTTAAGATGAAGGGCCACATCTACTTGAAGGGAAGATAATAAAGAATTAATTTAATTATTCTCAAAAACTCAAATGTTATAATATATATTATTACTTATATTCAAGCATATTGACATTTGGTGTTTAGACTGTGTCCTCTGGACAATTCTTGGGCCACACAAGGGGGTCAAAGTTTGATGTAAGTTTATATGAACAGTTGTTTAAGAACTACAATGCTCAATATCTGATATAACTATGAAATCATCCAGTTACAAAAGAGGCTCAATTTTTAACATAAGAATATCTGGAGAAAATTCTGAAAATATTTCAGACAGGATCTTACTATATTGTCCAAATATTTTGTATATGACATCATAAAGCTGATTTTATTACAGCTATTGTGCGTAAATGAGCAGTGTGTCCCATGGGGATCTTGTTTATTTACATGTATTTTTAAAGATATTATAAGACCTGCTAAAAAAAAGTATTAAGGATCCTCTATACACTATAAAAGCTTTTTAATAATCATATTATATATTTACTATGATTTTAACTGTATTACCGGTATTTCATAAAATTATACATAAGTGTATTTTGATGTAACTAAGAGCATGATTGACAAGACATATGCCCATGGGAAACACTTTTCTCGTTCTCATTAACAATCCACAACATTTTCTGATTGGCCTCTTCACAATTTCGTGAAGAAAATTGAAACGCTTCAGCATTAATTGGTATCTTCTACCGATCGACCCCCCCCCCCCCAACTTGCAGAAAAAACAGCATGCATGTTCATAACATGATCTGTGCTTAAGGAGGCTGGGTGGTCAACAAATTACCTGTTTTTGAAGCTATATAGATGTATTGTTATTAAGTAAAGAGAAAAAAAATCCATGTATTTTAGCTTATTTTAGCCTATTTTTCTATATACATTGTATATCTTTATATACAGAGCTCTTCTTCTCAAGGATATCAGTATTTTATAAAAATGGCCACGACCATCCAGCCCTTAAATAAAACTTTTTCAAGGGAGGATTGAGATAAAATATTTACGAAAACAAGTCTTTTTTAAGACGTTTACGGTCAGTTAGCATGCGAGCCTGGCTATAGGTGCGCAATGAGTCTTTTTTCACGGTAGACGGGTCATAACCAATGCAACTGGCGGGAATGTCTAAGTTTTGTTGGACAACCTCAATGAAGGTAGAGAAGTGAACAGCGAACAACAAAACGGTCCAAAATTTACTTTGACGCAGCGAGCAGGGTTCGAACCTGCGCGGGGAGACCAGTCCCTCAGCCATCACAGCTGTATTAAATTCATGTTATTTCCTTCTTAATTGGGTTTTTTTTCGAATTAATATTAATTTATTAACTTAATACTACTCCTTTAGTTTATTTGCTGGAATTTAATTTCAATCTGAATATAATAATTAAAGAAATTTTTTAAATGGTTTTGTATTTTATTATAAAAGAGTCAATAGAAAAAATTGGCGTTAATTGATTGAGAGTGTTACTGTCTAATGATTTAGTTTAAGACAAAACCCTACGCTGTCGCACTTTCACACAACATAGCGTCACGCTAGGCCAACTTCCAGGCCGTCGCGCTAACGCAACTTTATACAGCTAAAGCAACTTTACACAACTCGCCGTCGCGCTGTAACACAACACGCCGTCGCGCTAACGCAACTCTACACAGCTCTCCGTCGCGCTGCAACACAACACGCCGTCGCGCTAACGCAACTTTACACAGTTCGCCGTGACGGTGTAACACAACACGCCGTCGCGCTAACGCAACTTTACACAGCTCGCCGTCGCGCTGTAACACAACACGCCGTCGCGCTACCGTAACTTTACACAGCTCGCCTTGATGTTGTCACACAACACGCCGTCGCTCCAACCCAACTATACACAGCTCTCCTTCGCCCAGCAACACAACACGTTGTCGATCGCGCTGACGCAACTTTACACAGTTCGCCGCGTGACGCTGTAACACAACACGCCGTCACGCTAACGCAATTTTACACAGCTCGCCGTCGCGCTGTAACACAACACGTTAACAACAGTTAACTCGCCATCGCGCTGTTACACAATAAGCTTTGTCACAAAAAGCCACCAAATCAATACCATTTTAAAATCTCATAAGACTGCGTGGAAAGACTCAGAAGTGGAACATGTGTCTTCTTTTAAACGACTCCTTCCAATACACCTTGCACCACACCCTAAATGAAACAGACATATTCAATTTATGTGTGTAAAGCTAGGCTAAATTAAATATTTAGATTGTTTACTTATTTGTCATTGTGTGCCATAGCTGCAATAATGTCATTCGCTTATCTTTTAGCGAGAAAACCCTACCCCAACCCCATTAAACAAATCGGGATAGGGGAGGTAATTGCAGCTGCGTAAATCAGAAACTGTGGGACCAGTGACATCTTGAAAAATTTACGCAAATCAAAGCGATACAACTGGCGAGATTATGCGACAGAACATTTCTGAAACAGTTTATTTTATATTTGTTTGTTTAACGACCTTAAAAAATTACGAATTGACGCTGCGAGCAGGGTTCGAACCTGCGCGGGGAGACCCCATTGGATTTCAAGTCCAACGCCTTAACCACTCGGCCATCACAGCTTGAACATATTCGACAATCTATCAAATTAAATAAAAAAAGAATTGATAATCGATCCTATCTTTGTGTGATATGTACATGTATACATTTACTGGCTTAGCCAAGATGTGATTGTAATTTTACGGAAGCCAATTGGTGCCAGTGTTGACAAATCCCCAAAGAGATTTAAGCGGCGACCGCCAGTTAAACATCTGGAGGTAGCCACAAAATTATATAGCGGTAGCTACAAAATTATATAGCGGTAGCCACAAAATTATCTGGCAAACGCCAAACAGCAGCCGTCATATGAATCATGTGAATGGTCAACAGAAATTCACATTGGGTATAGAAAAATATATTCCCTCTAAACAAAAATGACTAGCAGATTGATAGAAGATCTAGAATATACACTGTAGTTACATATGTAGTTTGAGAGAAATTCGATCTGAAAAATTTCAAAAATTTGTATCCATTCAACATCTGATCGGTGCAGCACTTAACGATGCTTTATATACCAGGTATATTTTTTGATGACAAAATATGTAGGTGAGGATAATGGATCTGAACAATTTTTTTTTTAATTGAAGTAAAATTTGAAGGGGTTTAACATAGACCAAGTATGTATGAAGTTAAATTCTTTTGTTACACATCAAACAAAAACGCCGATAAGTCAACTTATTGACTATTATTATAAGTCAAAAGTGACGGTACATCTCAGTAACGAATATACTATTAAAAGGAAAAGTCTTCAGGTGTACGTACACAACTGCTTCCACCTAATTTGTACGGAAGCGTATTAGTACCACGTTGTATTTTTTTTTTTAATTCCAACTTTAAAGTTGTAATTTCCAACTTATATCTTGGAATTTCCAACTTTAAAGTTGGAATTTCTAACTTTCAACTT
>WFKH01007768.1:23934419-23956585 GCA_016163765.1 Magallana hongkongensis
ATCTTGGAATTTCCAACTTTAAAGTTGGAATTTCTAACTTTCAACTTTAAAGTTGGAATTTCCAACTTTTAAGTTGGAATTTCCAACTTTAAAGTTGATTTTTTTAACTTTAAAGTTGATATTTCGAACTTTTAAGTTGGAATTTCCAAGTTTAAAGTTGGATTTTCCGACTTAAATCTTGGAATTTCTAACTTCAATCTTCTGTTGTTTTTACGATAAGTTTTTCAATTTCCGACGAATGACTTTAAATAAATGATTTTTATCAATGCCGTGAATATAAAGGCACGATCAAAATACACAAATTCCAAGGCTTTGTTTTGATCTAAATTGTCTCTTAGTGTGCTTCTTTCTAATCCTGCATTTAATTTACGACACTCTCTTGTTTTACATATAAGATAACATTTATTTGATTCAAATTATTTCAATATTTGATATCTGAAACTGTATACATTTAAACGTTTCAATCTTACATATTTATACGAAAACTTACATTCTAGTTCAGACATATACAACTATAAGTTTATGCACAGTTTACCTGTGATATAATGTATACTGTTAAATTTATATTCATATATTTGATTCAAAATTATTTCGATATTTGATATCTGATACTGAATACATTTAAACGTTTTAATCTTATATATTTATATAAAAACTTCTAGTTCAGACATAAACAACCATAATTTTATGCCCAGTTTGCCTGTGATATAATGTATACTGTTATATTTAACAGAAATAAGTTCAAACAAAAAAGTTGGAAATTACAAGATTAAAGTTGGAAATTCTATCTTCAATCTTGGAAAAACCAACTTTAAAGTTGGAAATTCCAAGATTAAAGTTCGAATTTTAAAGAAAAAAAAAGACAACGTGGCACTAATACGCTTCCGTACATTTGCCATTATGCAAATGGGAAAATATTTCGTTTGTCCTAAAAAAGTTAAGGAGTGGGGTTTTTGTGATAGGGGTAAGGGTGGGGTTATTGACTTCAACATTTATTGAATTCTTTTATCTGCGCTTGTGTGTTGTTGTCTACAAGGTGTTACCGTCAAAGAAAAAAAACCCCAGCGTTTTATCAAATGGCGTGCGTCATTTTATTCCGAGGCAAAACAGAAGACGGCGAGTTGCGAAATTCAGGCGTTTAATTTTCCAATGCCTTTTTTTCTTGAATCCAGTGGCGTAGCTGCCGTTAGGCACTTAAGGCACGTGCCTACACATTATTTTAAGATCAAAAATTAAAACTGTTTAAATGTCACATTTAATTTTAAAAACATATATAAAACACCACACAGCAAATATCTGTCTTTTCTCTATTTCAAGACTGATTGTTTGACGTCACAAATGCGATATTAACTATCATTGACATATTTGCGGCTAATAAAAATAGACGCCTTGACTTCGTGTAACATCATGTACGACTATGTAATTAAAAAACAAAGCAATATTTCTGTTTTCTTATTAAAATTTAAAATAACAATTGCAACTGTTTTTGAATTATGACAAGTCCTAATGTTTCCCTTTAATAGTAAACTAAACTATGGAGACAGATATTAGCTTTAGTATAATTTATCCGTCATTCACTTTGATTACGCTTAATTAAAAAAGACTGCTGGTGAAAACAAATTAGATTGTATTACAAAATGTTTTTGCCTTTTTACTACGAAAAAAATCGTTAAAAAACCCCCAAAATTTTATGTACGAAAAGTGCCTAAGATTTGTTCCTGGGTTATCTCTAAAACACGAAATCCGTTTTCCGTCGGGGGGTGGGGGGGGGGGGGGGGTTCGCTCCCCTGCCCCCCCCCCCCCACCAGGGCGCTGCCCTGGACCTGCTGGGGGCCTTGAGCGGCCTTCAGACCCCTCGCCTTATTTGGTGCCTATACTTCATTCTAGTTCTAGCTACGCCACTGGAATCTATTTAAAATAAACAACAGGTTTTTGTCATCGTCAAAACAAAACACATTAGGTCTGTAACTGTCCGTCTACGAAAATATAAAGGAACAATTGTATATAACAAAAGAATTGACCTTTAGGGCCGGTATTCGTTTCTGTCTTTACAAAAAGCACATCGATTTCCGTTCCAGTTCTTGATTTTAGGCCATACACAGTAAACTCTTAGGTTCTAGTTCTCATAATGTATAGTGATTGAAAAAAGTTTCACAGTGGTTGTCCGAGCAGTATGAGTTATGGACGCTTGTCTACTTTATCTTTAAATTTAATTTTCAGTTTACTTTCTATAATACGATACATGTACTTTATATGCGTTTATTTACAACCAGGGACATATTAGCAATTATCGAAAGTCTCGCGTGACGCGATTTCAAAGGTCATTTTATGCATCAATTTTCTTTTATCATATTGAAAACATTAACACAATATCCTTTGAAAAATAAGGAAGGTGTTATTTTACTTCATTCCCGTATAGGATCATAATTACGATGATTAAATTCTCACATAATTATGCCGTGTCCACAAAGACGTTAAAATCGGGTATTTATTTTCTTTATATCTCATTCAGTTTTGAACATGATAATTCAAAATTTATAAACAGATCCGTATCAACAAGAAGAACACATTCATTTGCCTTAATCAGAAGCAATGTTTTTACAAGATTTTTTTTATTTGAACTTATTTATTTCACAGCGATTGACAAGCAAGTTCTTATATTAATGTCTCTCGTTGGTACGGATGTTTTACGCGATGTGATCCTTAATGTGGGAGGATAATACAGAGTGACTAATTCTTGTCCTCAAACAAAGCGTGCTTACACTAAGATATAGTTCCGGTTGATTGCTTTTACATGTAGTTAAGTATACGCGTATATACTTTTTCCATCGATATCTTTAATTCAAAGAGCAAATGTGCATTTAAGGAAGAAGATCGAAGATAAATATACAAAATGCACAGTTTTGCATAAAAAAAAGAAATAAAACGGTGGGTTTAAATGCCGTAAATTTAAAAAAAAAAAAAGAATGCCCACAGATGGAATCGAACCAGGGCACAAAAAACATCATATGTGTGACATAGCCAACGGTTTAACCTACAGAGCTATCCAGAACTTACACTTTTCGATGTAAATATAGACCACTATGATAGAAATCAGTTTCCGAAATTTTTGTCGGTTTTTTGCAAAATTCGACCCCAGGGACGGGGTGCCCCTAAAAAAATTCTTCTTAATTTATTCCTTTGAACAAAACCTATAAAGATATCCAAGATTTTTTAGGGGCAGGCCGGTCCTGAAAGATATCTAGGCCAAAAACCATGCAGATATATACCATTTTACTGAGAAAATGCTGTTTTAGCCAACTTTGAAGATTAATAATAAAATTGCAAGAGCAACATGATAGGTTCAAAATGCAAATTTGAAAAATTTAGAAATATGTACGATAGAAAATATCAAATGAACTTTGATTTTTAAAAGTGATTTTTTCCGGGATATCAATCTCCCCTATAGGTCAATTCTTTTGTTATATACAAGTGTTCCTTTATAAGATAATTATGTGGCGACCTTCTATAACATCAGATAAAATATGTTTTTATTTGGCTCCAACCGGCCTCCGTATATTATTCTCAAGTTCAATCCGATTTCTATCGGTGTTGTAAATCGCATGAATCACAACATGCGCGGATTTAGAAGTTCCACCAATAGGGGAGAACTTTTATCCTCATTACCCCTACCCCTCGAAAAAATAATTGTGGACTCAAAATATTTTGGCAAACATACATTCCAACACGAGATTTTTATCCACCATTGTTACTGATTTTGTATATACCTCTAGTGTGTTCTTCTACTTTTTACTTTATATTTTTTGCATATGCACCCCTTTTTGTTTAAAAACTAATAAATAGGGCCCTTTTTACAATAGAAGGGGTCCACTGTCTAATTCTGGTGACTTTAAGTGAAATAACTTATTCATCAATTTCTTGGGACGGGGATGGGGGGGTGGGGGGGGTGGTGGACCACCTTCTTCGATCCGTTCATGATGTACATGTAATATATATTGTTCATGTAAATGCACAGTTCTATTTATTCTCACCCCCATGGCCCCATCCCCACTACTTTGAGATCAGGCATCATAATTAAACTAAAAAATGTTACTGTATATTTATTTATTTTCATTTTTATCAAATTTTTATTACCATATGTAAATGTGTGTTCACATGATTAAGTACGAATTTTCTATCATAATAGGTTTGGGAATTCAATTTAGGGGGTATAAGTAGGAAAAACCGACTGGTTAGAAATGATCTAGCCCAATAAGAAATGAAATTCTCGTTGATACACTATTACACGTTAATTCCTTAAAAAATATTTGTTTTACTTTTAAGATAGGTTTAGAATATACGATAAAGCTTCGAGTATTTTGGAGTTAGTACATTTGAAGGCAGATGTTACCTACAACAATCTCGACCCTCCACCTCTTGATAAAAACATGTCGTAAAATCTGAATACTCATTTGCATGGTTATGTTCTGTGCATTTCATTACAATCAAACTATAGTAATTTGGTTCAATGTATTTCACTAAACACAAGTATAGTTATTTAAATAAGACACCTAAGTAAAACATTTCCGCTGCGAGCAGGGTTCGAACCTGCGCGGGGAGACCCCATTGGATTTCAAGTCCAACGCCTTAACCACTCGGCCATCACAGCTCTGCATCAAAACTGAATTGTCCCTTTTAAATTAATATTATTTTATTGACTTGATATTGCTCCTTTTACATTATTTGCCCGTATCTAATTTCAGCCTGAATATAGATAATTCAAGAAAGAAATCATATATGTTTCGTTTTTAAATCTATTTAAACTAGATTATATTTAATAATAATGAGTCCATTGAAAAGCTAAAAAAAATTAACAATGGATTTTTACATCTTTTCTTTCAATATATACATTTTAAATAGAATTTTAATAAATTTAATTAATCATTGATAATCAAAATATATTAATACCAGAACCATGGTGACTATGAATTAATAGATGAAACAGACTTTATTTAAACTGCGGAACGCATAATGAAATTATTTGGCATGGAAAATAAAACCATTGAGTGCCAATATTTTCATTGTGTATAAAGACTAATGGCCTTTTGATACAAGGGGAATTAATTTAACAGTCATTGATTAATCTTGTCGTAAAATCAACAAAGCTGATGTCACCGTGCTAATCTACAATTAATTACTGTACTCTTCCCACGTCACTCAGGGCTTGACGATCACGTGACAGAGCGCAGCGGCTGACGGTGACTCGTGTTTCTAAATCATAAACACAACACAGACAAACATTTAACTGATTTAATATTCATTGAATACTTCCACTTGTTTTTATTTGTTTTCACGGTATTAAAGTTGAATATTGTTCTTCAACAACTTGTTCTATCAATACTAAAGCCAACATCAGTCCTCCGACGAAATTCAAGCGTTTATGTATATATGGTTACTTTAATTGTAAGTCAGTGTGATATTAATGCTGTGGTTACACGATTGCTTGTTAGGGGGATATTGATGAGAATCGCTATGATAATAGGGGTCACTGACAACATTACTACACCCAGGCTGGGGCCGAATGTGACTCGTCGAATACCCTTCACTGCTGACGTCATGAACATTTCGATGCTGAAACAGTTGTGGTGACGTAGATATCGCAAGCGAATGCATTTCGGATTTTGCTTTCTTTAGAGGCTTGAGTTCTATGTATTTAGGACCTGTGTTTGTTTGAGTCAGAGATGACGGAATGAATGTCGTTTCGTCAAACTGTTCCGATGGCATTCGAGAAAAGAACGTTTGAATCAAGTCCGAATCCGTGACGTCATTCATGTTGTAGAAAGGGTTCGAATCAATGTCTTGAAGTTGGGAAAATTCTTGACCGTTGTCATCTCGAAGTAACCGATTCGAGTCATTATCCGTGCGGTTTGTAAGCGCACACTGGTTGGAAAGTGAAGAAATATTTCCAAATTCGGAATCGAAATTCTCTGTCTTTATCTTAATGGAATGAGGATCACAAAACGGTTTAGGTCTCTCCAGACAGGAGCTACTATAGAAGTCTCTCGTATCGTAACAGCTTTTGGGAGTCCGGTTGTAGCGTTCAGCCGGGTTGGGAATTCGTTGGCTTGACGTGTCGGTGTAAGGGAATCCCCTATCAGATCCTCGGTACACCTCAAATCGTGGATACGATGTGTCAGCGTGTCGTGATGTGTTTGCAAATGAAGAGTTAAAAGACGACAAGGAAGGTAAATTGTCGTTTTCAGGAAAAGTCGGTTCCATTGCGTGTTGACGATGAACAGCAGTGTGGATGTAATTGCTGTCCATGGTCGGTCTTTGCCAAGGTGAGGGTGAAGCTTCGTAGATCTGTGGGGTGAAGGAAGAGGGACATAGGGGGAAGTTCGCTCGTTCGTTGTCAACACGTGTCTCTTTGTATTGCATTCGTACGTGGGAACACGTGCATTCAAAAGGCGGACAGGAACAAAGTATATCAAATCCTGTAAAGATGGAAAAATATTCCATATTCATTTTAAATATACACCTGCAGAAAACTGTGGTTTTAGCACAGGGGACATTCAACTGGTTCTAGTTAATATAGAATGTACGTCATTGATACATGTATCTACTTACCGGGATAAACTTTCGTTGAACGTTCTTTCGTTGACGACCATAACATCTCTCGTTTTCGTTTTTTGTGAGTTATCCCTGACTGTGAAAAGAGAGATTTTGATTTTTGAGATTTGAAATTGAGATTTGATTGAAACATTGTATCAAAACCACAGTCAAACACTGATATTCGTAAAAAAAAAAACTAACCACGGGAGATTTATGCTTCAGTTTGTGATGCCGCCTCGCTTCCGCCGAGGACTTGATTTCCGGTCTTGGATGATCGTGGACCCCTTTGGCTTGGAAGAAGATGGCGTTGTTAATATGTCGCCAAAAGTGGGTCACTGGATATCCACAGTGTCCCTTACACGTCATTAACTCCAGGTGACCACGGCAGTTTGGACCCGGGCATTGCTTACCTGAAAATTATACATGGAAAAAGATGTTCAAGTTTTGGTACGTTTGTTACGATGATTATGTGCCATTTTGATAGCAATCATGAAAGTCAAATTTACTTCTAAAAGAATAGGATTAATCTCTCTCTCTCTCTCTCTCTCTCTCTCTCTCTCTCTCTCTCTATATATATATATATAATTTGAAAATTTGATTCCTAGATTAAGCAGGGTAACAAACCTATCTGTTTTCTCCTCGCTTTGTCACAAATGGCTGGCCGTAGGTGGACCTTTTCTCCATTGGGTAAGGTACAGTCATAGGAACAGACGAACACTCCCAGACAGGACTTCTTCAGTATATGAGCGTTATGGTTGTTGGTGTTCCGCATGGCCCAGCCGCTGATGTGTCGGCGGGCGTCCTCACAGTTACTGCTGTACACAAAGCGGTTGTTACCGTCCGGCCATTCCTGGAAATCGTCCACCTCACACACCTACAACAAAGCCACGGGTGCCATTTTATTAAAAAAAAATATAATATATAAATAAATAATGATTAGAGTGACGACAAAGTCCGATTTTTTAAGTCTTGCGAAATACTAGTAATTATCTATGAACAAAATTTATGTAAAACCATTTATTTCTAAAGTAAATCAATTTATTTGTACATGTATTAAATTTTATTGATATTGCGTTTGAACAATAGTTATGGTTTATCTAAAGAGTAATTTATAATAATTTTGTTTGTAATTTGTCAGCTCTTATGTTAAACTTGCAACACCAAATTCCTTAAATTGGTGCTGAATTTTTTTCCCTACAGAATTCTCCTTTTGAAATAATTTGAAACAGTCATAGAATTCATGTCTAGTATAGTTTTTACATAAACATTTATACATGTAATTAAAAGGTGAAATAGAATTTTGTGCAATAACTATCTTATATGCCTTAACCATTCACTTTCTATGCACAGGCACCTGACGTTATAAATTTTTGTTATTTTTAGTATGACAAAAATTTATAACGTCAGGTTCCTGTGTTTCTTTGTTACATTTTCAAAGAAGAAAAAGAAAATATTATTCTTAGCGACTGGCCTTTTTTCATTAGTAAATTTAGAAAAATGTTAGCCCCTTATATTTACATTCGTGTTTTAACAAAATGACACAGTGTTTTTTGAAAATACTCCATATATTATATGTTATTCATAAAGAAATATGTGAACTGTGGAACACTTGACCAGGGGTTTCACCACCCTATTTTAGACTAAATAGAGTCTAAATATTGTATGCTTGCATATTGTAGTAATTATTATTATATAACTACTTATGGACTGTACTACCCAAAGTTGTACTTTCTGTAATAAACAACATCTAAACATGCAGTCAGTAAAAATTTTAAAAAGCGTTGTCAAAGCAAAACAATCTTATAAATTTTGACATTGAATCAAGAATTGTATATTAAACTTATCAAAAGTTCAGTAAAATAGAAATAAGCACACATAATTTTTTTGTACTAAATTTAAGGTACGGTTTTTATAAGAATTGCAGGAAAATTATGGGGGGTTTTTTTTTTTTGGGGGGGGGGGGGGGGAGATGACGGAAGACATTGTTAGATTTTTTTACTCACCATGGGCAGCGTGCTATCATTGATGTCCCACTTGTGAGGTTTCTCGGGGCCGCTGTCGTGGAGCGGAGCCTGGTAGCAAGGTTCCTCTGTTAGTGTCATCCTACAAACACACAAAAAACCCCTGATCACTACCCGCTATAAACCCGCCAGTCAGCCATTACATAGCCACATTATAATTCAAATTATCCTCTCTTTCTAATTTCGGGTTACTTCATCACCTCCCAGTCATTATAAATTCCGGCGCTGAATGATTTCATATAAATTTATGATATTGACAAATTTATTATGTCGAGGATCGGAGAAAATTGTTTACACTCTGACAAATTTATTTTTCTTTTTTATGACACGAATACACGCTTTCACACCCAGGGATTGCGTCCGACGAACAATGAGCAATGAGTTGATTTCATATTTTCTTTTTTCACCACACGTGCATGCGCAACTTCGTCGAGGGCATTAGGGAGACATGGATTTTAGCGGAGTCTATCTAGCTGTGAATTTATCATCAGGGAGGTGTTATTATATGATAAAATTTTTGTTGCTGTAACATTTTTCTGCCTGTCGCACGATCTCCAAATGGAGTCCACCTCAATTAGAGGACTTGATATAATCCCTTTTGTCCCTAAACCCCCCACACTTGACACACTAGGTTCTAAATGGTCACAAAAATTTTACAACCTGAAATTTTATGACTTTCATCGCAGCGTTTTAAGATTTTTGTGAGTCGTTAAATAGACAACAATTGAAAAATCACGACTCTGATGACAATGTCCGAATAAAAGTAATTTGCATACTGTTATCGGCTCACGTGGCTTTTATAAAATGTTGACTTTGAATTGTTTAAAATAACGAAGAAAAAGATTAATTTGTAAACTCAAGAATACTAGTATATACATGTATGTATGAAGATATATCAGAATCTTAATAAATTAGAACCCGCGACCATCTAATGTTAATCATTTTTACGGCCAAAAGCAGCATTTCTAGCAATATGTTAATTAACTTTTCCGTCTATGACTTCTCGTAAGTAGAAGCACAATATTAGTAGTCATCTATGGCTATGAATTAACGATTTACCGAGTGTAAACTTGCTTAACTGAAAATAAGAAATAGTTATACAAGCAATTCGAAGTTGAAATGAATTTTATTTGCAGTATGTTAAATACAATATCATTATATGCAAGTTTTCTGATTTTATACATAAATGTAAAAATATATAAATGTCGAAGAAATAACACAGAACTAACCTGGCGCGCGCCCTCGCGTGTCCGTAACCGGTGTCCTGTTAACACGTACCCCCATTAACCCCGAAAAAGAAATTATCAGACACCAAGTGAATATTTCGTCTCGTATATTTCATAATTTCTAGATAATGAAGAAACCCTCTGAATAAGACATTTGCATAAACTCAATCAGACCAGTGAAAGATTTGGGTAAAGTGATAGCCGGATTGGTTTCCACCGAAACCTTTAAAGTGACAGAAAGATGGAGCGAAAGGAACATCTTCCTATTGTCACGAAGTATTCCGGGCCCCAGCTGGCCGGCTAGCTTTAGTTTTAATACTTTGTTTGCGATGTTTTATTTACATGTTTCTTCAATTCAAAATTTAGAATGAGTAACCGATTTGTTTTTTCACCAGAAATTTATGCAATGAATATTGGTTGTTCAAATTATCAAATACATTGTGATCAAACCCCGGGAATTGTTACCCCCTTTGTTGTGAAAAGTTCATTATAATAAAAAATAACTTACCGACTGAGTATGCTTTAACCAAATATAAATATATCTTTTAACTATCATTTTGCCAAAACGTGAAATATTCTTATAATCGGCACTATCGATCAATTTTGAGGTCTTCGACCAATCGCAGGCGCCAGATTTGTGTAGTCCGTCCCACGAGGAAATGAGCGCGCACCTGTGCTTCCATCATTAGGTCAAGCTCTGTACCGAAGAAGAGGATTGTAATATCTGCAAATATTTAATTATCCTTGCATCTGTCAGTATGAATTTTATTTCACAACTTTTACATGTCGGGTTCACAATCGTTAAATGGTTATTAATAAAGGTATATCGAGTGGGCTATTGAAGGCGCCATTTTTCTTCTAGGGCTCCGTGTCCGAGTTTGGAGTGGACCATATCGATGAATATTTGACGTCTTTTGTGGGTTTTAATTCCCCTCGACAATATTATTTTTTCTTTTTCTCTTCGACGTGGGTGTCTTATTTTCGTTCAATTTTCAATTTGTACATTTTATACAAATGATAAAAGTAACATTTCACAAATGTCATAAACAAATCCTTTAATTTTTTGTTATAGTAAAATAAAAAATAAATAAAATTTACAGCTATTCCGTTGTCTGTATAAAAACAGCGAGCGCGTGTGAGCAACGATTTGCGTTTCAATATTGAGGATATTTAGACTGTCATACAGTCATAGAAAATTGTCATTAATAGATTTAATATTGTTACATCTTTTGGCACTGGACATTACGTTGACTGGGATGACAACCTCTGGTAACTCCTCATTATTTCCATATTACCCAAACGTAAATAGGTTTCTTGCGGTGAGAATTAACCCTAGCTCTTCTATTGTTACTCGCCCTGGCCACTACTAGCCACACGCTCTGATCCCTCAAGAAAGGTTTCCGCGGGTTAAACGCCGCGACCACCTAATCGGCCGAGTGGACGAATTTGGACAGCAATCTGCAAAAGAACAATACATACAAGAGGTCAATCATAAGAGGAGAAATTGAATTTAGATACAGCATTATCTAGCTCAAGTGGTCAGCGGGTTAGGGTAGCCCCGGGGTATTTCTACAGATGCTGCGAGACGGTCTATCACCGGATATCCCGCTCCATGCTCCCTCCTAAAAAAATGAAGTAGTTTTTGGATACTGTATTTCGCACAAACCCATTTTGAATAAAAGAAAATATTTTCAAATTTTAAAATTCAACAAAGTATAACATAAAAAAATTTAGCAGATAAGCCATGGTTATTGGATTTTACAAGCAGTGGAATGATTATGTAATGAATCCATAACCTAGCCTTTTTTCAAAAGATTGCAATGTATATAGAATTTAACGACCCTACATTTCTACGTATGTGTTCCTTTGGACGACAGAAATATTTCAGCAGCGCATAAATTGCACATTATAATTCAGCACGTGCCATCAGATTTATTGCCGACAGGATCAGAACTGCGGCAAATTAAACGATTCAATCAGGAGCCACCAATTTGTATTGTTTTATAACCGATATTAGGGAAATTTGATCCCGTCCGAATTTATCTATGAATTAGTTGGGAGACAGCCCCAAGGCTTCATGCATTTTTGCTTTTTTTGGCCAGGACCTGCTATTCATCTTGGCCTTTGGTCATCGGCAACCTGTAATTTTCTTGTACTGGGCACGTGGGAAAACCTGCATGGACCGATGTTCTCAATTCCTATATATTTACTTAACTTTGGTCAGTTGAGGTGAAGGGTCGTTTTTCAGGGGTGAATCTTCCTGTTCATAGAGTCGAGCACACGCGAGGAATATCAATCTTATCTGTACAGATGTTATTTTAAGGTTTGTGACAATGGGATTAAAAATCTCAAAAAGCCTCCCCTCGCATTTATCATAATTTCTTGGTATGGCTGACGGTACTTTATTGGCCTGATCGAATAAGTCCCGTCCAGAATATGCGTTACAGTGTCAAGTTGCGGGTAGGCGATGGCGCGTCTGCGTGCATGTCTTTTCATCCTCCCATCCTCTGGGCTTTTACTTTTTTTTCAAAAAACTTTATTTTTTAAATTGTAGAATTCTGATTATACGGGCATTTTGTTAAACACTCGCAGGTTTGATATTGTGAGCAATGAGTACATATAACGTCTAGGTGACATTTCATTTGATACACCATATGGCCACATGCGGGAGGATGGTTTGACGGGCTCCTTTTAACTACTGTTTTATTTCCTCTTGTGCAATGATGATAGCGACTTCACTTCTCTGTAATTACAACGAAACAAGTCTTAAATTAGCCCCTTGTTCTGGGTGAAAATTCCTAAATAGATACATTTGCACAATAAGGAAATTTAATTCTGTATTAATTCCCTTCTTTTCTTAATTGAGATTTTTTTTATCGTTTTCTTCAATTAACCGATGAAGTTGTTTCACTGAGATATATGCAATTGCAATAATGAACTTTTAAAATAGAACATGGGGATTTGAGAACAGATGTACTAATATATATGTTTAGTTTTTGTTTTATTGTATAAATATATAAACTCTCTCTCTCTCTTTCTCTCTCTCTCTTTCTCTCTCTCCTCTCTCTCTCTCTCTCTCTCTTGTATTAATAAGTGCATTCGTATCAAATGCATAAATGTAGAAAATCGCCCTTGAAGAATAATGAAATGTTCTATAAAAATGCAAAATAAATAATCCTAAAATTTAATACTTTATGACAAAGTTACTTAACCATTGAAATCTGCTCTGAATTCCAAGGATGCGTTCCTTATTGTGTGTTAACTAAAGAGAACCACGCTTCAATGTAGTTAGAAATGTCTTAAAGGGGATGAAGACACATGTAAAACATCCTATAAGTGTTTGTCCAGTAAATATTGCAATATCAAACACCCCTCCTTAGTCTTTTAATGCTCCTAGAGTCAAAAATCCGTCAATTATTACTAAGTCATGCACGGTGTTGCTTTGATATTGAAATAAATAAACATATTGCGATTGTCCAGATGCAATGTTGAATCGAACGGGGGCCGCCACTGCAAACAAAGTCATTTAATATTGTGCATCAACAGATCCCGATTTATGAGAGAAGACACAAAAAGGAGCCTCCTAAACATTTAAATTTCTGTATGGTAATGAGACGATGAATGGGGGAGACTAAGGAAGCCATAGGACCCCCGCACTATGGAATAAATTGACCACCTGGTATTCACTTTGAAACTAGATGTGGCCAAAAAAGTATAACCGAATTTTATGTTTTAAATCTTCGATTTCACCGATTATTTTTTTTTTATCTGAGTTTTTTTTTCTCTCATAGTTTTGCAGATCGTTTATTCTTAAAATCTTCGATTTCACACAATTTTTTTTCATCTGAGTTTTGTTTTCTCTCATAGTTTTGCAGCTAGTGTAGTTTTAAGTGTGTTTTGCTGAAAGAAAAAGCGGTACAAGTAAAATTGTAGCCTTCACTTGTAACCACAACTAACCCCACCAAAACAGTCGAGATGATTTTTGAATCAAAACGAGTGGGAAACGGCATTTATCATTTAATATTAAAAGTCCTTACGACATTTTTAATTTTGTTTGTCGAAAAATTGTTTTAAAAGGGAATCAAATGGTTTATATATTTCTTCAATAGACTCTTTTTTAAAAGTTTTCTTTTCGATTTTCATTCAGGCATATTCGGTTTTTTCTTATAACCCATTAAATACGTACTAATAACTTTTTAATTAATTTGGTAAAATTAAAATGAACGATTTGATTTATTTTGCATTTGCTTTGGATATAGCAGTGTTGAAGTTTATATGCGAGCATTCTGATTCACCTCAGCAGTGTAAATCTGTCGTAACGCATTGGCAACCCAATCACTGAATTTAAAATAGATGATTTACAATTGCTTTGAAAACGGTTCATCTTTCGTCTCTTCACGACTTCATCAGAATTAGGATTTTAAAAAAAAGCCTAGAGTTGGTTAATCGGACGTCGATAACTGGGCATCTGGACATGCTTTAGAAATTCATTCCTTTTTCTTAAAGAGTTCCATTCCAAAAAAGCACATTTTTGCGTGACTCACACATGTTCTTTTTATTCAAAAGCATGTTTCATCGATATTCTTTCTGTAGATAATTTTTTTTCATTTACTCTAATCCTCCGATCTTTTTGAATCCAAACACATGTATATTTTACGCAACACTTGCTTACTCTATAAAATGATCAACCAGCTTGAAAAAAGCATCACTTTATTAGACACCGTTCAATTGAATTTTCAAAATGAATATGAAATAGGACGCGCGACAGGCGGAATTTCATACAAGCGATTTCCAATGTCAAAATGAATGTTTAATTATGAATTTATAATGTGTATCAAATTGTGCAGTGATAGAAATGCTCGGTGCTTTATGCCGTCAATGTTTTCACAGCGCGTGGTCAAACATTTCGCGCGAGTTGACCTTGATGACTTGAACGACAGCTACAGCGGAGACACCGCACGTGCATCTGGTTTGATGATATTTCTATTAAAACTTCAATTGTTTAGCGACATTTAACTTAACGAAAACCTAGTGCTTTCGTATGAATTGAATCATTTGTGGTGACACAATTTACGGTTGTTCATCCCCCCTTTTTGTGTTACCGCTACTTGATCGTGGTAAAATGTCTGTACTTGCAACCATCTTATTTACTATATTCCATTTATAAAAATTATAGATATACAAAAGTATATGACTACTTATATACATAATCTTTTTCGTTTATTCTAAATGTCTCAAGATATTTGAAGAGGTTTCCTCAAAACTGAAGCGTCTTTGCATTTAATTATTTTGATGGTATAATGCATTTGGCTTTTTTTCCCTTTTCTGAGAAAAAAAATGGATATTTGGAAAAAGCATTTCATATCCGTTAATAACGAATATCATTCAACCGCGTTTGCATATCTGCATATAAGAACGTCCCCATCTGAAACAGATGGACCTGCACTACCGAAAGAATAATTGTTTCAGTCTACTAGAAAATGCAACAAGGCTTCATAAATTTTTCTGACAAAGGACGAGAAAATATCTGAAAGATATCAGTTCCATTTGATACTGTTTGAGGAACAAGTGGTTTTTAAAAGCATTGATTTACCGGTACCTTTAGCAGGAGGGCGTAAAAGGTAAACCTTGGAGGGTTCACCCCCATCATAACTCCCACAATGCAAAGGGTAACCCGATACAGAGGGATTGTTACGACGTTAATTATACAAAAATTGGAGTGTAATTTGAATGAAACTACATTTTTACACCCATTTTATTTTCAAAAAGTTGCAGTTTAAAGCTGAAACTTGTAATGGGAATAAAGCTATCTTGGCAAAGGCATATTCCTTGCTTCTTCCCTTGAATAGTAGTAGGTCGTTCAAAGTCTGTATCGTGTTCCACTCGTTCTGTTCTGTTTAACATCTTTAGATGACAAAAGATGGATTAGTTAAATACCAATTAATCAAACAGACGTTCATAAAACAATCTACCCGATTCATTTGATGTGATTTCAGATTGACATAAGATAGCTTATTTTGATTCACTCTATTAACACCGATCTGTATCTCACTTCGACGTTTGACGTCTTGATTTCAATTCTCAAGCAAAAAAAAAAGTGTTCCGATGTGCACGTATGTTAAATAATTACACGTGCAGAAATGTGATCCCCACAGAGTGGGTCTCGGGTACCTGCTACTCAGTTCTTAGCATCACTGTATCCGTCGCCGCCATCTACCGTAGCGCCACGCGACCCACAACGGCTCTTTGACTAATGAGTTATGCAACTCCTTCGAGAAGGTTACCCAATCCTTTGCGTCTTTTCAGACCGTGATTTTCATAATAATCTTCCTTTTATGGCTAATCTTCGCCTTCACGCGCCTTCAGCACGAGTCGCTCTTTAAATAAAGGGAATGTATGTGGGGGTCGCGTTTGCTCTTCGTCGTCTTTGCAACGTAAACTTGGCTAGTTTTTGCAGTAACAATTTGTGCGGGTCCCGTATGGGTTCGTGTAATGGAAATGTGCCACGTCGCGTGCTGCAATGTGAAGAGTAGAATTCATTAAATTACTGCTGGTTTACACGTGCGTAATGTCAAAATTAGGACCAAAAGGCTAATTTGTATTTTAATACCTATATTCAGGCGATAAATCATTGCCTCTGAAAGAAACCATAACAGAGCTTCAAGACAAGTCATTGGCGCATTTTTTTTGTTTGGCATCTTTGTATTGAAATCAGTATATCGTATTTGTATCTCCTTCATCTCACTTCCTAAAATTATTTCCTCATTTTTATCTTTTTAAAGACAATATATGCAGATTTGTAGCTATCAGTACAATAAAATATTTCCTTTAAAGGGTGTTCATGAAAATATTATCTATTAAAGATTTCTTTTTTAAATGTAAAAATTTACAAATTTAAGTAGTCGTTTTCATGGAATGGATTACAGATATTATAATATCGTCGATGTAATCAATTTGTTTGAGTCACTGATGAACGAAAAAATTTCGCTGACCAATGAATGAAAATATACATGTAAATTGACTTATCATATTTGAATATGCAACTGCCAAAAATTTAGATTTCAGCCTACCGGTATTTATGGCCAAGATCAAAATACACGTCCAGTCTTAATCATTGATCTCCTTTTTTTTTAAGCATTGTTCACAGAATTTTTTTTCTCAAAAAGGGCTTAAAAATAAAATGCTATCTTCGATGATAGGAAGGTAGCGAACATCCTAGGAAAAAATACAAAACGTTGACAAATTTAATAAGTTTTTCATTTGAACTTGGGTTTTCCTTTAAAACCCTCGATCAAATCAAAAATTATTAGATGTATTTATTATCATTAAATTAGGAATTTTTTAAAATGAAAATAATTCGAAAAAAAAAAACCAAACTTGAAAATAACTGACGCGCCTTCAGCTGAGGCAGAGCCACTACAGAATTGAATAATAAAAATGAAAGTTGAAAGTTAAATAGCCGATTCGGGAAGAATGAAGTGGAGAGGTAGTGATTTAAAAGGTGCTGCATATTGTACTAGAAGAGTAGAATAGTTTTGTTTTCATTGTACACAATTATTATTTATCTTCTGTACTTAGTTACGTTTTGCTTGTCGACAAATGTTTTTAAACATTAAAGAAAGATGTCAACTATTAACACGAAATATGTATTTAAAATTCACGCTGGGATCAGACACGGCGTAATCTTATTCAGTAATTATAATAAATTGTAATTATTACTTTTTAAAAGTAATTGACAGTGATTTGTAATCGAAGATATTTTTTATTACATGTAATCATACGAAAGACGAATAGTGCCATAAAAATAATTAATTCGTAAGTACGAGAAAACATCTTATAATTACAAGATAATTATCTCATTATAACGAATTGATTACATGTATGTATCTCTTTATTACGAGAAAATATCTCGTTCATATCTCATTATAACAAGAAAAGACCTCGTAATTACGACATATTTAACTCGTTTTTACGATAAATCATCTCATAATTCCGAGAATTATCTTTTTATTTCGAGAAAAAATGTCGTTATTACGAGAAAATAACTTGAAATGATGAGATCTAGCTCGTTTATTATGTAGAACAGATATTGAACCATTAATTACTTCGTGTTGCTAAAATAGGATTGTTTGCATCGCAATCATAGCACATATATCTACATGTGTATCAAAAGCGGTATAAAAATGATTATTGCGAGGCAGATTCATTCATTTTGGAAATATTTTCTTTATAAACGTTTAAATCAATTATTACGTTTTTGTGTGGTGGGCCAAGAGACACGAGTTGGAATCTTGTAAGATTTAAAGTTTGATAATGACATTGGATTTAAGAGATAATCACCTTGCATGTTCCACCGTATATTAAAACTATGTACAATATGATAACTGAGATAATTATCTCGCAATAAGGAGACGAATATCTCGTAATACGACATAATTAGAACGTATTCTTTTCTGATGATAATAACCAGTTAAATAATTGGGTTTTTTTATATGCCAATATTCGTCTTTCGTAAATAAAGAGCAGTATTTAGAAAATAATAAAAAAAAAACTATGAGTTGTGTTATTACTTTTGTTATTTGACAATTAAGAATAAGCACACAAATAACGTAATAACTGATCAAAATATATGGAAAAGGAAATATTTCAATTTCTAAAATGAATGAATGTGCCTCACAATCATTATGACACAGATTTTAATACAAATGTTGATTTTTTTTTTTTTTGAAAGCGATGTAAACAATCCAATTTAAAGGAAAATGAAGCTATTAATGGTTTAAACCCTATAATTATTTTTTTCAAACCGAGAGTTTTTTTTTTAAAAGGACGAGTTAAACCTCGTATTTTTGAGATAATTTTTTTACAATAACCAGATCTTTTCTCGTAATTACGAGATAATTATATCAAGATTTTTTTTCGTAAAAACTAGATAATTTACTCGTTATAACGAGATAATTATCTCGTATTGCGATACTTTTTCTCGATATTTCAAGATACAATGTATTTTTTACATGACACTATTCGTTTTCGTATCTTTTGTACCACTAACTTTATTAAATATATCTTTAAAATGATACTCTATGAGTACATAATATATATCCAAGATTTCACAGTTTGAGGTATTCGATTATTTATTGATTACACCCTATAAAACAATTGATAAATGTAATTGATTACAAGACGAGAATGATTGTAATCGATTATCAATCGATTACAAAAAATTTCAAAACTAATCGAATATTATTTGATTACAATTTTAAATATTAGTAATCATGCCCATGCCTGACAGAGTCAACAGTAATTCACACTGAGATACAGAATATGAAATACATGTAAAACGCACTGATCCCATTGTAACAATTATTCACATTGACATACAGAGTAAAACTACCATTTCAATTTGATAATCACCGAAATATCAAGCATTGAGAGACAATTAACAACTAACAATGAAATATACAGAAAAAAAGGTTAACATCGAAATAACAAGATAAAAAAAACCCCAAACCACTTCATGTTGTTAAATCTTTCTCCGAGCCATGAAGGCACATAAGGCCGGTTCACTTTCCCGATTTCCGTGGTGCTAAGCGGATGAGAGTC
The DNA here is from genome assembly GCA_016163765.1 of Magallana hongkongensis. Classification (NCBI taxonomy): domain Eukaryota; kingdom Metazoa; phylum Mollusca; class Bivalvia; order Ostreida; family Ostreidae; genus Magallana; species Magallana hongkongensis. The sequence goes on from WFKH01007768.1 coordinate 23,953,858, forward strand.
ATTGACCCCCTTGGATGGGACACCAGTCCATCGCAGGTTAACTTTCAGCGTATTTCAGCAAGGTGGACTCAGAAAAATGTAGATAAAGTGCCTTGCCTAAGGACGCACCATTCAAATTCAAGTGACCACAGCGGGGCTTACACCAGCGTTACATCATTGCGTTACTGGGTTCATATTGAACATAAAAGTAAACTTCAGACCAATTTTAACAATAATGATAAGTTAAGATACCGAGTATTGTAAAAACAATATATCACACAGATATAATGTGTATAACAATAAATCACACTGATATAATGTGTATAACAATATATCACACTGATATAATGTGTATAACAATAAATCACACTGATATAATGTGTATAACAATAAATCACACTGAAACACACAGTAAAACAAAAAACCACTCTAATATACACAGTAAAACAGTAAAATCACACTGAAACACACAGTAAAACAAAAATCCACTCTAACATACACAGTAAAACAGTAAAATCACACTGAGACACACAGTAAAACAAAAAACCACACTGAGATACAAAGTAAAACAAAAAACCACACTGAGATACAAAGTAAAACAGTAAATCACACTGAGATACAAAGTAAAACAGTAAATCACACTGAGATACAAAGTAAAACAGTAAATCACACTGAGATACATAGTAAAACAATATATCATACTGAGATACAAAGTAAAGCAATATATCATACTAAGATACAATTAAGAAAAATAAATCACACTAAGATACAGAGTAAAACTAAAAATCACACTGAGATACAAAGTAAAACAATAAATTACACTGAGATACATAGTAAAACAATTAATCACACTGAGATACACAGCATCAAGAAAATTCACTGCAAAATACGAGTGAAAACATTTCATACTGAGTATAATTAAATAATCCACTCTGAGTTAATTATTAAAATTACCGAGTATAAAATACTTCACACGGAGATACCGAGTAAAACAATGCTTCACAATGAGAAACCGAGTAAAAACAGTATTAAAGACTGAGATATGACTTAAACAATACTTCACATTGTGATATACCGTTTAAAAAATACTTTAAACGGAGACACCGAGTAAAAACAAAACTTCATACTAAGATACAACTAAAGCGATACTTCACACTGAGAAAGCTAGTAAATAGTACTTTAAACTGAGATACCAAGTAAAAACAATATATACTTCACAATGGGATACCGAGGTAAACAATACTTCACACTGACATACGGAGTAAAACCAATTCTTTAAACTGAGATACCGAGTTAAACAATACCTTACAGTGAGATACCAAATAAAAATTACAACTGAGTTACGTGATGCAGAGATACCGAGTAAAAACAATATTTCACCTTTAAATACAGAGTAAAACAATACTTCACAATGAGATACCCAGTAAAACAATACTTACACTGAGATATAGAGTAAAACAATGCTTCACACTGAGATACCAAGCAAAAATGATTTTTCACATTGAGATACCGATTAAAACATTTAAACTGAGATACCCAGTAAAACGATACCTTATAATGGGAAACCTCATAAAATAATACTTAAAACTGAGATACAGAGTAAAAATACTTTAAACTGAGATACCGAGTAACAAAAATACTTCATAACGATAGAAACAATAAACAATACTTTACAGAGAGATACCTAACAAAATGATACCTTAGAACGGAAACCCTAATAAAACATTAGTTTACACTGATACCAATAAAGAAATAACGATTAAAAACAATTTGTCAAACTTAAATATCGAATAAAACCAATTACTAGTATCCTGACTTATTGAATGAGAAAACAATAATGACTGAGATACACAGTAAAACAATTATTCCCACTGAACTATCAAGTGAAAAACACTTCTTAATAAGATATCGAGTAAAAGCAATGTTTAACAATGAATAACCGATTAAATAAGTAATTCACACAGAGATACCGAGGTTTTTTTTTACTGTGATGCCGAGTAAACTCAATAATTGTTAGTGAGATATCAAGTGAAAAACACTTCATACCGAGAGTAAAACAGTGCTAAACACTGAGATACCTATTAAGAACAATACTAATGCAAAAACACTAAGATACCAGTGAGTAAAACAATTAAAATTTTACAAGATTTACCTATTCAAACAATACTTCATAATCAGGTACTGTGTAAAATGATTCTTTACACTGGGGTACCCAGTAAAACAATGATACGTTACTCTAATACCAACATAAACTATAACTATATAACATTCAGACGAGATAACGAGTAAAACAATAATATACGCAAAATAACACAGTAAAACAACAGTTGGCCATCTCGTCAAACAACAATTTACGCTGAGATACACAGGAAACAACAATCTTGTCAAACAACAATTCACGCTCGATATGTACTAAAACAACGTTTGACAATCTTGTCCAACCACAATTCACGCAGAGATACACAGTTAAACAACATTTGACGATCTTGTCAAACACCAATTTACGCTTAGATACACCGTTAAACATCAGTAAACGATCTTGTCAAACAATAATTTAACATAGGATACACAGTTAAACAACAGTTGACGATCTTGTCAAACATCAACTCCCGCTGAGATACACAGTCAACAGTTGATGATCTTGTCGAACAACAATTCACGCTGAGATCTGTACTTAAAAAATGTTGACGATCTTGTCAAACACCAAAACACGCTAAGATACAGTTAAACAACAGTAAACGATCTTGTC
>WFKH01007768.1:23962314-23978450 GCA_016163765.1 Magallana hongkongensis
TCTCTCTCTCTCTCTCTCTCTCTCTCTCTCTCTCTCTGAGATAGAGGTGTCATTTCTTTAGTTACACGGTAATTATGAGATGGGGATGCGAAACTACCAACTCCACCGCACTGTGTGATTTTTGTGTGAATTTTATGCCTGAGACACTTGTTCCTGTGGCAAGGGCTTTTTCACCAAGTGTTACTTTGGTCACTTTTTGTGACAAAGTCCCAGCCTTCGTGTGTAGTTGCACTTAACTCCAGGCTTTGAAAAAGTGCCAATATGTCGGGCGTTCTATGCAGAAGCAATTTGCAGAATGCCCGTTTTCATTTTGTTCGAGAGAGCAGGTGATGACAGCTGCAGTGCTGATATTACCGATTTTGTTTGATATTAAATGATACTGATCACTTATTTCGTAACATGTGCATCTGATTTCCCGGCATACGTCGTTTCAATGCAGAGGGGTCCCTACTTGTAACGGGTAAGATCTCGCTCCCCACGCGGCCTTCTGCTCTGCTTTTCTAAACACTGCACATTAGCTTGATATCTTTGTTTTCCTAGGAACCTCGAGTACTGCAATAAATCAAGACTAGGTTTACATGTGCATTTATTTGTGTGTTCTCCCTCTGAATTCTCTCGGTTTGCTCTTTGTTCTACTTTGTTCACCTGTCGAACCCCTAAAAACTCTTAACTTGTGCCAAGCAAATTTAACAATGGAAAGAAAAAGACTACTCAATAAATACCCTGCATTTGTTTTGTCTATTCCGTTCATAATTAGACGAAAATATCGGACATTACTGGCGGAACATTATGAAAAGTGCACAACAATAGTCGAGACAAGTAGCCCACCATTCTTGTAAGAAGTCATTTTACATAACTATCAAAACAGCTGCAGCATCACTAAAACAAGCCTGGAAAACAATATGCACCAAAATACCCTTCTTTCCGTCGGGCTGAACAAAAATAATGCAAGGCGGAATCAATACCATTGAAGAGGTACCCTTAAATCAGCTTCTTTTCTGTTTTGATGAAAAACTATGTGGATGTCACCATTGAATATGCAATACATGTCTTTTGAGGCAAAAATTTATGAAGTAATTACAACTTCTTATTGTTTTCTTTAAAGTTGAATGCAGAAATGAAAAACTGCGTCTTGATATTTTGCGCGTGTTGTACTTTTCGATTTTCCCGCCGTTTTCTGCCGATGAACCGCAAAATATTTAGAGTTGCCGATCTTGAACTAAATATAGATTTTCATGAACGCTTGATGGCGCTCTTGTGTGACGCGTCATTGTTTACAAAGAAACTCGCACGTAGCAGATTATGGAAACATCCAACCCTTTGAGAAACCAAAATTTTGAGAAGAATCAACAAATTGATGTCGTTAAATGAAACAGACTAAATATATTACGTCTGCAGATCGTTTTAATCATTGTAAAAATATCAGTCAAGAGCAAGCGTCTTCAACAGCGCGTGTACACGAAAACTGAACCAACCATATATTATATTGCAAATTTAATTTATGTTGTTATGAATATATAAATTTTCAAAGTAGTCTTGATTATTTTATAGAACTGTTTTATTTTGAAAAAGTATCTATCTCATTAACATCAAATGAATCGAATTAAAAGCTAATTTGATCTTGTATTTGTACAATTCATTTGATAATTTTGAGGCATGACATCTGACATTTGCGCGCCTTGTGACGTAAAGTTCAAAGGTCAGGACGCAGAATAGGAAGTGTTTCGGTCGTCTGTCATGCCATGCTTGTCGATCCGTTTGTTTACAAACATTCTGAACGCTGCAATTTCTTTGAGGATATGTGATTTATATCTAGTAAGATTATTTTTTTTATTAGATATGCCTTTGAAACGCAAGATATTACGCTTTTCAATAAAATCTATGCAAAGTTCCAAGAATAGGAATTTCCTCGCTGACATGTGCGATTGATCAGTTGATAATCGTTTACAAAATAGTCGTATATATTTAATAGTTACAATCAATATGCTTGTAAAATTTCAATTATTTGCGTGTTTAGCTGAATAAAATTTCGATTTGTAGATTAAAGACAGAAAATGTTCCACACAGTAAAAGAATATTTAGAAAAAGGAGCAGAGAAGTGGGATGCTGACACTGAAAGTTTTGTAAGACAGAAATTAGAAAATGTTTGCGTGGTAAGTATAATTTATTCATGAATTTATAGCATTTATTTTATGAAGAGGCCCACATCAAGTGATTATACAATATTTATATGTCAAATAATTATCATATAGGCTATAATTATATATATAGGTACTTTTAGGAATAATTTAAATTATTTTCATATATTTATTTGTGTATATATACAGTATTGTACTAAAATATTACATATAGCATATACCACCCCCCTTTTTGTATTAATATTTGTACATGTACTTTGATTTTTATTTAATTTATGTAGCGGTCTCAAAGACTTGGAAAAGATGCAGAAGAGCTCCGAAGTTTGCAAGAAATGCTGTATGTACTCTACACAACTCTTTCAAACAGTGATATGGCCAAAAGGGTCAAGAAAGTTGGATTTGACAGAATGATAAGTATATCTTATTATTACATTAAAAGTGAATCCTTTCAAAATGAAAAGAGGTTTCCAAGTCTGACAGTAAAATTGTATTTGTTTTAACTTATATTGCAAGTCCAAGAGAAATGTTCAAATTCCAGATTTTATATAGAAGTTTCATTATGAAATAAGCAATTAAATACATATACTCAGAGCTATTCATGCATAGAATGAAAACATAATGTTTTTATTTTTTTTTATACTTAGGAAAGTGTTTTGATGAAGCTCTTTCAAAAGACCACCAGGAGAGGAAAGAATGGGAAGTGGTAGAGGAACAGCTCTTGGATGTTGTCAATGTATGTTAATTATTGTCTTAAAAAGCAATAAAATGGCATGTTGCTTTCAAGCCAATGGAAACAATCCACTTCTCATCTCTTTTCACATTTGAAAGAGTAGATTGTCACCCTTGGCCAGTGAAGATTCTCTCTGCCATAGTATAAAATTCATATGATACATTAAATGTATATGAAAACAGAATGAATTATTACAGTTACATTTAAAACCTAGCTGATATGGTTTGCTAGATACAATATTTTAAAAAGAAGTTGCATTGTAGGCCATTGCAGAGGGCTTGGCAGATGGTATGAATTGAAATGGTTCAAATTTAGCAATAAGTTGTTTTCTTGAAATTGAAAAATTTTATTGCGTACATGCAATATGTTATACATCATTTTTGTTGGAGTTGCATTGTAATTTTGTAACAAAATTGGACACAGCTAGGCATAGATAAGACCGCGGAACATTACCGGTAACTGGCAAGATTGGAAATATACAGCTTACGTCAATTTCACTGTTACAGTCAAAACATTTGAAATGGCCAGGAACAATTTGACGAGGACGTCTGAGAAAACATTGGATTGAAACTGTAGTTATATGTTTTATTTCATCAATAAGTATATAATCAGCAGATATGAGAATATCCGAATTCGGGAGTGATTATACGCAAGGCAAAGCATTGTCCGATGACTTCAGAGAATCAGTTGTGACAAGTCGGAAATCAAGAGGGGCCATTGTTGAAACGGGGTTTATTCCCAGAGGAGAATAATTCAAATTCCAATTGAATAAATTAAAATTACACCCAGATAAAAATTGATTTTTTTTCGCAAAGTTAATGTATACGAATAGACATGCGCGTTCATTGTTTATCTAGCTATACACTAACTTGTGACGACTGATTCTCTGAAGTCATCGGACAATGCTTTGCCTTGCGTATAATCTCTCCCGAATTGGGATCTTCTCATATTTGCTGATTATAATCATTATATACTTATTGATGAAATAAAATGTTTTTCAATCGCTTTGCTGATACTAAATTAAATGTTTTTCGATTGCTTTAACTTGCATAGCAAGTTAGAAACCCTGAGGTGGATTGAAAATACACTTCCTATGACTAAAGTTTCAAGCCAATGTTTTCTCAGATGTCCGCGTCATTTTGTCCTTGCCCATTTCAAATATTTTTACTGTAATAGGTGAAATTGACATAAGCTGTATATTTCCAATCTTCCCAGTTGCCGGTAATGTTCCGCGGTTTTATGAATTTTCGTTACAATTGAATAACAAAGTTTCATTTTATTGCTACTGACACTTTTTAATGAATTATCTTTAATTTGTCACTGTAATTGAATATTTTCCATGTGCATGTTACATGTATTATCATCTGTGTGAAATTTAAAATTAGTCCATACATGCATGTATACATAATTTATAGTAAACAGAATTGTCTAAAACAAATTTTAAACAATCTTGAATGCAAATTAAAAATTATACAATGTACATGCATGTATATTTATGCATGAGTGAATGAAATAGAAGATGCTTATATATATATGGATTATATTTTAATTCAGACAAAGACAGTTTTCTGTTGGAATTTTGTCCAAAGTGTTTAGACCTGGTTTTGAAAAGACAGACAAATTATCTTCATGGCATAGAGGTTTGTGTTCATGCAATAAAAAGTTTTAAAAACTAAATGTTGGTATCTTATTGTTACAATGAACAATTTGTTGTGCCTCATGATTAACAATTGTTTGTGTATTTTAGGTTCTTAAAGGATGCAACATGATTCTTGAAAACTGCACGTTGACTACAAAAGAAAAGATATTACAGAGGACTGATAACGCTAACAAATTGTAAGGTTTAACAACATACCATAGCTTGTATTTTTAAGTTCTAACTATGAAGATATACTCTTTTCAATTGATATATTGGTACATTTTTTCAGGAAAGCCATTGCAGCAAAATTAGAGACACTAGGAGGTAAAGAAATTCAATTATTTATGTCACAGTGCTTTGTACTTAAATGTTGGTTTGTATTTGCTGTATTTAAGTTCATAATTTAAAAAAAATGCATGTAAAATTGAATTCCTGGAAAATCTATTGCAGATTATGAGTGTCAAGTTGGAATATTGGAGTGTTTGTTCAGAATTATTCCAAGGAAGCAAAGAAGAGAACATGCCACAAATTTCTTTCACAGCCAAAACATTCTTGACAGGTTCATGCTTATAAAGGATGCTCAATTTGAAACAGTAAGTGATGCACATGATTCTCAATAATTTATTTTCTGTGATAAGGGAGACAACTTTTACATTTTCAAACTAAGTCGCATTTATAATTGTGTTTCAGGACTGCAGAATCTTTTTGAATGAATACAATGCTTCCATACCCAACCAACTGTGAGTAAGAAGAAATATGAATTGTTCATCTATTTTTATGCAATTGTACTAAAGTAAGATTTTAATTGCTGTACTATGTATATTGGTATATTAATTGTTATATTAAGCAATTAAATGTTTTCCTTGTACTTGCAGTGTTTATTCCATCCCTTGTACTCGTGCTGTATTAGGCAACAAAGAGGTAATTATAGAAGTGATTGATTTTGTTTTGCATTCACTATCAGTTGGATGTAGAAATTTCATTATTTTTTTCTCTTAGCTTGTCAAGCCTAATGATGAAGAATATGAACATTTTTGGATAGATTTTAACACAGGAACAAAGAGAATCACATTGTTTTGTGAACAAAGCAGTAATTCAGAGGTACGTGCAATTGTTTTGTGAATTGGAGCATATTCATTGATATTAAATACAGCATGCATGTACATGTATGTGAATAAACGTGTACATTGTGTATGTTGAAATGTATTACTGTACAGTACTATTTATTTATTGGTATATTGTACACTGGATATTTTATTTCAAAGGATTTTTTTTTCAGAATGATTGTGACTTCTGGGAAACTATTTCTATAAGAAATGAAGATATTGCAGAAATCAAACTTCAAAGTATGAAAAATATTCAATCTTTATAATGTTATAGATTTATGTTATAGATATTCTAAGATACATGTTCCAAAATACCAGATTCAGGGATAACTGTAGATAAAAAAAAAATTAAGAAATACAAAAACTTAAAGAATTGACAATAATATTTTCTAACTTCAGAGACAAAGATAACCACAGACCTTGAAATAGTATTTGAAAAACCGATAAGAATTTTGTTTCCAAGTCAAACATCAGTAGATGGACAGCACATGCGAATCCACTTTTCATCTGATACTGACATTGAGCTTGTGGTTGAACAGACTCTTCCAGATTGTTGTAATGTCATTGAGGTGAGAATTTTTCCCCACATTTTTATTCATTTAACAACTGGATATGGAACACCAAAAAAAGATATTATAATTGCCCTCTTGTATTTTCATTAATTTATCATGTTTGATAACATCACATATATTGAATATTAGCAGTTATCTGCTGTAGTAACAAAAAACTTTGATATACTTGAAACAGATTTCTTTGGTATAATATATCGTTTGGCCAAAAAATCACAAAGCATATGTATATCGGTAATTATTTTATGAAAGGGTTATCAAGACCTCAGCATGACTATACTTAGCTTCTTGTTTAACATTTGAAAAAAGTTCATGTTAATTGAATATAAAATGTGTATATATTTGAAACAATCACAGAGTTCACAAAAAGTTTCTACAGTGGAGTTCCCTGTAAAAATTCAAAGAGATTTCTCTCAGGTGAGCCTTTACCTCACATTTACTGCAATCCAAGTATGATATGCATCGTTTTTATTTTCTAATGTCTGGCTATCAACAAGTGTGCAGTGATTATAATTCTTGTGAGCAATTACTTTTAGTCATCTTATTTATGAAATATATATATAAATGAGGAAATTGGTAGCAACAATCAATACCTGCCTGTAGAGGTTGCTAGCAAATCTCCTGAAAATACTTGGTTTACTGTTTAAGTAATATGCACATTTAGATACATGTACAATTCAGACAAAAGAAACTTTTTTCTTATGTTTCCCCATTAAGCTTTAAATATGGTTCCTTGCATCTGTCTTCACTGCACTTTTTTCATTTTAAATCATCATAGGAAGTAACAGTACCAAAACCTCCTGGGAAAAACACACACAAAGCTTCCAGTCCCTGTACACCAATGCATCTTGTTCAAGACAACTGGAGGAGGGAAAGAAAAGATAGTGGACCACTGCACACAGAAGCTCAACAGGAGGAACAGAAAAAGAGACCAGTCAATCAGACAGCAGTTAGAGTGAGCAGCAAGAAAGGATATAGTTCATCTGTATCATCAAAGGCATCTCATACAGCATCTCCACTAAAGATATCAACAGCAACTTTCTATTCAAATGTTCAAAGCAAAAGAGAACATAAAGGTGTGACATTTTATGTTTAATGTTTTTAAGAATTTTCATGTTTGGAGAACACTTCTACATGTATCAGTCTACATGCAACTTTAAACTTGTCTTGGCCATATTTTTTTAACTAAAAAAAAGTATGGTCAAGGTCAGAAGTTGATGCTAGTAAATGGTCAATGTTTTTATAGGACTCACCATAGTGACTCACAAAAACATCCTGTTGTAATGTTTTTGTCTAATTTTTTTATGGTGTTTCTTGTTGTTAATTGGTTTGGTGATTCTTAATACAGTGTAATGCAATTTAATTAAAGTGACCACCCCAAAGATACCAGCTGTTGGTAAAAAGAAGAAAGTTAAAACACCTGTTGTAACCGTTACCCCACCAGTCAAAAAGTTTAAAACCAATGTTGAAGCTGGGAAAAGAGAGAGCACAAAAACTCTGAATGACGGGGGACACAAAACTGAAACAAAACAACAGAGACTTCAGAGCACATGTAAGTATCTTGTGTAGAATGCATGACTAAAGTATCTTAATTAAGGGTTAATGACGATATTTATAATAATTTCTGACTAGATGGAGTAAAGTGACAACATCACTTGTGAAATGTCTTAAGAATATTTTGGTATCAAATATTCCACAGGATGTATTTGAAAATGGAATATATACAAAACTTACACACGTTTCTGAATGTAATAAATTGCAATTTATTTTCGCATGTACATATAAATGTTGCTCTACTGTCTGTCACCTGAAATTAGAATTGGACAAATGCTGATACAAATATCCATGGTTCTAAATCACCACTGAATATTGTTTGATCAAAGGAAATGCCATATACATGTATTTGCTCACATGCTTCCCTGCAATTAAGGTCAGACGAGATCTATCTTCCATTATTTTCTATTTTTTCCTATCTCCACAATGTAAAGATTTCCACTAAGTAATTCCATAATGATATTTTCATGTTATATGATACTTCTTTTATTTAGATATGAAGTGTTCAATTGAAAATATTTACTATGACTTTATTTATAAGCATTCAAATGCATTTTGCATGCTATTTTAAGGAAAATTCTTAATATTCTAGCTCCAAATTTTGGGAATTAACAGGTCTAAATGTAAATAAATAAGGAATAAAATATCAAGGAAAATTATATAAAATTGAGGAACGTCTCGTGTGTCCTTAAAGCTTAACACCACTCGTAAATAGGCACAGTCCGCCATATTTCTATTTTATCACCACTATCCCTACAACCACTATATAAGCAGCAGACCTCTTAACAGTTTAAAGTAATTCGCTGTATAGGTCTCACCTGTGTGGACGTACATCTTGCCTCGCCGTGTTACTCGGTCGCGATGAAATTATCAAATTTTACGCACTTTTTTCAAGCCAGAAGAATACTAACAGCAAATAAAAAAGGTCAGTGCATTACTTACAAACAGAGTATGCACATAAAATAAGAAATAAATGCATAAAATCCAAAGACCATGAAAGGAATACTACATGTCGGCCACGAGTTTCAGGTGTGCAATCGGGTGTAACGAAATCGAAGGGTTTATATACCTGTGTGACGGTTTACGAGCTTCAGCTTTAACAATCTTTTTTTTACGACAGTGTTTTAGATCGTTACATAATTTCAATTAATAGGATTGATGTTGTGTCATTGTAGCCACCAATTCATCTAAAGAAAAGAAGGAAACAATTGGTAGATCAACATCCACAAATGTCCATGAAGACAAGCATGAGATATCTGATTTAGACATTGATGAAGAGTTACTTCTCAGTGAAATGGATGATGCTATTGAAGATCTGCAAATTCTTGACAGCAAACAACAAGAAGGGGAAAAAACTCACAATAAACAAAATGACATTGGCAAAAACATGAAAAAATTGAACTTTACTGAGACAAGTCAATCAAAACTGAAGCATTCTGGTGAACAAGAAAATAATACTGCTCTGGATATCATTGGAAGCAAATATTCAAGTGCTGATAACCATTTCTCTTCTAAAAGAGAGAATGTTTCAAAAACGGACACCTTAAAGAATGCTACATCAAAAAAGTTATCCAAAACAGATACAGAATCTGACAATATTAAAATGACAGGATCACCATTGAATGACTGTAAAAGAGAAGTAAAACAAAGTGCAAACAGTGATGCAGAAGTTGTAGAAAAAATGATTCAACCAAGTGAAATAGATTCTGTAGATTCTGATGCTGATGATGATTGTCTAATGACCAATGTCTGTATGTATACAGAGTCAGATATAGAACGTACAAGAGATGGTAATAGTCAACAAGATACTGAAAATCAGCAAACTTCTAAAGGGAAAAGAAGTAGAAAATGTGTGCAACAAAATGTGCCAAATGACTCTGATATCACTGAGAGTGAGAAAAATGACAAAAAACTGCAGGGGAGAAAAAGGAAGCCTGCCAAAACCTTCACTAAGCAGCAGATCTCTCCTATTGTAGAATTGCAAAGACTGGAAACAACAGAGAGGTACCAAGTTAACAGGATAGTACCAGCTGTAGAGGAGAAGCCAGTGGATAAAAAGTCTGTTCAACCCAGCAAGAAGCGTGGTCGACCAAAAGGGTCCAAGAAAAAAGAAGCAAAAGCACCCCCTGCATCAAGTAAAGCACAGAAAAGCACTACTGGAAAAGGTCTCTATGCTTTAACAGATAAAACCAGGCAGTGTTTGGACAATCTTCCCATGACAGATACTGCTGTGTTTGAATGGAAAGATGACAATGAAGAGGAAAGTAATTCTAAAGTTATTCAGACAATTTCAAAATCTGCTCCACTTGTGGATGCAGTAGATTCTGACCAAGAAAATGAAATAGATGTTATTCAAGAGAGCCAAGAGAATGCCATATTTACAAATGATTGTGCAAGTAATAAAAGTCTGGCCACAGATCTTAGTTTTAAAGAAAGCCCTTGGTATAAGTGCATGCCTCAACATTCCAAATACAACACTAAATGGTTCAAAACATATGGCAAAGTAAGGGGTAGTCAGAGACTACAAACTGCAAGTAGTAAAGATGTAGATTTTCGTGGCGATAGTCCAGCAGTCAAGAAATACTCTCAGCAAGTCACAAAGACACTGTCAGTACAGATGACATATTCATCACAGTGTGTGTCCTCTCCAGGTGGAGATGCTGGTACTGATCCTTACATTTTCGATGACAGTTGTTCAGAATACAGCAATAACTTAATGATGAACTCAAAGAAAACCAAGACAAAACAAATAAATCAGAAATCTGTGAAGAGAGGAAAGGGCAGGAGTAGCAAGAAGACAGATTCCCCTGATTATGTGTACAAAGAAGTGCATACCAGTAGACAGAATAAGTCAAACAAAGTACATGGTGAGAGACAAAAAGCATCCAAGAAGGAAGACAGTCTGTACAGCTATGATGCTATGAAGCAGAGCAGTATCAGTAAATATAAGCACACTGATGAGGAAAATACAGTTTCATTGTATCAGATGGAAAATATCTGTCAGATGGAAAGACAACAATCTAAACCAAAGCCTAAGAATTCTGTTGCAAGTAAAACTAGTCACGGGCACAATAACAGACAAAGAGAATCTGATGAGGATGACTATGCCATCTCCTGTATTCCAAGTCCTGAAGAAGCATTTGATGATGGTTCTTTGTCAGGTTCTCCCACGGAATCCCTGAATATCCCTGGGAGTTGCATGGATAATTGGAAACCAACCAAAGGTTACTCATTTATGGAAGAAAATAATGAAGTACAGGTATGTGACTTTTGATGTGATGCATTAGAAATGTTAAGCAATCAGTGGATGTAAATCAGTTTGTACATCAACAAATGCATAATTGTACATGGATTTAATAATAGAAGGGATTAATAATCCTATATTAGATTTTATGAATTGTTTTGTCAAATGGGAGTATAAACAAAGATGCAAAGTATTGCCAGTTCACTGTTTATTTGTAGTTGATACTTTTTTAGATGCCTGAACTGATTATAACACTTTCTTACCATGACAAATATAAACAACAAATCTAAACTTTTCTTACAATCAGTGCTGGGATTTGAATTTATCTCCTATAGCAGTATGCAAATTAATATGCCTTTCAGTCTTGTCTGTTGCTTAAACTGGCCTTTTGATTTATCTTAGAAATATGCTGTTGATAAAGGAGAAATACCTAGTCCTTCTGAAAGTCCAATCCCAAGGAAAAAACAGAAAAGAAGGTACCAGTAAATGCAATTGTGTGTACATGTACATGAATATACATTCATATTGTCTACTAACATATATTTACAAATAGTACGTATTTTGAGTTTTGATTCAGTTTTTGGTTTGTTTAGTAATAGGTCAAAGATGATACAGAATTCAGAAACCAGTCCAGCCAACAGTGTCCAGCCTACAACCCCAGAGTCTATTTTATCAAAATTCAGAAGGAGTTGTCAGGTACAGTAACTTTGCATTACAGATAATGAAGTTATGGCATATGTAAAAAGTTGCATAGATAATGGTGTAATGTTTGTTTTGTAGAAATTAGTTGAAGAATCATGTTGTTCAGAGGAAAATGTAGCTTCAAGGTATGTTATGGACGATTGGAATTTTAACGGTTTTAACAAGATGCACTTGTACATGTATTACCGGTTACATATACTGTAGCATTCTAGCCTTTGAAATATAGATAAATATGATGGAACTAAATTTTTCTACAGACTGCAGACTCCTCTTCTAGCTGTAAGTCTCTATGTTGGGCGGACTGAACAAGATGAGGTACTGAATTAGAAAAGATTTCATTCATTATTTGCATCTGAATTCATATTGATCATGTAGTAATGAACCAGTTAGGTCCATTGTAAAGAAACAATTGGAGTATGTATTCAATTGAACTGAAGAATCTTGCATATCAAAATCAAAAATCTGGAATATCATGGATATACCAAATTAACTGGGAGTCTAAACAATGTTTTTATTAGCTCACCTGAGCTGAAAGCTCAAGTGAGCTATTCTGATCACATTTTGTCTGTTGTCCGTCTGTCCGTCTGTCTGTCCGTCTGTAAACTTTTCACATTTTCAACATCTTCTCAAGAACCACTGGGCCAATTTCAACCAAACTTGGCACATAGCATCCTTAGCCTAAGGGGATTCAAAGTTGTGAAAATTAAGGACCAAGCCCTCTTACAAGGGGAGATAATTAGGAATTAATGAAAATTTTCGAGAAATTTTCAAAAATCTTCTTCTCAAGAACCATTTGGCCAGGAAAGCTGAAACTTATGTGGAAGCATCCTCAGGTAGTGTAGATTCAAAGTTGTGAAAATCATGACCCCCGGGGGTAGGATGGGGCCACAATGGGGGGTCGACTTTTTACATAGGAATATATAGAGTAAATCTTTAAAAATCTTCTTCTCAAAAACCGTTAGGCCAGGAAAGCTGAAACTTATGTGGAAGCACCCTCAGGTAGTGTCGATTCAAAGTTGTAAAAATCATGACTCCCGAGGGTAGGATGGGGCCACAATGGGGGTTTAACTTTTTACATAGGAATATATGGAGTAAATCTTTAAAAATCTTCTTCTCAGAAACCGATAGGCCAGGAAAGCAGAAACTTATGTGGAAGCATCCTCAGGTAATATAGATTCAAAGTTGTGAAAATCATGACCTCCGGGGGTAAGGTGGGACCATAATGGGGGGTCGAATTTATACAAAGGAATATATAGAGTAAATCTTTAAAAATCTTCTTTTCAAGAACCATTTGGCCAGGAAAGCAGAAACTTGTGTGGTAGCATCCTAAGGTAGTGTAGATTCAGAGTTGTGAAAATCATGACTCCCGAGGGTAGGGTGGGGCCACAATGGGGTGGGGGGGGTCAACTTTTAACATAGGAATATATAGAGTAAATCTTTAAAAATCTTCTTCTCAGAAACTAATTAGCCAGGAAAGCTGAAACTTGTGTGGAAGCATTCTCAGGTAGTGTATATTTAAAGTTGTGAAAATCATTATCCCCAGGGGTACAGTGGGGCCACAATTGGGGATCGAATTTCTAAAAGGAATATATGGAGTAAATCTTTAAAAATCTTCTTCTCAGAAACTTATAAGCCAGGAAAGCTGAAACTTGTTTGGAATCATCCTCAGGTAGTGTAGGTTCAAAGTTGTAAAAATCATGATTCCTGGGGGTAGAGTGGGGACACAATGGGGGTGGAATTTTTATGTAGGAATATTCAAGTAAATCTTTAAAAATCTTCTTCTCAGAAACTAATCAGTCAGGTGATTATTTAATATTGTTTAGATTTTGGCTTCTGGATGATTCCTGGACGATTGGGTCTCACAAGGGGTTCAGAGTTTGATGTAGGTGTATATCCCATTTATAAACAATTGTTTTCCTCAGGTGAGCGATGTGGCCCATGGGCCTCTTGTTTTCATCTCCATAACTGGAATCCTCTGATAATTCAAAACCTCTTTTCAACTGGTATGCCCCAGTGAGACTAAAAGTGAACTTGAATGTCATGGAGATGACTGAATTAAATTCCCACAAATTACCTTAAAGATAGAATATATGAACTTTTGTGTGAATCAGTGCTTTACTGACACCCCCCCCCCTTCAACATGGTATTTCAGCTGAATTTATAATCACAAGGGACATTGTGATTTCATGCTCTGTACTTTGTGTGCTTTTGCAGATAGAGAATGAGATTGATTGCTCCCAAAGATCAGAGAAAAGCCAAAGCCATGGTAAATTTTGAGTTGTCACATCATTAGATAGAGCTTTAAGAGCATAGCCATGCTGTTCACTGCTGATGAAATAATCATGTATACATCATGTAAAGTGTATATTTATTTCTTTTTTTTCTTTTAGAATCCATTGAAAGTGAACCAAGATGTTTAAAAAGGAAGCATAAAATATCCTTATCTCAGATTTCTCCAGATTTTGGTTAATATGTTGGTGTAGAAATTATTCAATAGTCGATGCAATGCTCGGTCCTTAATTTGCAAAACAAAATAGGAAAAAAGTATTACAAATGTTCTTCTCTAAATATTTTATCCAACAAAATGACACAATACTTGTGTTAAATTTTATTATGTTTCTAAATAAATAAATAGAGGAGAACATGGTAGAAACTGCATTAGTATGAAGAAATCTCCTTAACAGTTTTAAGCAAAAGAAAAAAATTGTCTGGCTGAGGAGGATGTAGTTGTGGATAAAGGCTTGCAGATGAATTGGTTGCAGAGGATTCAGGCAGCACACAGATACAAAACAAGTAAAGAGAAATTGATTTTCCACAAATGTAAATTATTTTATTATTGCATATACAATTTAGAAAAAAAATTTGATTATTGTACATTTTTTAATTGATAATTGTAGGTGATGATGACAAGGAAAATACATCTGTATCCATTAGTACAGCTTCATCCCAGGATGTAGAAAGTGTTGTATCAGAAAAGATCAGTTCCTTTGGAGTTGAAATACAAAACCACATGCAGGCAAATTATCTTTTGATATTTGATGGCTGGTGCTTGATCGGTTTCAAATTCTTAGACCAAATTTTAGTATACTGGGATTCAAGTGTTCTATCCTGAATTTGCGGGTTGTTACCATTCATGTAGTCTTATGTTTATACCTGTACCTGTAGATAGTTAGAATGTTGGAAGACCCAGTGTGAAACTTAAGGTTGACTGCTATTGTAATGATGTACATGTATAAAGATGTATTACATTAAGCATCTACAATATTTGATGGAAAGTGTTTTTCAACAAGTTGGCGTAGATTTGACTTGGCACATTTTAAATGTGCCTATTTAGGTAAACTGATACACAAGAGATGTACTTGATTTAGTGGAAGCTGCTTGCCACTGAAATGTAAATACCAGTAGAACTCGCAGCCATTTACAGTACCGGTAGTTTCTATTAGGTTGCCTCTATATGTGTACTTAGTATGCGTTTGCTTGTGATCTTAAAGCTTCTCTTCAACATGATAGCACTTTTTATGTTTTGTTCATCTCCATGGTAGGCAAAGAAAAAACAACTTGACTGCATGACAAAGGATGTTCTTAGATCTCTCATGAAAATATGTTCAAAGTCAAGCAGAGAAACAAGGGAACAGAGGTATTGTGTTTACTTTTAATTGTTCTTGTGAAATGTTTATTACATGTAATTAAAAGTCATTCCATTCATGCACAATTTTTTTTTAAATTTACATTTTAGAACTAAGTATATTGAAAAATTTCAACACATTGTGTTAGAAGAGCTAAAGGCAATAGAGAAGGATGTTTCAAGTTTGAAAAAAACAGAGGATGAATGCATGGTATTTCCTTGTTAAGCTTTCATGAGCTGAAGGTCAAGTGAGCTTTTCTGATCTAAATTTGTCAGACACCTGTTGGTGGTGTTTTTGTTGGCATCATTTTTGTCGTTGTTGTTTGTTAACTTTTCACCAGTTCTTCTTTCTCTCCAGAACCACCGAGTCAATTTGCAAATTACATAGTAACTTAAATTGGCATAAAGCATCCTTGGGGGAGAGAAAAAAGCTTGTTCAAATGACCTTCCAAATAAAGAATAATAAGAAAAATATTAAAATGAAAATATTAATTAAAATTGAAGTGCTTTTTAGCTTTACTGAGCTGTTTTGGAATTTTTCCTCTACTGAACTTAGAATTTCAAATTGGCCATTATCAAAAATATAACTGAAACAGTTTGTCAGCACAGCTCCTCTTAAACCACTAATATAATCTTTTAAAACTTGATTGCTGTTAATAAGGACAAAATGTGTAGATTTCATATTTGCATGAATGAACATTGTCTTTGTTCAGTGTTGTATAAAAGTACATAGGTTGATCATACGTTCACCATGCAATATTTTTTCAGCTTTATTTTGAACAAAAACTGCAAGAAATCCAAAGACATACCAGTTCCCAAGAAAAGAGGT